>OY978528.1:26354181-26619181 GCA_963854835.1 Megamerina dolium | reverse complement strand
ATAATTTTATGTCACTTGCGGCATTATTATCGCGCTTAAGTCGATGTCCAAATAATACCCATAATATTTTTCAAGAATTGCGCATATTTACAACCATGCCAACATAAATATGTGCATAGTGAAAAACAGAGAAATAGAGAGCAACTTGTTTTCTCAGAACCGATGACACGCGATTGGCTTGTGTATCATAAGGTAAAGAGATTGTGTTGATTTTTCTCCCCAAATTTTCAGAAAATGTTCACATATATTTACTATGTAGGAGACCGGCAAATTGCGTATTAAGTATATATAGGATGAATACATAATACACCTTTTTGTGAGATTCTTGACACCAACTGACTGGGGAACAAATCGACAGAGCGATTGACAAAAAAAAATTGTTAGCTGTTGTTGCGGCAATGATCGAAGATTTTGTATCATTGTGACAGACAACTATATGGTTAGTTAATATTAATTGTCTCCATAACTATGTATTGCTAAAATTGAGAAGAAGAAATACATACATATCTTGTGAAGGATCATGTCGGCAATCCAACCATTTCTAATCTGCCTAAGCTGAGTAATGTTATCTCTTATGTAAAATAAACGCTATTTCTTTTCGTCAATCTCCTATTATTGATATTCTACCACAGCACTTGACACTTAGCATTTAGAAAATTATGAGTTCCATCTAAACGATCATTCTTATAAAAATCGTTTAAAATAAATAATGATATAATCATTGTTTACCGGAATTAAAATATAGGGGAAATTACGTTTTGGCATATTGCCCAATATTTGCAATTCATTCTTCTAACGAAATACAAATGCGTCCGTGTATATGAAGGAATGTGACAGTGACAATATCGAAATGGAATGCGTCATTGTGAATTTGATAAAATATTGTGACAGATTTATGTTTGCGACTGGAAAATATGGTATTTGGCAATTTACAAGAGTTTAATCATACCGTGTTGTTTTTTGGTAATTACGAATTACCACAATATTTCCTTGTTCTAGTATTTATTATTGGCATACATTTTTTGAGGTAAAGAGTTTCTCTAATTTTAAAGGCGTTCTCTGTCCTGTACATGAAAAAGGAGACCCCACAATTTGCGCCAACTACCGTGGAATAAGTCTCCTGAGTATCGCATATAAGCGTATTGTGTGAAAGATTGAAGCCCATGCTCCACAACCTGATTGGACCTTATCAGAGTGGCTTCAGACCTGGTAAATCTAACATCGACCAAATTTTCACACTGCGCCAAATCCTGGAGAAGACCCAAGAAAAACAGATCGACACACACCATCTATTTGTTGATTATAAAGCCGCTTTCGACAGTCCGGTAAGATTACCTCTACGCAACAATGTCTGAGTTCGGTATTCCTGCAAAGCTCATTCGACTTTGTAGAATGACACTACATAACTCCCGTTGTGCAGTGAAAATTGGGAGGGACCTCTCCGCACCGTTTAATACCGAACGGGGTTTCAGACAAGGTGATTCGTTATCGTGCGACTTCTTCAATCTTATTATGGAGAAAATAATACGAGCTGCTGATCTACGACATAATGGCACTATCTTCAACAAAAGTGTCATGCTGTTAGAGTATGCCGACGATATTGACATAATCGGCATGAACACACGAGCAGTCAGTACAGCATTCTCAGAGTTAGAAAGAGACTCGCGTCGGATGGGTCTTACGGTGAACGAAGGCAAGACGAAGTATCTAGTGTCAACAAACAAACAGTATTGTCGTCTTGGACAGCTCGCCACTGTTGACAACTACGCTCTTGAAGTAGTAAGGGACTTTGTTTATCTTGGAACCAGCATTAACAGCAGTAATGACGTCAGCCTGGAGATATTGCGAATGCTCATTCTTGCAAACAGGTGCTACTTTGGGCTAAGTAAGCAATTGAGAAGTCGAGCTCTCTCTCGAAGAACGAAAACTACATTCTACAAGTCTCTCATCATGCCTGTTCTAACATATGGCGCTGAAGCCTGGACAATTTCCACCTCAGATGAGCTAATGCTTGGAGTT
Organism: Megamerina dolium; assembly: GCA_963854835.1. Classification (NCBI taxonomy): domain Eukaryota; kingdom Metazoa; phylum Arthropoda; class Insecta; order Diptera; family Megamerinidae; genus Megamerina; species Megamerina dolium. The sequence goes on along the minus strand of OY978528.1, from coordinate 26,617,162 downwards.
TTCGAGAGAACAGTCCTACGCAAGATCTTTGGACCTATTTGCGTTGGTGGCGAGTACCGAATAAGGTACAACCATGAGCTGTACGAGCTGTATGCCGATATTGACATAGTAAAGCGCATCAAAATCCAGCGGCTGCACTGGCTAGGTCATGACGAGCGAATGGAAGAACACGCTCCAGATAAGAAGGTGTTATATTCGGAACCCGCTGGGGGACGACGCAGAAGAGGAAGACCTAACCTCTGGTGGAAAGACCAAGTACTGGAGAACCTGACTGCGCTTGGAAAATCTAACTGTTAACTCGCATGTTATATTCTGCATAAATCGATATTCGGTTGTGATGGCCACATAAGTAAGTAAGTAATTTTAAAGGTGATTGGCAAGTTTATTGGGAAACATGGCGCTACTTTATCTGCACTTTTTCTGGGTTTAAGAATCAGTTTTTCTTGAAGGAACAATCTCGGATAATAGAACAATATGCAAGTCGTAAAATTAATTTCATCTGTTTTAATGCTGTTTTAATATTTATCCAATAGTATTTTATATGTAGCCTTTTGATCGAGTCCCTGATTTGATTGTTGTGAAGGCAATATTGGAATGGTAAGTCAGTAAAATTATAACTTAATATCACGAGGGAGAAGCGTGATCATTTCTCGCATTTTGTTTAGTCTCAGGGGTGACTCACTTCTAGCTCAAGAATGAACATTGGCAATAGCGTTTTGGTGTGTCGGTCTTTCTGTGTTTCATGTTCCACATATTCATGGGAGTACAACCGAGACCCTGCATTGCTTCAGCAGTTATCTCACTGTCTATTGAATGTATGTTTTAAAGAATGACTCTTGTATTGAATACTATTGTTTTATAAACATAGTAGTATTATATAGATGTCTGCATAATGATATTGCCTATGAGTTTTAAGTTATAGAAAACTGAAGCAGTTTTTGTTAAAATTCATTTAGAGTCTTCAGGTCTTTATTGAAATAAAGGGAAGCTGGAGTTATCTATCTACCAAAAGGGGGAGACAGGGATCACAATGATCCTAAATTGTACCAACTAAGTCTCACAATACAATAGGTTTTTGCTTCCACAAATTCTTTTGATTTCACTTTAAAAAGATGTGCAGAAATATGAAGAGATCTCCGTCTTTCAATTGTTGTATCTTATGCAGGAGTTCGACGGTATTTCTTCTCCTTTCGACTGTTGTCATTGGCTGCGGTATCGGTTTGAGATGATTAAAAGTGTTCTTGACTATTCTGACTGACTATTCCCTTTGAGCTTTGATTCATTATCTTTGATTATTTTTATTATTCTTATAAAAATGGTGGATGATTGGAGTTTGACTTTACTCTTTGCCGAAAATTATATCATAACTGGAAATTGGGTATATTCCGCACTGAATTAAATAAAAAATAATTCAACATTAACAAGATACCCTAATTCATAGCAATAAGAGAATCCCTTAATAAAAGTTTCATTGAGCAATTCAAACATTTTAATGATTGGGATTTTTGAAAGGTAACTTGTACAAGATATACATAAATGTGTTAAATTACTTAATGTGTTAAGCAGTGGCGGCAACATTGTCTAAATCGGATGAAATTGATCATACTAAAAAAGATGAGAAAATGAAAATTATGAAATTATAATTCAAAAAATTGTATTTCTACCAATATTAACGAGAATAATTGAAAAGAAAAACACAAATAATAAAAAAGTGTCACCACAACACTACCAATGATCATCATTATATTAACATGATCACCACCAACAACAGGCCAACACTTTAGCTGTTCATCGAACTGTATAAAAAATGTATACCAATGCAAAGTTATTATTATTGTTGTACTCGTTGTTCTTCAAATCATATGAAAAATATTAAAGAACAAAATAAGTAATATATAACTTCGGTAATGACGAATCTTTTATACACTACGCCGTGATACTTTCGAAAAAATATAATTCTTTTGTGTTGAAAATAGGCGTGGCACGTTGATCAAAGTAATCATATGTGCCGGACGTCAGTCTTATAGATTTATATGGTCGTACGTAACATACTTTTGTAAGAGTGGCAGGGGTGCTTTTCATCCGGTTCAGTTCATTTTCGAATTCACCTGTTTTCTAATATATCCATTCTGGGTTTATACTTATATAAAAACGCATTAAGAACATACCTCTGTATGGGAGGTATGCGTGGTTTTCATCCAATTTTTCCCATTTATGAGCTCAACTGTTAGTTGGGGAAAATAATCTTATGTACTAATTTTCAACTCGATACCTCTATAATTACTACAGTTATCGTGCGAACAGACAGCTTGATAGACAGACAGAAAAACATGTGATCCTCATCAATATATGTCACCCTTATGGGTGTTACAAATGGTAGAACCAACTAAACATTGTCTTCACTCTTCGAGTGTAGGGTATAAATATAATATCCCTGTGTAGGTAGATAATAATAATCGAAACAGTGCACATTCATCTAACCTAACCAACCAGTGTAGTGTCTAGTCTGCATAAAAGAGAGCAAGTGTAATACATTTTAGTGGCAGAGGAGGTAATTGTGTGTTTTGATCAAATATCCCCCTCATAGTGGTAGCATATACATGGAAATGCGTACACACATATGCATACATACATATGTATAGGTAAAGTGAATGAGGTGGATGTTCTTCGATAGTAATGTGCTGCTGGTGCCACTGCTGCGTTTGCAGGAATCCAATACGACAAAAATAGATTTATTACACCCAAGTATCGCACACACACATATAAACACAGACGTGATCAATGATCAGAATGAATAACAACCCCAAAGTAGCGAGTATTTCCAGTATGGAATTCTCGTAGCGACACCGCCTGCTGCTGTACTTTGGCCAGAGAGCATCTTGAAATTACGGCAGGCTGGCAGCCAAGCATTGCGGTGTTGATGCAACAGATCCATTGGTTATACACAATGTGTATGTATGTGCCATTGCAACAACAGATGCGAGGCGTATTATTCAAATGTGAAGCACGCGTTTCACCAATTTAGTCTGTGCGTAATTTGCAATACGTTGAAATTCATTGGGACAAACTCATATTGTATGAGTGTACATTACGATTGTACAATATGCCCCTTCCGTTCCATGTATGTACAATATAAGTATTGTAAATGTCGATCCTTATATATGTAAATACCTACATATTTCCTTTTATTTTTATTTATTCTTGTGTGATTAAAATTTCTTTGTCATTTGGCGTTGTAAAGCATCAAAAAAAACGAAAATATGTAGAAATGTTTTTAGCACATATCATTATTGTGCGTATATGGATATTAGGGCGAGTCAATGCTTTTACCCTTAAGTCGTATAGCAAAGCAAACAATCGAATTTTTGTCGAACAAGGTCCAAAATGACCCATACGGGTGGTAGTTAGAGGGTTAATATATTTTGAGAAAATATCGTTGCCTATAAATCGGCCATTTCTTTAGAAATTTTCATAAGCTCAACATATTTGTAAAGCAACGGATCTTTAAAAGATAAATCCATTAAAAAAGTTATTGAAAATCGGATGAGTAGACGTTACAATCTCCAGAGGTGCGCAAAGTACGAAGTACTTTTGCAAGTGTGCCTAGAAAAGGAAATCGAAGTGATGGAAAAATTTGGTAAACGCAGAAACTCACTGAGCACATCTGTTAATCGCGTAAATTTCTGCGAGAAAAGGGTCCGAATTTATGAACCACGCTCCAGCCACTCTTGCTCCGTCCACTTCTTCAGGTAAGGAGCCGTCTGTGGACCACGTTATCATGTTCTGCTTTATCCTGTATATATTTTCCCATTTGTTTTTATTACTGAGTTCAGTTTTGGTGCATTGAGTCGTTCAGCATTGCGATATCAGCATGTTATTAAAAGATCATACTTCTAGCGATTAGCGCTCTTCGCTTCGGGCTGGATATAGATGTGAGGTAGTGTGAAAGGATGCCTTGGAAATATGTCACGATTATGAATTCCACTATATTGCCAGACCTGACAAAAATCTTTTTTGATATCAAATTTTGTTATGCTTCAGCCGAGGATTGAACCCACAACCTACAGATCAGAAGGCCAACGCGCTAACCACTGAGCTACGGCACCAATTGTGTTCTGTAATTAACTCGAACATGATCCTGTATTCATAATGTTAAAAGAAACGCTGCTCCATTGTTCCTTCGTCGGGTAGCTAACTTTATATTTTCTTCCTAAACGATACTTGTAGCCAAAGAGTTGGCGCGTGGACAATGCAAGTCAGGATATGTATATCCTTCCTAACGTTGCCAGGATCTTATGTTTCTCTACCTTCAGCTTTATTGGAAATATATTATCAGGACCAGGTGACTGAAAGATGTAAAAAGAGGAGAAAGGCAATTTGATTTTTTTTATAAGTAACAACAAAGTAACATCTATTTGTTGATTATAAAGCCGTTTTCGACAGTCCGGTAAGGGGTTACATCTACACAACAATGTCTGACTTCGGTATTCGTGAGAGCTCATTCGGCTTTGCAGAATGACACTGTTTAACTCCCGTTGTGTAATGAAAATTGGGAAGGACCTCTCCCCGTCGTTTAATACCGAACGGGGTTTCAGACAAGGTGATTCGTTATCGTGCGACTTCTTCAATTTTATTATGGAGAAAATAATACGAGCTGCCGACGATTTTCACATAGTCGGCATGTACACGCGAGCAGTCAGTGCAGACTTTTTAAAGTTGGAAGGAGAGTCGCGTGGAATGGGTCTCACGGTGGACGAGGGCAAGACGAAGTACCTAGCATCAATAAATAAATAGTGCCAACGTCTTGGACAGCATGTCACTGTTGATAATTACACGTTTGGAGTGGTGAAGGACTTCATCTATCTTAGCACCAGCATTAACACCAGTAATGACGTCAGCCTGGCGATATTACTTTAGGCTAAGTAAGCAATTGAAAAGTTAGGCACTCTTTCAACCAACGAAAACTACACTCTATAAGTCTCTTATCAAGATTGTCCTTACATATGGCGCCGAAGCTATGAAAATTTCCACCTCAGATGAGATAATGCTCGGGTTTTTCGAGAGAAAAGTCCAACGCAAGATCTTTGGACCTATTTGCTTTGGTGGCGACTATCGGATAAGGTACAATCATGAGCTGTATGAGCTGTATACCGACACCGACATAGTGAAGCGCATCAAAATTTAGTGGCTGCGCTGGCTAGGTCATGTCGAGCGAATGGAAGAACACGCTTCGGATAAGAAGGTGTTATATTCGGAACGCGCTGGTGGACGACGCAAAAGAGGCAGAACTAACATCTAATTGGTGCCAACTAACGACGTAAAGAGCTGGCTGGCGAAGCATGCTAGATTCCAAAATTGCAGCAAACCGATTTCTCTAGTTATAAGTTGCATTTCATAATTATATCTTGAAAAGAAGTGATATCTAAATGCAATCTTTTAATACTTTTAAAAATCTGAAGTTCCGATTCTTTATTTTCTTTTTATAAAAACACGGTTTACATTATCTAGTTTTTCATATACAATATACATATACAGAAACATAACATAAACTGTTACAAATATGAATTTTTCAAATCGAAATTAATGTTTTAGATCTTTTAAAATAAATTATATTTGTATACGCAGACGCTGAACTACAAAAGGGTCAAATTATGGTCCTTAAGACCAAAATTCGATACTATAACATAACCGGAAGTTGGGTACCTAACTTACCCCACCCTACCCTATTTATATTTTTTCATAGGTTCAATATTCTACAGAAAAACAAAAACGGAAAATGTCATCACCTGTATGGATATTCTTCAGGCCAGAAGCAAATAGAAAAAAAAGGAAAAATAAAACAAACAAATCAAGTGGTTGAAATCTCGTAGAAAGTTCAATGACCACATTTATTAACTAAAAAATTCAACAACGTAGGCACATAGGCGAAAAATAACAACATCAAAGTGTATTTACGTTTGAATGTTCCCTCTTTTCCTAGGAATAGCTTATGTACTTCTGTACGTACATAAGTGTCTATATTTTTTTGAAATATTTTATTTTTAAAATTGACAATATTTTTGTTTTGTTTCTAATGGCATTTCTGTCATACACAGGGTATTCTTGATTTGTTTTGAAGCTGTTAGCGGCGATACTCATTATATTGTATAAATACACAGGTAGTTCCACTCGTTCTTTTTGTCGGCCATATTAACTATTTGACGTTCAATAGAAAACATAAATTTTGTGCTACCGTATATTTCTTTAAAAAAATCTCTAAATTTTGAAGTTTCGGTTCAAATCTTGATGACCATCCGAAATAAAAGAAATTGCTTTTTAAAAGTATTTAGAGCAATATATATCACAAAATATCATATAGGGCGTAATTCTTGACTTGCCAATAATTTTGTAATAATACCACAATTTTTAAATTAAAATTTATATTATATGTTATTCAATTTTGAAATTAAAAAAATTGTGCTGTCTATATCTTTATTGAGCAAATATTTATGAAAGGGTAATTAAGCAAGATTTTTCCACATCCCGTCGCTCGTGTACGGGCGCAAGAAGTTACTGACGGCATCCAATGTTGCCGAAAAGGAACTACAGCAACTTATTTTTGTATGCCCAGCCCAATTTGCGTCTTATTATCACTTATTGTAATTTTTCATTTATCTAATCTAAATTTTGCTGAAAAACACAAGATGCATTCATACATTCGTTGATAGTTTTGATAGAAGTTTTCTAAAAATGAATTAATATAAATTTCATTAAATATCTCAGTCTGACTTGTCAGTCCTGAGATATTGAACCTTTAGTCGACATTCGCTTCGATGCATCCTTTTCAATTAGTGATGATTCACCATCGATAATTGTGACAACATCAAGAAGAACCAAAAACAGCTGATGAAAGTCTATCAAAGTATAAAATACGGAAATATGTTATCGCATTAACCGAGTTGTGTATAGGAGTCAAATATTTTAAAAGTATTTGTCTTTTTTTTCTTTTCGAGTATTTCAAATTATCTATTAATTGACAGGATAAAATTATATATATTATGGCAACACTGCCAGAAACGTTCAGAACAAAGATAAATTTAAGTTATCTTCTCAAAAGAGTAGGACTATTTTCGTTGCTCTCTCGCTTCTCATTGAGAAAAAACACAACAACAACCAGAGGGAAGAAAAGTTCTGAACTCGTACAATAACCTGGCTTTCTAGTAGTATCGAATTTGCGTTGTGTTATTTTCATGTTTACTTCTCCTTTCTGTCTTATTGCTCTATTTCTATTATATCGTAACCATAATCGCTGCGTAAGAAATATTGCAACACGTCGACAAGATTGTGTCTGCAGCAAAAGTTGTGGCGATGCCTGTAACTGGAACAAAATGAACGTAGTGACGACTAAATTGCCATCCATTATACATATGAACTTTCTAAAAATAAAACGTAATAATTTTCAAAAAACCTTTCACAAATTAATTCGCTTATAGTTTGAGCAAAAAAAAAAAACGTAAAACAACTTATTGTTACGTTTTTATTCTGTGAACGTTTAATTCTATTTGAATTACCTTGTGCGATCACTGGATTCTGTTAATGATAACTGCAACACTTATTTTATACAACTATATACAGCAACAATTTATTTAATAATCTCTATTTACAATCAACTCCGTTTACAATCAACTATTTACTATAACACTTAAATGTACTTGCAACTTTTGCCTCTGTATCAATGTTTTCGCAATCACGTTCGGAATTAGATTGATTTTCCTTCTCAACACTGGCTCTATTTATACTCTGTTGGCAACACCCCAGAATCTTCCGTTATCGAGATTCTTCTCTTCCTTTCTCGTTGGCTTGTTCTGGTTATCGCTTATTTCTTTTTGTTGACATTCGTTTCGATGCTGCCAATAGTGTCAGTCACAATAGTGATGAGTAATCAACTATCGATACTCGTTACATTATTGTTACGTTTTTATTCTGTGAACGTTTAATTCTATTTGAATTACCTTGTTCGATCACTGGATTCTGTTAATGATAACTGCAACACTTATTTTGTACAACTATATACAGCAACAATTTATTTAATAATCTCTATTTACAATCAACACTGTTTACAATCAACTATTTACTATAACACTTAAATGTACTTGCAACTTTTGCCTCTGTATCAATGTTTTCGCAATCACGTTCGGAAGTAGATTGATTCTCCTCCTCAACACTGGCTCTATTTATACTCTGTTGGCAACACCCCAGAATCTTCCTTTATCGAGATTCTTCTCTTCCTTTCTCGTTGGCTTGTTCTGGTTATCGCTCATTTCTTTTTGTTGACATTCGTTTCGATGCTGCCAATAGTGTCAGTCACAATAGTGATGAGTAATCAACTATCGATACTCGTTACACTGCCCTCCTCTTAACCTTGTTCGTCCCGAACAAGTTTTTATTCTTCCCCTCGATATGGCGCAAGTCGCTCCAAGTGCACTACTTTAAACTTTGCTCTTTTATTCCAGGCACGTTGAATACGATACACTACGTCATTTATCTTTGCTATAATCTCATATGGTCCTTCCCAATGAGTCTGTAGTTTAGGAGACAGGCCTTTCTTTCGTTGTGGATTATGAAGCATTACAAGCTCTCCTTCATAGAACCCTTTTGAATTTGCTTTCAAGTCATACCTGGCCTTCATCTTATCGCTTATCATCTGCGACCGCTCTCTGATGAACTGATGTACTTCATCCAACTGTTCCCGCTTTTCGCTAGTATAATTTCCTTCGGTTGATCTCGTTGGTGTTACAACTCCAAATTTTAAATCAGCTGGCAGTCTTAACTCGTTTCCAAAAATTGCCATTGCCGGTGTAGTAGCCGTCGTATCATGTTGTGCGCATCTATATGCCATGAGGAACATTGGTATATGTACATCCCAGTCTCTTTGGTATTTATCTACGACTTTTCTCAAATATTCCTCCAAGGTACGGTTAAATCGTTCTACCATGCCATCAGATTGTGGATGCAAAGGTGTTGTACGAGTTTTGTATATACCCAGCATACGGCATATCTCTTGGAATACAACTGATTCGAAATTTCGACCTTGGTCTGAGTGTAACTCCATCGGTACACCAAAACGAGTAACCCATTGGTTGACGAATACATCCGCAACTGTACTAGCTTCCTGATTTGGAATGGGGTATACTTCAGGCCATTTACTGAAGTAATCTATAACCACCAGAACATACTTGTTTCCTGCGTTGCTTATTGGAAATGGCCCAGCTATGTCCATAGCAATTCGCTCAAATGGAGCACCCACGGTGTATTGGTGCATCTTACCACGACTTTTCTTAGTGGGACCTTTGGCCATTGCACATTGTTTACACTTCCGAATCCAATCAGCGACATGGTCATGACATCCAACCCAATAAAATCGTTTCTTTATTTTCTCGACGGTTTTGGTGATTCCCAAATGCCCTCCACTGGAGGCATTGTGATACTCAGCTATCACTTCATTTATTCTTGCCTTGGGTACCACTAGCAGATCATAAGTGATTTTTCCATCTTCGCTTTCCCATGTTCGGAATAAACATCCGTCTCGTAAGTGCAGGCTTTGCCACTGCGCCCAGTATGCCTTTGCTATTGGACTCTCATTAGCCATTTCTTGCCAATCTGGACGTATGCCCTGCTCCTTGTATTCCATAATCTTTACGAGATCTGGGTCGTTCCGCTGATCTTCTTGCACTCGCTCGGTGGTCCATGTCTCCTCCGGCAATATATTCGTAAGTCGTATGTCGACAATGTGCTCCTTGCTTTCCACTCGAGAACAATGTTTACATTCCATTTTGCAAGGACGACGAGATAGAGCATCCGCGTTGCCGTGATGTCCTCCTTTACGATGTTCGATGGTAAAATCATAACTCTGCAGCCTTTCAATCCAGCGCGCCAATTGTCCTTCTGGGTTTTTAAATTGCAATAACCACCTTAGCGCTGAGTGGTCAGTTCGTAGATGAAATGACTGACCGTACAAGTATTTATGGAAATACTTTACACATTCCAGTATTGCGAGCAACTCTCTTCGTGTGACACAGTAATTTCTTTCTGGCTTCGACAGGATTTTACTGTAGTATGCTATTACTTTTTCTTGCCCATCTATGATCTGAGAGAGCACACCACCTATTCCATAGCCACTCGCATCTGTGTCCAACACAAACTTTTGACCAGGTACTGGATACGCTAATATTGGTGCTGAACAGAGTTTTTCTTTCAGCTGTTCGAATGCTTTCTGTTGGTCCTCGCCCCACACAAATGGTTTGTTCTTTCTTGTCAACACATGCAGACTACTGGCGATGTTTGCAAATCCAGGAACAAATCGTCTATAGTAGGTGCATAAACCTAGGAAGCTTCTTAGCTCGTGAAGATTCGACGGAATAGGCCATTCTTGAACTGCTGCTACTTTCTCCTCGTCGGTATGTACCCCTTCTGTTGTTACTTTATGACCAAGATATTTAACTTCTTGCCTGAAGAGTGAACACTTTTTCATATTCAGTTTAAGCCCTGCTGATTGTATACGCTCAAATACTTCTTTCAACTTTTCCAGGTGGTCGTTAAAATCTTTTCCCATCACAATAATGTCATCGAGGTACACCAAGCACGTTTTCCAGTGTAGTCCTCTGAGTACACGCTCCATCAAACGTTCGAAAGTAGCTGGCGCATTGCATAAACCAAATTGCATGACTGTAAATTGCCATAGACCATCGCCAATACTGAAAGCTGTTTTCTCTTTGTCTTCCTTACCAAGTTCCACTTGCCAGTAGCCACTTTGCAAATCAAGAGTTGAGAACCACTTCGCACCAGATAGTGTGTCCAGAGTGTCATCGATTCTTGGCAGTGGATATCTGTCTTTTTTCGTAATCTCATTCAGCTTTCTGTAATCCACACAGAATCGAGTACTTCCATCCTTCTTCTTTACCAGCACAACTGGTGAACTCCATGGACTCGCTGATGGTTCAATAACACCTTGTTTCTGCATATCGGTAATCAGCTTAATGGCTTCGTCTCTTTTGGCCAATGGAACTCGTCGTGGTGTTTGACGAATTGGTCTAGAATCACCGGTGTCAATGTGATGCTTCACGATGGTTGTTCGTCCTCCAGTTTTTCCATTTGAAGAAAAGATTGAACTGTACTTCTCCAATAGTTGTAAAGCCTTTTCTTTTTGCTGGCTGGTAAGCACACCTGCCCATTCTTCCATCTGTGCTTTTATTTCCGCTCTGACAGTTCTTGATCTTCCACTTTTTATCGACGAACCATTTTCGCAGTCTACTACGGCAGTAACTTTCTGGCAATGACCAATCACCATTCCTTTCTTCACAACTGTAGATGTATTAGTTGGATTTAATATTCGCACCGGTACTATTCCATTTTCTTTAGGTTCTACTAACGTCCTACCAAGTATGATGTTTTTATTTTGTATTTCTTTATCTGCTTCCACCAACCACAACTTGCCTGTCCCATCATCCACATTTATCTGTGCCCAAATCACAGCTTCTGATTTTGCTGGAACCTCTTGGCGTTGACATGCCAGTACTCGTTTGATGTTTACACTCCGTTTGTAACCGATGTTCAATGGTAATCCGACATTTGCATAACGTAGTATCCGTTGATTTAAATCTAACGTAAATCCGTTGTCAATCATAAAATCAACACCAATTATTACGTCATCGATCATGTCGGCCACAATGAATTCATGTTCCCATGTACAATTTCCAATAGATACTCGTTTCTTTATCTTACCCAGAATTTGTGCATCCTCACCCGTTGCTGTGCGCAATTTTATTCCCATTAAAGGCTCAAACCTCTTTACCAAATCGCTCTTGATTATAGAATGTGATGCACCAGTGTCCAGGGTTAACATGAATTCCATATTGTCCAATTTTCCATCAATAGTCAAGCTGCTTGGCACACGCTGTAGGTGTGAAATGTGAATGATGGGGCAACCCACTGTTGGAGTCAGTTCACGCCCCGCTGAACTGACTCGATTTAGTTTAACGATGGATTTGTGTTAGTGGAGCGATCGCTATCCACCTTATTCTCCTTCTTTTGTCTTCCTGGAGAATTCGATCTTGATCGCTTTCGTCGTAGACGGCAGTCACGCGCCATGTGTCCTGGTTTGTCGCAAATAAAGCACTTACCAGTAAATTTGATTTCGCGTCGACCTGTTGTTCTTGCTTCAGGCTGCACTACAGATTTGAATGCCTGACACACTGCTTCAACCAGATCTGCTGTTTCTGTTTCTAGTTGGCGTACCCGTGGCATTGGTCGACACATCAAACTGGCGGCTTCAAACGTCAATGCACTACTGACTGTTTCGGCATAAGTATTCCTTGGTGACATGACTAGGGCACGCTTTGTCTCTCCATCACGTATGCCATCTATGAATGCCTCTATTTTTATTTTTTCGACGAACTCTTCCGAATTACCGGAGAACGCTAGATGACATAAGCGCTCAATATCGGAAGCGAATTCCTGAAGACTCTCATTACTCCGTTGCACTCGCGATCTCAATTCCACTCGATGTAATTGACTCTTGTATTCATTTCCATATTTCCGCTGGAGTGTGTCCATCAGTGATTGGTAGCTACCACGATCTTTCTCTGTAATCATCTGTAACACGTCGGAAGCATTACCTTTTAATGCGACTATTAAAGCAGCAGTCTTGTCGCTATCATCCCATTGATTCTTCGAAGCTGTTGTCTCGAATTGAAGCTTAAAGATATTGAATGGCGTGCTTCCGTCAAATGTTGGTGGCTTTAGTTTAATTGTAGTTGACTCTCTTATCACTGATGTGGTTGCTCCACTTATTTTTAGTTGGTTGAGATCGTGCTGTAATTTCTCGAACTTATCTTCCAAGTCATCTACATGTTCCTTCAGATCCATGACTTTTTCATTAATGGTTCCGGAAATTTCCTGAAATCTAATCTCAATTCCTTTTTGTAGATTTTCGATGACGTGTTCTTGTCGAGCCGAACCTTCTTGAATTTCCATACGCAATTCAGCCGAATGTTCTTGAAGCTTGGAGTCAATTGTTTTCTGGAACTCTCCCATAGCGTTTTCTTGGCGAGACGCATTTTCTTGTAGCTGTTGTTTCTGCTGTTGCATCATGGTTTTCATGAAATCCATGAGTTGACCACTCGAATCTATTTTGCTCTCTTCCTCAGCGTGCACAACTGCTTGTATATCGGCTTCCTCGAAGAACTCATGTTCTTCTACATTAATTCCCTTAGCCTCCATAGCTTGCCTCAGCCTCACCAGCAGTTCCGCCTTTGCACCTGATGACGATAGATTCATCTCTACCAACAGTTTGTTAAGCTGGTCCACTTTTAGTTGGTCAATTTTCACCATCTTTACAGAATCCCACTTCTGACACCAATTGTTACGTTTTTATTCTGTGAACGTTTAATTCTATTTGAATTACCTTGTTCGATCACTGGATTCTGTTAATGATAACTGCAACACTTATTTTATACAACTATATACAGCAACAATTTATTTAATAATCTCTATTTACAATCAACTCCGTTTACAATCAACTATTTACTATAACACTTAAATGTACTTGCAACTTTTGCCTCTGTATCAATGTTTTCGCAATCACGTTCGGAATTAGATTGATTTTCCTTCTCAACACTGGCTCTATTTATACTCTGTTGGCAACACCCCAGAATCTTCCGTTATCGAGATTCTTCTCTTCCTTTCTCGTTGGCTTGTTCTGGTTATCGCTTATTTCTTTTTGTTGACATTCGTTTCGATGCTGCCAATAGTGTCAGTCACAATAGTGATGAGTAATCAACTATCGATACTCGTTACATTATTATAATTTTTCCAGGGTTGCTAATTGCTTACATTTCATTTTGTTGCATGTCACAACACAAGTCGACGACTCAACAATTATCGTCGTGTTGCAATGCTATAATCGAATTCAATCTGTTTACTGTATTAAAGTGGAACTCCAATGAACGCGTAGGCGTATGCGAAATCGCAGGCTTCATGGAAAGCTTTTACATCTTTGTAAGGTTGAATAAAGCATCAGAGACTGTGGACTTCATGGGAGTTTCTAGGCGAAATTGTTCAGGATCACGCTGTTTTGTTTTCTTGAACTGCATGACAAAGAAACCACTAACTTCATGGTCCAAATATATTTCTTGCACTCACAGCCTTCTTTTTCCCATTAGTTCAGTGTACTCCAAGTACACTGCAATTAGGCTTCCAATCATCATCGATATGAACATGAAATATTCGTCCATTCTTATTTCTAAAAATAATAATACAATGTCACTTTCGAACGCATATAGCGTATACCATAGATACTGTTACGCTTTTATTCTATGAACGTTTAATTCTATTTGAATTACCTTGTTCGATCACTGGATTCTGTTAATGATAACTGCAACACTTATTTTATACAACTATATACAGCAACAATTTATTTAATAATCTCTATTTACAATCAACTCTGCTTACAATAACCTATTTACAATAACACTTTAATGTACTAGCAACTTTTGCCTCTGTATAGATGTTTTCGCAGTCACGTTCGGAATTTGATGGATTCTCACTTCTCAACACTGGCTCTATTTATACTCTGTTGGCAACACCCCAGAATCTTCCTTTATCAAAATTCTTCTCTTCCTTTCTCGTTGGCTTGTTCTGGTTATCGTTTATTTCTTTTTGTTGACATTCGTTTCGATGCTGCCAATAGTGTCAGTCACAATAGTGATGAGTAACCAACTATCGATACTCGTTACAATATGCTTTATCTATTCGCAGGAAAATGCGTAAAAAGGGAAAGCGCAATCGTACGCACTCGGACGTTATGAGATTCCACTACTAAGTATTATTTGTTTCAGGCAGCGTTGCCAAACATTCAAAATTACCCATGTGGTATCATAACGTGAGGTAGAGTAACGTAAATGTAGAAAATACTTCGATTAGCCAAATCGTAACCTGTTCGGCTGTGTGACAGATGCATAAAATGAAATTAAGAAGCATATCACACAATTATGACAGCGATATTACGTTCACGTGTTTCATATTTTCGTTTAACTTGAAGTTATGACATATTTATGGAATCCTATGAATCACCTAAGGCTGTAAGCATAATACCGGCGAATTGCGAATATTTAGTCATGAATACTCGCTGTCAAAAATAGAACACACTGACGTATATGATAAAGCGCACAAAGAGCGAACGACGTTCATTCGTCGTTCATTCGCAACGATGGATTTATTTCTATCGTTGTCTCCATCGGTAAAGGCAAAACAGAAACCATGGTGACCATTTTTAGAATTTGTTCCATGTTCTTAATTGGAAGTAAAAATTATTCAGCATTTTTTTTATTTCAAATAAAAGATTTTGTTGCTTCTAAAATGTGGTTTTTATAAAAGTTATTTTTAAAGCTTTGCTCTTTAAAATTTACTATTTATATATATTTTATTTTATATTTATATCTTTGTATTTTAAAATTTTACTCTTAAAACTTAGTCAGCCTATCGCCTGGCTTTTTTATACTGTGAAAAAACAACATAAACTTTTTCCGCAGTCGGTCTTATTGACTTTTTGCTAGCGATATTGCAAGGCGAACATTCGACAACGCTCAGTGAAATTCGCCGTTCGCTGGTATTCTGCTTGCAGCATAATTGTGAAAATTGTATGTGTACAGGATTATGCGTGTTAGTTTACTTTTATTTCTTAAAACACGTAATAGATTTTATCAAATATATCGATTATTTTGATTATTATAACAATATAAAAAAATATTACAAGTAATTGTGATTAAGAGCATTTTAGATGTTTGTGTGTGATACACAATTATGGCGTTGAAGAGTCAGAATATTTTCGAATTTTTCATTTTCATGTATTTTTTTCAAAAAGTTGTCTAGATTTTCTTCTATATACTTATTTCTAAACGAGAGTTTCAAAAATACTCTCAGGGATTGCTCTACCGTAATCCATAGTAATGGTGGTTTCGAATGCATTTATTGTTCTACTCTTAAAGATAAATTCTCTTTATATTCGTCAATCTGGCAACACCACTCTCAGGCAATTATGTTTCTGATATTGCCGTGTGGTTAACTTTTCTATTAATTTCTTGGAAGATATTCTGTGGATTTTCCAAACAATTTCATAAAATTTAGTAAATAAAAATATGTGAATATCGTAACGTGATCTAGAGTTTCATATATTAACAAAGTATTGGAAGTAATTGATTTTTCAAAGCATCGATTATTGTTTTCGGAGGATATGGCGCCTGCACCACAACCTCTGGAAGGACCAATGGCTGTTGCTCGTTTTAATACAGCGCAGGAGGGAGGCCCTCGTATGAATACAATTTCACTAGCAGGACTCATTGATTTCATCATTCAGCGCACGTATCATGATTTGACGGTTTTGGCGGAACTGTAAGTAATCGAGATTGCTCATATACTAATACCGTATTCCCATACCATTACTTTGTATACCAACAGTCTTCCCCGTAAAACGGACATGGAACGTAAAATAGAAATTTATAATTTCTCTGCGCGAACCAGACAACTCTTCATTCGCCTGATTGCATTGGTGAAATGGGCGAATTCAGTTTCGAAAGTGGATAAATCGGCAGTGAGTATTCTTTGAATGCTTTAGAAGTGATGTGATATATGCTTAACCCTATTTTTAAATATATTGTAAATGTTTAGAATATTATGAGTTTTCTGGATCAGCAAAATATGCTTTTTGTTGAGACAGCTGACATGTTGGCTCGAATGTCTCGCGAAACATTAGTACGTGCACGTTTGCCTAATTTCCATATACCAGCTGCAGTTGAGGTGTTAACTACTGGGTCTTATAATCGCCTGCCAACATGTATACGTGAACGTATTGTGCCACCAGATCCAATCACACCAGCAGAAAAGAAACAGACGCTGTTGCGTTTAAATCAAGTAATTCAACACCGGTTAGTGACTGCAAAATTGTTGCCGCAAATGCGTGAGTTCAAAGTACGTTTCTCAAATGAATTAAATATATATGTTTGTAATGTAATATATAATATGTACGTGTATATATTATATTTTGCCGTTAGATTAAAAATGGACGTGTTACATTTGAAGTAAAACATGAATTTAATGTGTCGCTAACGGTAATGGGTGATGGCCCAAATGTTCCATGGCGTTTGCTGGACATTGATATTCTTGTGGAGGATAAAGAAACAGGAGGTAAGTTTATAAATTTCCTCTCATAAGAAATGAAATTGTTTACATTGAATCCCAAGTCATTATCGTGTAATGAGAACAGAAAACCAATAAATCAAAATTGGTCTCATCATTCTGACCTTTTCTTTTGTATCACTTGCAAGTGAAATTTTCAATGGATACGAAGAAGTTCCTACTCGTCCATACATCCCTTTGGTGTCGCTTCGGTCACACCATAAGCTTTTGCAAAAGTCATAAACTATGATATGGAATGCATTCGGTTCTCCAGTTAGCTTATAATTATTAATAATAAATTAGCTTATGTTAAATGAATAAATATTTTATTTTAATTTCTCTCAGATGGAAAATCTCTTGTCCATCAGTTACAAGTAAACTACATACATCAATTGATACAAGCGCGTCTGGTAGATAATCCGAATGCATTGAGTGAGGTCTACAACAGTCTGCATTACTTTTGCCAGTCGTTGCAACTTGAGGTCCTCTATACACAAACGCTGCGCCTTAGCTATGAGCGATTGGATGACAACATAAATGTGGAGGAATATGTTCCAGGTGTCAAGGTTACTGTATCTTATTGGCGTGAATTGACAAATAAAGATCCAAAATCTGAGCTGGGCTATCGTCTCACGGTGCAATCAGATCCAAATGAAATTGGACGCCCACTTGCTGTGGTGCATGTACCATCGTTGGGGGCAAAAGAATCAGCTGAAGTTGCGGAGCGTGCTGTGCGTTCTGATCACTTGTCCATGGAACGTTTAATTGTGCACACTGTATACATACGATCGGTATCACGTTTGAGTGACTTGAAACTGGAGTTTCAAGCTTTTCTGAAAGATGTTGAGTGTAAGTGTTCCATTCGAAATCTTGTGCTTATTTAAGGTGTGTTGAATTTTGTATTTTTCATATTAGTCAAATTGGAAGGTACTCCTGCTATACTTACTGTACCCGTACTGACTCCATGCTTGCGTGCAGAGCAAATACATATCACCATAGATACCCACACGGGTATGTTACGTTGTCATGTGCCCAAGCATTTAGATTGTTCAATAATGTCCGAGATGCAAATATGTTTGAATGGAGATCGTGCCAAGTTGCAGCAGTTGATGTCCGAACTGAGGTAACACCGTGCAACTCATTTACATTGTTGCCTGTTGAATTGTTGTATTTCATTATAGGTTCTGGATAACGCATCGTCGCTGTGAAAAAACTTTGCAACATTTACCAGCTACTGCAGCTGAGACCCTCACATTTCTGACTCTACCTGATAATCCTCTAATGCAGCCAGGAAGACATAAGATATATGTAAAAATGCACCGTCATCCTAATGTAATATTAGTAGTGCAATTGAAGGAAAAACCCAACATGCCAAATGAAATGGAATATACGTTCCATTTGGGTTTTGTTGCATATCAAGCGAATGAAATAGGTGGTGCGGCAGAGGTGACACCATTACAGGCTCAAATGGGTCCGACTACTTCGCAATCGGCAACACAACAGTCTTCAACAGCAGCCAGTAATGAAGTGCCGAAAGTTTACACAAAGCTCTTGCGTCTAATTGAATTTGATACGTTTGTGGCAACACACGGACCAGGAACAAATGTTGATGGTAAGTATAAATTACTACGAACACTGTGATGTATATAAATAAAAACGGATTTCTATTAGAATTATCACCACATAAACGTAAAGCCAATGGCGAATTGATGGGACCACCTGCCAAGCAACAGAAGACTATTTATCCTGCATATTTTATACCAGAATTGGCACATGTGGTAGCAATGTGCGATGAAAAAATTCCATTCCTCAACTTGGCCCAGGAACTTACCAAACACAATATACCACATAGTGGACTGCAAGTAGAGGCGAATTCAACATCTTTAGTACTTAAAATACTAGCACTACCAATGCCAACAAGGTTGCAACATGGGGAACAAAAGGTGCACTATTTCACCGCTTTATCAACTATGACAATTTCTATTAACTTTCATTTATTTTCCACAGACAACGCATCCAAATACTGTGCCGGTGATTAACAAGCATGTCTGGAATGACTTAATGAAGCGTCTATTATCGATTTCAGTACGATCACAAATGAATAAAACCAATCATATGCGAAATTGGGGTGTAGAATTTGTATTCTATAGCACACCTCTACAAGGTACCCATCAGAAGGAGCAGGGCAATAGACGTACAGTCTACTTAACGTACGAACAATCGAATTACGATTTTTCAAAAACTGTAGAAGAGCTGCTCAAGGACTGGCACAAGATAGTTTATCTATATAATTTGGTTTTCAGTTTTGCTGAGAATTACAAAAATAGTATGTATTGTAGCATGAGTATGGGATGAGTTAGGGTTTTACATCAAATTTGTTCAATTTGTATTACAGAACGCATCAATCTATCAGATATCATCAGCGTCAGATCATATAGTTATATGAATCTCTTGTTGGGCTATGGTCCGAAGAAGGAAGTTACTTGCAATATCTACTGGTGTTCACAGTCGAATGGTTTCCGATTAACATTCGTTGGTGGCATTGCAGCAGTGAATGCACACTCGATGATGCGCGATCAATTGTCCACATATCTGAATCATCATCAGAGCTTGACACATATTGTGTACATTTTACATGAAACTTATAATCCATTGAGTTCTATTGCCAAACTACCAATAATACCACATTTGGGAATACCGGTTCGTACCATGTATATTTTGCATTTACATACAATCTAATTATAAGAATTTTACATTGATTGATAGCGTCCGCAAGTGCCTGTGTTATCGTTCTGTATTCTGCCACAGTCACCATGTCTTATACGGCTATCTTACCAAGCTATACACTGTTTGGAAATACGTTTGAAATCGAATCGATTGGTTTCAATACGTGACGGTGCCTATAGTCGTTTCGATCGTACACTTATCGATGAGTTTACGCCTATACAAGGGCTCAAAGTGAGTTTTTGGACGAATTTGTGTAATCAGCGCTTTTATTAAGATTATTTTAATGTGAATTTTAGAGTTTCTTGTCGAAATATGTTGACGAAAATGCGGTTTATCGTGGCCGTTCACAAAGTGAGGATGAGAATCCACCCTCTCCCATTGGCATTGAAGATAATTTTGGTGGTCCGGGCAGTGTGTCAGGTGCTGGAGCAGGTGGATCTTCACCATTTTTGAGTTCTGGCATGCGAGGTCCTCAATCGCCCCGAGATGGTGGCTTACGATTTCCAGCTCCACATACACCGCCCTCTAGTTCGAATCCACATACACCAGCTAGCCCGCATCCATCGGCAAGTAGCGGCAGTAGTCAAAATCATCCCAATTTCAATTTGACATCACCACCAGCACCGCACATGCCACATCCCTCACCGGGCGGTCTGATGCCTTCGTCACCTTTAAATCCCCAACCAAGTCCACATATGGTGCATAGCCCAGGTCCAAACACACTATATATGCAGGGACATCAAGACTCTCCTTTCACCGCCATGTCACCAGCGAATACTAATTGGCCGGGCTCACCAAGCATGCCACGTCCTTCACCGCGTCCGGGTCAAAGTCCTGAACACAAGCCAGGACAATCGGGCAGTGGTACTGCACCGGTTACAGGTGGTGCCGCTGCAATGTCACGTGTACCTGCCAATCGTTCGTGGGCCGGCGCTGTAGCAACTGTACTAACACACGAGGCGCTTGAGACACTCTGTCGCTCAAGTTCGCATCCAAATAAGGATATTAACGTGCCGGATATAAGTCCGTTGGAGAGATTTTTGGGTTGCGTCTATATGCGCCGTCAGTTGCAACGCAACATACAGACTGAAGACTCACTGACCGCACTGAACCCTAACGAACCGGGCATGGTGCACTTTAAAGTGGACGGGCTACAGTGCCAAGTGGTCTTGAATCAAATGCACATGCAATCGTTACATCTGAAAGTTACACAGCTACCACCGCCGCCCACACCTGATGGCAAACAGCCGTTCCAGTTGTCACCCGATGATTTGATTACCATTGAGCAATTCTTCGATACACGTGTCGCTATACCACCGTATCGTCCAAATGCCTTGTATGGTTTCTGTCGTGCGCTCAACTGTGCCCCACAAGTGCTGAAGGATTTCGTGCAAATCATGCGTCTCGAAATGAAACCAGAATTGGGATGCGATCAACTCAAGTGGATGGTACAGTTTTGTATGCGAGTACCACCATCAGCGGTGCCTATTGTGCCAATTGGTAGTCCCGGTGTTATTATCTGTCGGCTTAAGATATTATTCTTTGTAAGTATTGATGAGATTTTTACTAGTACCTCTGCGTGGTTCTATGAATTTATTAGTTATTTTTGAAATTTAATTTAATTTAGTTTAATTTCATCCATAATATCTATCAACTATATATAATACAATCTAATTTACTTAAATAGCTGCAAATTACACGTATCCCCTATAGCGGTCAGGATTGGAAAGAGAGCCCATCGCTTGTACTGCCAATGGTGTATGATCTTAGTTCGAATATTACGCAATTAGTAGAAAGACGCGAACAAGTACCATCACAGGCAGCGAATGCTGCTAGTACGTTGTTGCGACGTTTTGCTGAATACGGTGTACAACATGGTCAATGTTCACTCTTTCCTGCTGTACGTGATTTGTTGACCAATTTGCAATTGCCCAATGATGTACCGCCACCGAATCAGGTATCTACTTGCATGGCTTTACTTAATTAATTATATTGAATATATACATAACGTATTTCGTTCATAGTCCATTGGCCCACCTGTGGGATCAGTTGTGGGTGGCAACCAAAATACGATGATGCCAATACAACAAATGGGACCTGTCGGTCCAGGCGGCTATCCACAAATGGGCCAAAGTCAAGGTCCTCAGTGATGAAGGCGTAAACGTCGTGCGACAGCAAATAACAAATTGATTTGAGGCGGAGCAAAGGCATCTCAATTGAAAGTATTTTTGAATCAAAGTCACGACAAGATTAGGGGGGCATATATAGATGTATTCATACACCCATTAGTTTGTAGTTATACATGTATATTATGTACGCAATCAATTTTTAGCATATAAGTTCATTAGTTTTAGTTTTAGTCATTAATAAGGGCCGTTTTCTCAATTTAAACACCTGATTGTCTGAAGTGACACTTTCGTTTTCACCAAAGTATGGTTAGCTAACATTCGGTTAGTTCACAACAATTGCATTGTGAATATATAAAAATTGCATTACAGCTGATATTTATGTACATTAATTTCATGTAATACAATATTAATACTGCGCGTTTAAAGTTTTTAAGTTTTTAAGTTTATTATTTGCCGAAAATATCGATATTTCGGAATCATCCAAAAATGAAGAGCTCGGCAAGGAAGAACTGCTAGCGAAACAAGTAAAATATAATTGGCTAAAGCACATAAAACGTTATCAGCAGCGTAATCAAACGAATTATCTTATTATAAAAGAGCTATTTCATTTTTAAAATAACTCAATTTATTATAGAAAATTTTTATTTATTACTTTACTACAGTCGGTTGTCAATTTTTGTTTTTATTAGCAGCTAATCGATAGCCAATGCTCGCATTGAGTTAACCGTAACTTATCTGACATATCTTTATGTCATCTTTCGAATAAGTTCTGTTTAATCGTTAACCGGACATTGAGAAAACGGCCCAAACTCTTTTACGTGATGGCATTATAATGTAGTGAACTGTAATCTATTTCGAATTCAGTACAATTTATATAAAATGTCTCATGCCGTATAGACAGTAGTTATTTGAGCTGTAGATAATGGTCATCAAACATAAAATATATGAAATTTACCTATTGAGATGTTTGTAAGCTTTATTGAAGAGAACTTATAACAAAAGGTATCACAATAAATGTACATTCAATTACATTAGAAACTCATACATATAATACACTTATATTTTATACGGAATTCATGTTGAAACCACCTTTAACAAATTAAATTAATAATAGGGAGACTTGTGCTTTAGTTGAATTCTAATAGACATTTTGATATTACTGCCAGACAATTGTTACTTCGTTGTGTAGCACTAACAAAATATCAATACCCGTTAACTGTTTTGTTACCATATATTTATAAACCAATTAAAAATCCCATTATTGAAACAAACGCGACGCAATGCAAATGATTTATTTGTTTTCTAATTTGGTGTTGTTGTTGTTGTTGAGGTATTTTCTTCGTTATTCATTTCTGAAGACATTTGTTCTATATCATCATCCGCAAGTAATGAGATCCAATAGCGTAACTTTTTGCTACGCAAATAACTTGCTGAATTGTCAAACACAACTGTATCTGGAGGGGGGAAAAAAAAGAAAAAACCGTTAATTTTCTAAATTATCAATTCCGTATAACGACATACATATTGAATTGGGACGTGTTGATATAAAACCGACTTCATCCATTTCGTTGGAGTGCACTGTACCAAGATCTATTTCGCTGCGTTTTTCGCCCGTCGTCTTATCAATACTGTATACACCGAATTTAATGTCATAATCGAATGTACGGAAATCCCATGATAATATTTGATTTTTCTCCTTCACTTCGAATTCCAGTTTCAATTTGTTACCCTTATTAATGGTAACCTCTGTGAAGTTTTTATCACTATCCTTGCTGTCTGATTGCTCCACAAAAAGCGTCTCAGGTATTTTACCAGCCCAGTGTATCTGTAATGGATGTTACAGTTACAACTATTTGCGATCCAATACGTATAGACGTTAAACATACCATTGATTTGCACTGAGGATCACCATTTTCATCAACATAATTGCCGCCAAAGCATTTTGGGAATGTATCACGATCGACATGTGTGAAGAGTGACTCCTTCCATTTATCCGAACCGTATTTGTAGATATGAATTTTGCTCATTGTGTACTCATCGAGGAACTTCTTAACGAAATTGAATGCGACCGAAAACAGTTTTGGTGCTATTTGTTCGGGCGAAAGAATGTAAATGACAAAAATCAAACACGAGTCTTATATGAATGTAACCAAATTAGAGTAATCGTTATGTGTGAGCCAAAATCTGGCCACATTAAACAAAATTTTATATTTCTCTTGTACTATGTAGTTATACAGGGTGATTTTTTAGCAACTTTGTTTTTGGTAACGCTGTTTTTGGCAGCTCAGCTGTTTTCATGTAAAATGTTACTGTCAAACATGTTCAGATTGGTCTATAATTTAATCATGAATCGACTTATAAACGAACAACGCTTGCAGATTATTGAATTTTAATATCAAAATTCATTCTCGGTTAAGGAAGTGCATCGTGCACGTTCTTGTGTTCAGCGACGAAGCGTATTTCTAGTTGAATGGATACGTGAACATTAAAAATTGCCAATGCATCCCGAAAAAGGCACTGTTTGGTGTGGATCATGGGCCGGTGGCATCATTGGACCGTACTTTTTCAAAGACGACGAAGGCAGGAACGTTACTATGAATGGCGATCGCTACAGTGCGATGATTACAAACTTTTTTTTTGCCCAAAATGGAAGAGCTGGACTTGGCTGACTTGTGATTTCAACAAGACGGTTCCATATGCCACACAGCACGCAAAACAATAGCCCAATTGAGAGGCCAGTTCGGTGAACAGTTTATTTCACGTTTGGGGCCGGTCAATTCGCCGCCTAGAATGTGCGATTTAACGCCTTTAGACTATTTGTTGTGGGGCTATGTTAAGGTTCATGTCTATAGCAACAAGCCCGCAACGGTTGACGTACTGGAAGCCAATATTGAAGAATTTATTCGTGATATACCAGCCGATATGTTGCAGAGAGTATGCCAAAATTGGACCCAGAGTATGAACCATTTGCAGCGCAGCCCCGGTCAACATTTACATGAAATCATCTTTAAACATTGAATTATATAGAATTATATAGAAAAATGAGGCTTTCCGTATGGTACTTAGCACTATTAAATCGCATTTCTAGGTACAATAGAAGCACAGTGTCAACAATTTTGGGTGATTCACTAAAAGTTATGTTGCAATTTATTTGTTCTCGGTGGTTGCAAATTGCGAAAAATGCAGATCAAAATACAAAAATACAACACAAACTTGCGCAATTGAACTCTGTCAACTGTTCGTAGCTCGGTTTATGTTCGATAAGAAAACCGATAACATTGGTTTCTGTGACACCCAAAAACCGACACAAATTCCGATTCGAACTTAAAACCAATAATGTTGGAATTTATTACACCAAATCGAATTTTTTGTCGTTTGGATTCCATTAGAGCCCTGACTAAATAAATAAATAAATATATGGCACTTAAAGCCCCAAAGGGCTCATTGGCCGAGCTTCTCTTCCATTACTGTTGTGCGTCTTAAATTTTGGACAGTATTAAAAGGGAACTACTTATTTTAGCCGGTTCCGAACGGCAGAACACTTGTGACATCACTTTTTCTGAGCTTTGTCACAGAGTTCTTTAAGAAGCTTTTTCATGGCAAGTTGTTACTGTCGGAAGAATTGCCAATTGCTTGCCGACAGGTGGGTACCGTTCGAAAGAAAAATCTTATCGATGTTAAATTTGTTATGCATCAGCCGGGGATTGAACCACGACCTACAGATCAGAAGGCGAACACACTAACCACTGAGCTACGGCACCGTTAGTATACTTACCCCACTGAGCTACGGTAAGTATATCCTACTTATCCTAATATTTCAGGTAAATGGTGTTGAAGTTCTGAAAGGGTATTCGGTTCGAAGGCTCTGCACTGTTTAAAGTCGCCCCAGTTTATGTGTTGGCACGACCATCTGATATAGCGTTGTTCTAGTTCTCGTCTTGTTCTCAAATAAACGTAGACCTAGCATATTGCAATAAAGAAATCTACGGATAATTCTATGCAGATTCGCCCAAAAAAACATATAACTAAAATTTATTTTGATCCTCGCGCGAAATCGTGTGGACGCAAAAAGCATATTCCTAGTGCCAATCCGATGAACCTGAAGCATCCAATCGTATTTTTCTTTCACTTGAATTTTTTTGTGAACATGCCGTTCAAAAAAGCTCTACAAAAGTATTTATTTATAGTTTTCATAAAGTGCTTTTTGAGAATATTGACCTTCAAATATGCTGCACTGAAAGACCAATTACTCTTTTCAGTGCATTACTTTTTTAACTTATTTTGTCATAAAACCTCTTAGTTTTAGTCATGATTCCACTTACACTTACACTTGGATTTTATAAAGAAAGATATTTTTAAAAAATTGATCTTGTGAAATTAAAATAAACAATAAACTCACCGTTAACAATGTAACACATTTTCAGTAATTCTGGATAATTAGATTCATATTGTCGAACCGAGGAGAGAACACATTCAGCAGCTGGACGCCAAGCATATTGTTTGAGATTGGCATCAGCCATATCAAAGAATACAACTAGCTGACGTGCCTGAGGACCATACTTTTTACTTTGCTCATATCCGACTTGCATAAAACGCTCCAATAGCAAGACTAGATAACGTTGAAAATCCATGCGTGTAACACAGTGTAACATACCCCAAATATCAAAATTATAAAAGGGCACTACAATGACTATGAAAGAAAGAGATGAAATTTAAAAGAAATAAAATAGTTATGAGTTATGTATGTACATACCTGGTGATCCCTCCTTATCAGTTCCAATCAATCCATATGGCATATATTCTTTTAACGCCTGCGGTGCATCCCATTTTTCAAGATTATCTACATTCCACATGGCGCGTGTTTTTAGACTCTGAAATTAATTTCAAATTTTGATATTTTACTTATTTCGATTCGAAATCGTTCGTTTTATTTTGATTATTAATAGTTTTGATTCATTAGCTTACAGCTTTTAACATTTTTTCGGCAGCTTCGATATTCCATTTTCGAGCTATGCAAATGAAACAAAAAATTGCAATTATCTGTAATCCATTTATCATAAAATATTGTTGGTGTAACAGCTACTCACCTCGAAGCCAACGCAATAGAAAATAATCATCGTGAGTATCATTCAACACATCTGTAACACATTCGCGAAACTGAAAGAAAAAATAAATAATATTAAAAAATATTGTACCTAATATTTGAAAATGTTTATATTTATATTTGTTGAAAAGAAATAAAGAATTGAAAGAAACTATTGCTTCTTCTTCTGGTCTGTAGGTCGTGGGTTCAATACACGGCTGAAGCACAACCTTGATATCGAACAGATTTTTCTATCGAACGGTACCCATCTGCTCTAAAAGGGCTCTGTCAGAAAGCTCAGAAAAAGTGAGCCATTCGAAACCGGTTAATATAAGGTCAAGTAAAAAGTAAACCATTATTTTGCATTATTTTTGCAT
Organism: Megamerina dolium; assembly: GCA_963854835.1. Taxonomy (NCBI): domain Eukaryota; kingdom Metazoa; phylum Arthropoda; class Insecta; order Diptera; family Megamerinidae; genus Megamerina; species Megamerina dolium. The sequence continues at coordinate 26,589,638 of OY978528.1, read as the reverse complement.
AGTTAGAATGATCCGATTTAGGTCAAATATGCACCGTTTTGTTCGATAACTTGTTGCCATTTTGAAGGTATTTTCATTATGACACTCTCATAGAACACCTCCTCCCTATTGGGGACAGTCGATTTTTACAAGCTTCTCTTGAGGCGAATTTTTCACCAGCAAAATCATTCGCCTTAGACAGAAACAGATAGTAAGCACTTGGTGCCAGGTCTGGACTATAAGGTGGATACATAAGAACCTCTCAACCAAGCTCCCGAAGCTTCTGGCGAGTCACTATCGACTGGCGTTGTCCTGATGGAACACAATTCCTCTCCTGTTAGCCAAAGCTGGCCGCTTCTGGGCGATTGCCTCCTTCAGACGGTGCAATTGTTGACAGTTCAGGTCCGAATTAGGAGTTTGGCCGTAGGGGAGCAGCTCATAGTAGATGATTCCCTGCCAATCCTACCAAACACATAGAAAAACCTTCCTGACGGTCAATTCTGGATTGGCCACCGTTTGCGCCGGCTCACCGCGATTCGAACACGACGGTTTTCGCTTAACGTTGTCGTAAGTCACCCACTTTTCATCCCAGTAACCATCCGCTTCAGAAATGTATCGATTTTGTTGCGATTCAGCAGCGATTCGCAGATGGAAATTCGGTCCATTAGGTTTTTTTGCGTTAACTCGTGTGGCACCCATACATCGAGTTGCTTTTTGTATCCAGCCTTATTTAAATGGTTCCAAACGGTATTTTGTGCAATGTTTAGCTCCTGGGCAATAGAAACAGTGCTTACATGACGGTCAGACTCGACGATTTCCATTATTTTGTCGATATTTTCGACAATTGGCCTGTCAGAGCGTGGTGCATCTTTGACATCAAAATTACCGAAACGGAATCGACGAAATCAAAATTGCACGTGATTGGCTGTTACAGTATCAGGACCAAAAACAGTATTCATATTTTCAGCCGTCTGGCTTGCGTTTTCGCCTTTATTGAAGAAAAACTGTAAAATATGGCGTATTTTCTCTATACTGGAGTCCATCTTTACTGGTGTCTGCGTGTTCAAGCAATACTGAGTCAAGCAATCACAAAAATTCCTGAATAGTTTATTTAGTACGAAACCCTATCTTTCTAACGCCATCTAGCGTAACCCGATCGCACTTATACAACGCGAGATACAGATTACTAAAGCCATCTATTGGAAAAATAATGTATTACTTTTTACTACACCTTATATAAGCAAGTTCTAACAACAGCACTGGAACAGAAGCTTGGCCAAAGGGCTCTTCGGAGCCTATAAATTAAACCATCCGGTTTAATTTCTTTAATTCTGTTTATTTTGAATCAATAAAGAAAATTTTTAATTTAAACTTATAAATAAAAATTTTAACAAAAGGTTAATTCTTCTTCAACATTGGTTCAACAATCCTAGTGTTAATATTGAAAAAGTTCATGAACAAAACGTAAAGACTACAGGTAAGCGAAACACAATTTCACATCTGCATGTAGTGCAAATAACTGTGTTGCAAAAGAGGTCAAGTACTTATGCTGTCTTAAACTAGCTAATTAAAGAAATAAAAATATTTCAGCTTGCACGTTTGTATGTGCATACATTAGAGTGGATACATTTTTTTATTTTTTTGCCCACAAATTGTAAAGTTAGCAAATAAAAAAAATTATCGATACTTCTAAGTAAATTTGCATGAGACCTCTATAGGTCACTAAGTAGAGTTCACTAGAGTGCAATAAGTAAAAAAAGAACGACATGATTAGCAACTACTTGATTGACCTTATAACCAATGGATATTTAGAAACATCAGTAGTTTGTTTTATGCTTTTTTTTTTTTTGCTACACGATTTCTTAAATTTTTTTTTCGTCATACCTATTGATCCGTCCTAATATAAATTCAAACACATTTCTTTCTGTTTTTTTTTTTCATAATTTTAAAATGTGAATATGCATTTCAGAGATTTGGTTTTTGTTTTGATTTACATTCAATCGTAAATTGTACTGTAATCACCTATATTATTTATTTTACTTTTTGTTTTCTCTTGTAAATTATAGAAATACATATTATCAATATTATTAAGAAGAAGAAAAACAACAACAACAACAGCAAAAATGGAACATGAAAATGTATTTAAAAAACTCATTTATTCATACGAGACTTGCATGTAATATTAATAATGGCAATGAAGATAATGGATTCCGTTTAATAATTGTATTTGTGCGTCTATATGAACATTTTTAAGGGGAAGTTGTACTATGGACGCCAGATTGGGTATTGTTACTGGCATCATTGTCGCATACAAATTAAATATGAAATATTTGCACAAATATAACTACTATTGTCAGTATATGAAACATACAATCAATAAAAGTCGAGTAATGAATTTTAAAGATAAATCTAGATGAGGTTGATTACACTATGGTTGATTCGGAGATATTTCGTTTCCGGGATAACATTATTCAAGTATGCTGAATTCAGTGCTCTTGACCATTCTTCTTAGGTTAGCTTTAGTTTTCGAAATACTAGGGCAGTCAGTGGTTTTTTGAGTTTCCCGCGTAATAACTTTAAATGAAACACAGCTCCTGGTAAGCTATGCCATTTATTTCATGTTTGACAGCCATTGAAAGTAGACAATCTAGCGAATTTTTACGAAAATGTAAAATATCCACATTTCACGAAACAATGGTTCTAAAACATGCGAGAAGCTTGTGTTTCTGCTTCACTCCTGTTTCTCCTTCTCCTTCAACTGATTTTTGATTTAGACCATTTGGTACAAACGATAAAGAGCTTGGGGGAAGACTACCAACGTTTGAACACGCTGCATTGGAGGCTTTATTGGACGAATACCCATGTTAAACTCAAAAGAAGCGTATTGAATCTATGGGAGTGACTTGACAAGATATTTCATTGCATCTAAAGAACATTGATATGATCGAAAAAATGAGAAATTGGATTCCATATGAATTGAAACCAAGAGATATCGAAAAACGATTTTCTATGTTTTTTTCTCTATGTTTTAGCTTCAAAGGTACAAAGGGAAGTTTTTCTTGCATCGTATCGTTACCATAAGCACAAAAAGTCAGATGTGAGACCTGGCCAAATCCACTCCAAATCCGAATATTCATAGTTCAAAGGTAAATAAGCTGCTAAAACTGGGTTAAACAATTAATGGGGTACACTACCGACAACAATTTACGAAATTTAAGGGTGCATTGAACCTAAATCGACCGAAACACGAGTCATGGATTTTCCATCATGACAATGCTAGGCCAAATGTTACTACGCAACTCGTTAAAACCTACTTGGGAAATAGCGGATGGGAAGCCTTACCCCACCCGTTATATAGCTCAGACCTTGCTCCTTCTGACTAGCACTTGTTTCGATAAATGCAGAATGCCTTGCTCTGAACTTTTTCACTCTCTTTGCGCACAATTCTGTCAACTCACGGACGGACACGCATCTTTAAATCGACTATTTAAACGCTTTATAATCGGCATTTATGATGCCGATAAAAAAATATACATATATACTTTTCTATATCAGCGGAGTGGGACGAGCATGAATATACCATGAACTCGTGATGGTTATAAAAATGTCAGCATTTACAATATAATCAATAATTTTTAGAAAACGATAATACAACTATGGATACAAATCATAAAATGATTGTGTTATCTTTGGCGCTTGGTATTTGTAATATCGAATTGTTATATCGTGAGAGAAATATCTCTGTTTTAGTTAGTAAGTCTGGATGTATTTGTTTCCAGTGTAACCGCAGCCTAACAGTTGCGCTTTCAAGGCATTTGCAGATGTATAAATTAGGAACAAATCTTTATTTTTCAATTGAATTGCAGCTATTTTCAAATTTTTTATTTCATTTGCTTGTTGTTATTTTATTATTCGTTCGTATTTGATTTGTCTACCTACAATTCTCACATCAAATATTGAGGTTATTTGGTGAGGAACGTCAAATTTGACATTGATATTGATGTCTTTGCCAATGTTGTTGTTGTTGTTGTTGTTGTTGTTGTTGTATGATTGTCATATTGTTTGGCATTATGACTAACTCCTATACTGTTACCATAAGCTTGTGTAATTAACGAGGTTTTTAGGTTTGCCTGTGGATATATTTTTGTATACCATATTATTATTTGTTGCAGCCATTGAGATAACTAGTTAGTTACTGCGGTTGTTGTTGTTGTCTACAATAAATATAAGCAAATACCTAGTTAATTATTTTGTATTTTGATTTTTATGTTTTTCTACATACATACGAAACATACGATCATATCTGTGTAGGAGCATATATTTTGCCATATTATTTGTTGACTAATTGACTTTGTCTAGTTTTACTGCAAAATTATGATGCATGCGTAGAAACTAAATATTTGCAAGTATTTTAATGACCTAGTGATGTTTGAAAATTCATCATTACCATAAAGGTATTATCACAATTGAGAATATCTGATTGACTGGATTAACAAGGAGTATAGTTTATAAGTGCCTGTTTATATTAGATTTTCCATGAACGGTATATTCATGAACGCTGTGTTCACATTAGTGCAATTGCGTTGGTTTTATTTCAACTAAAATGCTACAGTGGAATTGGAATTTCGGAATAAAGTAGGGCTGTGCAATTAATCGTTTGTTCAGAAATATTAATTAATCAAAGTATTCGATTAATGAAATATGAAATTAATCAAATTATCATGATTTTGATTATTCAAAATAGAAATTATTTTAAATAAATTTTCAAAATATTGATAATATTTCAAATATCTCATAAATAAAGAAAAAATAAACATGAAAATGATTGCGATTAATCTAAATTCTGATTAATCGAATTCAATTCAATTTTGATAAATCATAATTTTGATCAAGCGAATTGCTTTGTCCAATAATTTGATTAATCAGACTTTCAATTAATCGCACAACCCTAATATAGAACGCTTCTTATTGATGTTATCGCTTCAACGGCTAAAAATTTTGAGCATAGTTGTCATAATCGGAACACTTTGGACAAGAACATAGGTCGTTGCGCCGATTTTTAATTTTGGATTGGATTTTCGGCGCAAAACTTCCATCACTTTCTTACTGCCTACTTTTCTACCTATCTCGCTCGCACAGCTGCGTCTGGGCAGGTCAATGTGAACAGGCACTAATCAAACACCTATAACACAAATTTGTACAACTCATAGGAGACCCCCCTTTATTATTACCTATTGTATTGTACTTGTACATATTTTCGAAATGTAAGCAATTTTGCACAAATACTGTTTTCAAAGTTCAAGTTATTCAAAGAAACTATGGGTTAAACTACTGTACATAAAGCAACCTATATTAAACTCAAAAAAATGTAACACCCCTGTCATCACTTTGGAGTCAGAGAGAAACACTGCACAATAGAACATGTTCACATCTATAAAATTGTTTTACAAATTCGGAAAATATTTAAAAACAAAAAGTGCTGCGCTGTGATTTTCTTAGACATTGCCCAAGCTTTTGACTAGGTAAGGCATGAAGGCCACTTGGCTCATTACCCACAAGGATAGCACGCATCACTAAAGACATGATATTTCTTTAAAGAAAATAAACGAGAAGCTACTGTAGTCAGAATTTACGTGATGAAAATTTTTGAACTGACTATTGAGCGATACAAAAGAAATAATTATTTTTGCACGCATAGAGAAGCAAAAAAAAAAAAAAAATAGTAGCCAAATATCTTAATAATTTTAGAAGAAAGTGGTCGTCAACCACTGATAACATAAAATATAAAATATATAATTCATTGTGTTATCGTCCATAATCTAATAACCGGTTTAAAACATTTCGAAAAAATATACAAAATAAAATTCCTTTCTAATAATTAGCATTTATCTATTCTTCCTTCTTTTTAGAAACTTTGAAACAGTATAGGATTGAATTATAATGGATGTACATACAATCTTGACTGTTTACTCCCAAACTCGGAGTATTTTTTTTCGTGTACAATACAATTCCAAGTACTAATATCTCACATACAAAAACATACAATACATTATCCCTATTATTTGCTGCTGTTCTCTGTACTAATTTCAATTTTACTCATAATAATTATATGCTACCAATTCCTGTCTGTAATTACTTCATGTATGGAATGGATGGAAGGTTGGTACGAGGGTTACATTTTGATATACTCAATCTAAGCGTCTCATTTTGTCTTCCTGATCATTAAAGTGTATGTCGGGAGGAGGTCAAACTTATTCATAGTGCAGTCACTTGGATCAACTAGAGACATGTCTCATTGCTGTTGCCGAAGTCTGGCTTAAGAAAGTCTTCATTTTTGATTTTTCTGTTTTTCTTTTAATGCCTTATTTTTAAAGTTTTCAGAACCGAGAGCACACTTTTGAAATTTTCTAATGGTTTATTGCTTTGCAAAATTTTTACTCTAAATTTTCTTTCTCAACTAATTGAATATTTGGATACAAATATTTAAATGCAAATATCTTGAAAACTATAGGAGATACATAAAAATAATTCCTATAGAAAACAATATGTTAAATAAAAATTGAAGACTATAGTTTTAAACCCTTACGAGCTCTCAGAGGTTTTGAACAAGTTCTTGCGAATAAGCTGCTTTTGTTTCTGTGATCAAATTTATCGTCACTAAATGTGTTCGTCATTATTATAAGAGCAATAAAACTTTAATTATTTAATTACCAATTATTTAATTAATTATAATATACATACATATGTACATACTTATATACACAAGTCTGTTTTACATAACGCAAAAAAGCGTTGAACAAGATTATCTTATGCTTGAGTATTTAACCCTAAGATTACTACGACTATATAATCGCTTCACCTAATACTTAATGTCATTATGATTATGAGTGCTTATGTCTCAAAATCAAGATCTGTATTTTGTATTTTAAATTGAAATTACCTAAATAGGTTCAAAACCTAAAATGGGTTCAAGTACATGCAATTAAAAAGGGTGAACATTATACAATAAAACCGTATATACTATAAGGAAGTATATATGTACATATATACATACATAACATATGTATGCCTATGCAAAAATGTCAGAATCAATTATTCATATCAGATTTAAAGAGGCAGATCTAGTAAGTTCCATAGGTTAAATCTCATAATGTAAACATGCTATTACAGATATACTTACATACATAACATATGTATGTATGTATGTATAACGCTAATTACAATTTAATTAGTTCAGATATAGTTAGAGATAAAAACATATGCGGATAATCATTGTGGAAATAATGTTATAAATTAAAAATAGTATATATTGCCATATTTGACATATTTTTGTATGAAGAATCTGTCAAATCGAAATCGATACTATTTTTAAGTTGGAGCATAATTTTGATAAAGTATAAATTCATACATTATTTACCATACATACTTACAACCCTATTCTATGTTAATATACAGCGCAAACAGCATTCGTGCTTATAGTAATCCAGAGAGATAGAGAGAACAGACACATAGATACAGAGGAAGCAACACGTTACACGGTAAAACAGCCTGCAGTAAAAACGAACTATTTCGGAACCATTGAGTTTAATAGTTCTAAGGGTGTAGTAACTAGTTCAAAGTCTGTACACTTTCTTTTGTTAATCTGTGGCATGTTGTTGTTGCCTTAAAACCGAATCACTTGAACATTTCTGTGTGTGTGTCTTTATTTTTCAATAAACTGGCGAATCTATGCATCCAAATTTCTCTAGATATTGAACTAGTTCATTTATTCCAGCCACAAAACTAGTCCATGTTCGTACTAGATCTTGGTTTCATGACAGGGCTCTCACCGCCAACACTCCGGGATTACCGTTGAATGCATATAATTTATTACCACCCTATCCACGTCTTATTAACTGGCAGTCTCACACATATTATCGAAAGTAGCATTATCAATGCCCAGAAAGATGTCCATTGCAGAATCTTTACGGACAAGGGTAGGGTACAAACAAAAGGCATATGTATGTGCAGAAAAGATGTAAAAATATATTTAATATTCTGACTATTCTTGTAACCCTTGACATAACAACTTGCGAAAATGAAAGAATATTTTCAGCAATTCGTCGATTCAAAACGTATTTGAGAAGCACGATGTCGGAAGACCGGTTAAATGCCTTAATTTTTACAGAATTTTATCGGACATACTATAAAATGATGGTATAATGATAGTAATTCCTATTGAATTTATTAGAAAGACCTATTATATGAGTGCATAATATGTTTTACCAGGCAGCGCAACATTCAACGAAGGCCCTGCTTGCATGAATTCTGAGCACCAACTGAGTCACTCTCAGCAGAACGTCCGTATTAAATCGAATCGAATATAAAATTGAATTTGCAAAACACAACAACAGCAAATTATAATAAAGGTTGTATAAGTATTTATATGTACATATATATACATACATACATATAGTATATATTTACAAATCCAGCATTTGTGATTAGTTGATTCACCTTGAACTTGTTCACAAACAAATCGCCCAACCAGTCAAACTATAATCTATACACACACACACACATATCCATTAATACGAATGTCATTGAAACTCTTTCGGTGTTAAATTATTCAAAAAAAAAAAAAAATCAAATACAATTGATGACCATGCGCAACATAATATATCTGATTCACATTTATAAACATTTCGTATGCAGATATCATAGTAGTACGCATGAGTACATGTACGAATCTGTGCCTCTAATACACATATACACCATCATAAAATATACCAAAACCGATTAGCTGCATTCACATCGATTTTATTAGTTTGTTAATTACTTTGTTGTTAGTTCTTTAAAAATTGTAAAGTCATCCCTCTTCTTAATCTCGTTAGCTTCTATATCCAATGTTATTATTCTTGTAATAGCCAAATCTCCTGTGATATTTTTGGTCAGTTCTTACGCTCTTGCTCTCGCTCTCAATTATTCGTTTTTCATTGAAAACAAAAACCACGCGTGACGTGATTTTTACCGAGACGACATCAGCTGATGATTTGTAAAATAATAACGAAAAAAATTATCGAGTTTGCCGTCTCGATAGTTTGTTATTAGTTAGTTCGGTAATTCGGTAATTTTACAAAAAGAAAATACGCATAAAAACCCCCAAGCGACGGACTAGCAGATCGAGTTTGCTGTGAAGTCACCTATTTATTTGTCAAATCGAATGAGTTTGAATTTGTTAAGCTTTCTATAGAATATATGTGTATATTATTTTATTATTTATTCTAAGCAGCACGTTATTTATAAAATATTTAAAGCTTCATTTAATAAAATTCATATGTTTTTTTTATTACTTTTTGCTGTTGTTGAATTTTAACAAGCTTCATGTCCATAATATATTCAACACTTGAACAAACAAATCAGTACATTAGATATATTGTATTAAAATTTAATAATTAGAAGTTTCTCCTAATAAGAGGTTAGTCATTTTCCTGGAGAACTAATTTAAAAAAAAAAAATGCATTTTGCTTTTGATTTTTTGCAGCATTCAGATCAGTAAATAGCATACATTTTTTCTTAAAATGTTTTCTTTCCTCGAAAAAATACAAAAGTTTTTCTGTCGAATAAAGATTTGCCTGTGTTTAGTATTTTTTTCATAATTTGAAATTGTAGATGTTCCTTTTTTAATATTTTGATATTATTAATTAATTCAATAAATGAATATTAAAGTCTTTGAGCTCAAAATATGCCAACAAGGTATTGCGACATACATAGCTATTTTAAAAGCTGTTTCGTGACAAATTGTTACTGCCGGAAAAATTGCCAATTGCTTGCCGACAGATGGGTACAACAACTGAGCAGTGTTTATCGTGAGCACCTGCCATGATGGCCTAATCCCACGACGCAAAAAACGCATGTATCAAATTGAAACGTTGATAATCGCCTCGTAGGATTGGAAAATCGGAAACCAACCTCCAGGTTCCTACGGTACCAATTGGGGCACGTTGAATGGACGTACTACCATCCTTGGTGTGGATCGAGAGCTACCTAAAACCTCTTCTGATCTAAGGGGTCAGCATCCTGGTTGCAATACAACTCCACATCGAGTATCTCAAGCCTTTGACGTGGAATACTCTACCCGCATGTTCTTTGAGTTACCACAACCACCACGAAAACCTCTCCGAAATACGGTCCCCAACGATTAGGTTGGAGGGATTCCAACCTTTATATATTATTTATTTATTATTTAATAGAATCATCGATTTTTACAGGTGTATCGTAGCTAATTGATATCGCTTTAACCTATGATGAAAGAAAGAAGATGAAGTGAGGTGGATTTTATTTTCTTTCGGCACGTTAACATTTTAAAATTGTATGTGTTTGTTGTTTTTCTCTTGGTGGTTTTTGAGAGATAGTTTACACATAGAGATTACCACAACTAGATTACGAAAATCTATTTACTTGTTTACATAGAAAGATTTATTTCTAAAGGGCTGTCAAAACCCATCGCCAAATCAACGCCAATTTTGATTTTACTCCCTTCTTCACGAAATAATAGAGCTACAGAGAGGAAAATCTAACAAAGTTATCGGAATTTGCACAAAATCTTAGATTATATTGGTAGTAATTTTATATGGGAAATCAGCTTGTTTGAAACTAGATTTGAGTGATAATCTCAAAAATGAAGATAATCTCGTATGTGTAAACATAGTATTATTCTGATCACATTTATTTCACAATCCATACCTCATTTTTAGCAGTTTTACTAAAATATGTTTCACTTAAAATACACATATAATTGCTAAAGACGATATTAGCGCATTTGCAAAGCATTGCCGGAAATCAGCTGCTTCATTAAAAATGCCATATTTGTTAAGGTCCATTTACAATAGCGCGAGGTGATAGGCGATGTTCGAAAGCGAGAGCGCAGCAGCTGTCCAAAATAATATCTGTGCTCTGTGCTATGTATCACACTCAATTCCAAAATTATGAAAATATTTCGAAGCTATCAGTTTCACTTTTTATATTCAAAAGTTCAAAGATTAGTGATGACTTTTTGAAATTGAAAATTAATTAAAATTTAAAAAAGCAAAACGCAAAAATTAGATGGTGCAAAAACTCTTCTCATCTTGCCCATATTATTAGAATTCCTCGCGCTATTGTAAATGAGCATGCGATGTATCGCAGCGAATGCTCTCGACTTCAAATTCGAAAGCTAGTATCGCCTCGCATCACGCACTATTGTAAATGACCTTTACTATGGCCATATTGATTTTATCCTTATTATCAAAAAAGGTGTAAACATAATTGGAGCGCTGTCAAAATTAAACCGAAGAATATTAAATATTCTTTCAATATTCAATATTCTTTGATTAAACAAAACAAGGCAACGTCAAAATCAGAAGTTTGTGTGTTAATTTAATTATTAATGTTTTTAAAATTTGATTTACGACGATGTCGCCCTGTGATACGAAAATAGACAGTCGTACCAATTATGTTAACAGCTTAATAGAATTTTTTAGGCACCAATATTTCAAATGAAACATTTTACATTGCAATAATATTTTATGTAGTTATGAGCTGATAACGTATAACTACCGCTATTAGTCCAATACGCCCATTGTATCTACACACTCAATTACTTGTACTTACACATATGAATGTATGTATCTATGGTATATTATTTAATAGTTAGGTCAATCGTGGACAAACATTTTCGCTTGTCTGAAATCTAAAATTCTCTAATAACATGTGAAATCATTAGCGGGAAAATTTGTTTACGATTGGCCTGAGTATCTGTATGTACGCACTCACCTGTTGTAAAGCCGTACATTGCGCCTCTGTTAATTCTGGTAAACGAGACATTCTATTTGTTTTGTTGGTGATATTCGTTTAGTTGTAGTTATTGCTGCTGTTTGATGTACCCTTAGCATCGTTTTCACTTTGGCTTATTTGTTTATTTTATGATGATTTACAAAATAATTTAATTTAAAATATATTCGTTCATGAGAGGGCCAATTAAAAAAATATGGAAATTGGGATAATCCGCGATAGAACTTTATAACTAAAAAATGGGCATAAATAATAATTCAGAACCTATGCATAACATTAAATGGTTCATTGACTGGATATGCAAAATTTTGTAAAACTTTGTCTGGATATATATATATATATATATATATATATATATATATATATATATATGTATATATGTATATATATATATATATATATATATATATATATATATATGTATATATATATATATATATATATATATATATATACATATATGTATATATATATATACATATATGTATATATATATATATATATATATATATATATAATTCACGCAAACATAAAATTAGTTAAATATATTATAAATGTGTGTTATTGTAGAAGGAATGTTTTGTTCCACAGTCACGATTGCGTTAAAAACTGATTTAATTAATTATTACAAAATGAGTATCTGTATGTACGCACTCACCTGTTGTAAAGCCGTACATTGCGCCTCTGTTAATTCTGGTAAACGAGACATTCTATTTGTTTTGTTGGTGATATTCGTTTAGTTGTAGTTATTGCTGCTGTTTGATGTACCTTAGCATCGTTTTCACTTTGGCTTATTTGTTTATTTTATGATGATTTACAAAATAATTTAATTTAAAATATATTCGTTCATGAGAGGGCCAATTAAAAAAATATGGAAATTGGGATAATCCGCGATAGAACTTTATAACTAAAAAATGGGCATAAATAATAATTCAGAACCTATGCATAACATTAAATGGTTCATTGACTGGATATGCAAAATTTTGTAAAACTTTGTCTGGATATATATATATATATATATATATATATATATATATATATATATATGTATATATGTATATATATATATATATATATATATATATATATATATATGTATATATATATATATATATATATATATATATATACATATATGTATATATATATATACATATATGTATATATATATATATATATATATATATATATAATTCACGCAAACATAAAATTAGTTAAATATATTATAAATGTGTGTTATTGTAGAAGGAATGTTTTGTTCCACAGTCACGATTGCGTTAAAAACTGATTTAATTAATTATTACAAAATGTTTTTTTTTGTTTTTACAATTTTAGTTAATATTTTTCCATTCGAAATTTTGCGATACATGTATATATTCATATATTTATCACAAGCACTATGAATGTGGTAAGTATCAACGGCCCCATTAGCACGATACCTACGTTGTTATTTGATACGCGTTTTCTTAACGACTACTCATTTTTCGTTGTAGCACCGTATTATTTGCTATTGCTATTGCAGTCGCAAGTTCAATCGTAGTTGAGTACTGGTTCTTCTTCTTCTTATTCTACTGATATTTCTAAACTTGCTCTAATGCGTTTGTTATTTTTTTTTATAGAATAGCTTATCGGCGTTGTTGTTTTATTTATTATTATATTAATAATATTGTTACTATGATAATCATTCTTATAATGTGTATTATACATATAATTGTATTGGCATTTACTGAAATCAATTTCTTTTTGTTTCTCTCTGTTTCACTTGACATTGGCGTTATTTATTATTAACTGCTCTTATACTTATTATAACTATTGGTATGAGATACCAGGTAAAAACTCGATTATATCATTCCAAGTTTTTTTTTTAATTATTATAATAAAAGCGGGATAATCGCCTCTGATAGACATTGCCATTGATTCATGTAAACATAGTTAGGAGATTCACAAGGTATCAGAATATTTCATTTTGTCATAATGTTTTGAAAACTTGCAAGTTGCAAGTTAGCATAATGTTTGGATGACGTAACTGTTGCGTATCGAAATAGCACACACAATTATAAAGATGTACTCAAATGTATTATATTCTCGATTAACTTGAAATTATTACATATGGCATTGTGAAACCTTGCCGTCTACACCTAAGTAGATAAAAAGGTCATGTCTTGTCAAAAAGCCGATTCTAACCTTATAGATGATTTAATATAGTTGGTAACAGTGCCGTTTCTGATTTGTTCACATGCAAATCCATACATATGGAAAGATAGCACATGATTTTAATAAAAAATACAGTTCAAAGACGCCAAATTTTTCCACCCCTGTCTTCCTAATGCGATTCCGATCAATATGTACAATGTGCAAAAAATACATAAATATAATAACTATTTGTGTATCATGTACTATTCTCTGTATAAAGTGTAGCATAAAACAACGCAACGCATTACGAAAATGAATAACAAAAGGAGTAATTATGTAGGTCAAAACAAACAATTATAATCAAAACATGTAAAAGTCTCAAACAACTCTTTAGTAATGAACAAATATAACACAGCAATGTATGTACATATAAATATATAAAATACCGAAACTGCACTTTATACGAGTATACATAATTTAATAAATAAAAATTTTCAAATTGCACATTTGTAAAGGTAAACAAACATATATTAGCATATTTTACATTTCACTTCTGTTTCAGCAATATATGATACATATAAGAACAAGGTGGAACGTGGAACACGTGGTGGAATTGCCAGCATATATTTTTTTAAACTTGCACAAACCTTTTTTTTTTTGCGCGAACAAGTAAAATATTGCGTAAATGTAAACATTTAGGCTGCGTTTCACCAGATTCATTTAAGTGAAAATAAATTTAATCAAGTATTTTATTTATTTCTCAAATAATTTCTTTTGTAGTTTCAATAAGCTTTTTATTTAAGTGAATTAAAATATAGCAGCAACGTGCTGATATGCCGAATGAAACTTGTTTGTGTGTATTGATCAGTGTTTAATTAACTGATAACATCTCTGAAACTATACACAGTGCGGCTATTCTGATTTAAATTTTATTTAATTGAACAGTCTAGGTCCCTTAAATCAAAATTAAAAACATATGTTTCTAGCGCTACTTAATAAATTTTTAAATTAAATAATTTCCTGTTTAATGAATCTGGTGAAAGGCAGCCTTATAAACATTTTGAGAGTCATTTTTCTTCGGTATGCGGATTACATATTGTAGTTGATTAAAATAGGTTTTAATTAAATTACCTCCAACAGAGTTTTCACTCCTTGAGATGCAACAATTGTTGAAAGTTTTTTATAAGCGAACACACTTATTATTTTGTAAGTTGGATAGAAAAAAATTCACAATTGAAAATTTTCAGCAGTGTTGCCATCGGAAATTGCCCTAATCCTCTTTTATTTTGAGAATTAACTCATAGAGTTAATGCGGATTAGCTGCAGTTAAGGCCCGAGTTTAATCGAATCGCAGCCTAATTCCGGATTATCGGCGCACTTACCCCGAATAAAATATTAACCTGACAGATGCCAGTATTGCGGATTAACTAAACGGCTGATTGCTGTTTTATTAGGTCGGTTCACTTACATTACTATCACTATCAATTCCTGTCATCTGTCACTCTCGATATGAGAAAATCTACAAGTGGTACGTGAACTGAAAATTATCAGAAACTTGTAAATTGACATTCACCGTTTGTAATTGACAGCTGGATTTATTTGTTCGCAAACGCTTTTCATGTTGAAAACTATTAACAATTGTTGAAAGTTTTTTGTTAGCGAATTCACTTAATATTTTGTAAAATGGATCGAGAAAGCTTCACAATAGACAATTTTCAGCAGTGTTGCCACCGCAAATTGCCCTAATCCTCTTTTATTTTGAGAATTATAGCCTCGACACACGGCAGCCTATTTCCGGATTACCGGAGCACTTAATCCATATAAAATATTAACCTGACAGACCGCAGTATTGCGGATTAACTAAACGGCTGATTGCTTTTTTATTAGGTCTGCTCACTCACATTACTATCACTATCAATTTCTGTCATCTGCCACTCTCGATATGAGAAAATCTATAAGAAGTACGTGAACTGAAAACTATCAGAAACTTGTAAATTGACATTCACCGTTCGTAATTGACAGCTGGATTTGTTTGTTCGCCAACGCTTTTCATGTTGAAAACTGTTAACAATTGTTGAAAGTTTTTTGTTTGCGAACATACCTCATATTTTGTAAAATGGATAGAGAAAAATTCACAATAGACAATTTTCAGCAGTGTTGCCATCGCAAATTGCCCTAATCCTCTTTTATTTTTAAAATTAACTCATGGAGTTAATGCGGATTAGCTGCAGTTAATGCCCGAGTTAATTCGAATTAACTCGGTAATCCGGAATTGGGCTGCCGTCTGTATAGGCTATAAGACTTTGGGATTATCTAAATTTGCATTTATTTTACAACATGTTCACAGCTATTTATCTTTTTGAATAAGCGTGTCACCCCAATGACAGGTTGCGTTGTCCTCCAGCGTATAATCTCCAAATAGTCAGAACAGCGGCTGGATTGCGCTCTACTATGTCAATATCGACATACGGCTAAAGCTTGTACCTTATATGGTACTCGCCACTAACGTAGGTTCTTTCCAATATCCACTGCACGTCCTGGTTTATCCTGTCGGTTGCCAGTCAGAAAACCTGAATTCCGTATGCCTTGAAATCATCGGTATTGTAATCTCAAAATGTTATTTGAATGTTATACTACCTGCGATTCGTTCAAGTGGTCTGATATCGACAGTAGTAATGCTTAGAATAGTTATCTTCCCTTGAGATTGGATGTATATGTGACAGGTGTGAGTTCCAAGAGAACTTCTAATGATGAATATGACATGTGAGCACATCTTCTGTTATATTGTACATACAAATGCTAACCTTGCCAAGAGTAGTGGTAACAGATCTAAGATTTCTTTAATATGGAGAAAAGTGCAGCTGAATCGCATCGATTACTCTCCGAAGCTTATCCGGAGTGTGCTCTTTCAGTATCAACATGCGAGAGGTGGTTTGTGCATTTCAGAAGTGGTGATTTTGATGTGGAAGACAAAGAACGTCCAGGACAGCAGAAGTTTGAAGATGCTGAATTGGAGGCATTACTCGATGAGGACTCGTGTCAAACGCAAGAATAACTTGCCAAATTGTTCGAAGTTACACGCCAAGCCATTTCCCATCGATTGAAAATATTGGGAATGATTCAAAAGCAAGGAAATTGGGTACCGTACGAGTTAAAGCCGAGAGACGTCGAAAGGCGATTTTTCACTTGCGAACAGCTGCTCCAAAGGCAACAAAGGAAAGGTTTTTTGCATCGCATTGTTACTGGTGATGAAAAGTGGATCCACTACGACAATCCCAAGCGAAAAAATTCAGCTGCACTTTTCTCCAAATTAAAGAAGTAAATCAAAACTTCCCGCAAATGCTGTTTTGTGGGCACAAAACTTGACATATTGAGAGCCAAAAAAAAACTATGTTGTTTACACTCCGGGCAAATGACACATACTGAAAATGAAAGCTATGGAATGAGGTTATGACATGAATATAGTTTCAGTATTGTCTGATGCTTATATCCCGAACTACGCCATCTGTTGTAAATCCCGCATTTTTAATTTGCGCTCCCAATATATTTTGAAAATTCTACAGTGGTGTAACCCCTTAAACCTAAGTCTTTCCCTGCTATGGATTTACCAATCATTAATATCATAGTTTTCACTACATTTTCTATTTTGTGTAAAAAGAACGAACGTTATAACATTAAACATTATAACATTAAACGCATTTTTATGATTAAATCCCTTAAATTTTTCGATGATGTCAGATTTCTCGTAGCGCCACTGGTATTGCAAAGTTCCGAAATACAAAATCCTCCCGTTTATTGTATTTATAATCAATTTATTATGGTTGTATTGATAATCCAAATCTATTTAAACCTTAAGTACTCTTGTTTATAATACTGCGATTATAGCTAAATATGCATAAAAGTGAGTTATCATACGAGTACCTGATAAGATAATTTCAATTTCATTTGGAATTGATTATCTTAATTGTATACGCAAACCAACCAAGGGATTGATTGTAAAAAGTGTTATAGAAAATAAATTAAATAGTCTAGATAAGAATATGCGTACTATGGGTGCGTGGCGATTAGGTGTTGAATAATACTCTGAAGAGGTTTCGAGTTTCAAACGTAGGTCTTCTAAGTCGACCCTCGATGGCAAAGGAAGCTTGTTTTGATGAAAAACTTCGAACGTTCACTGATTAAGGTGGCGATAGAGACCGCTGGGTTAATACTGAGCAATACGAATGTATGTAGATGTGAATTGTTCCCTCCTCAACTGTGGCGGGGTAGCAACACTGTACGGATGGTTCGGAAAATGCAGGTTAACGCTGTAGTTCACTGCGCTGTCCGTGATGATGCCAGGATAACTTCATTATTTCAACGTCGTCAATGGCAAATACTATTAGCAATGTAATACGAACTTCTCCAGCATGAAATCCATGTTTATCCCCCCGTGCTACTATTTCCTGTTTGCAAATCTGAAGAAATAGATCTGCGGTAAAATTTTTGGTTCGAATGAAATGTTCATCGATGAAAGAAAAGCATATTTTAGGTGCCTTAAGTGTCTGGCATCTTGTATCTGGCAACATTTGTCTACAATCAAGTGTCTGATGGCATTTGTCTGCAAGCATGGCGACAAATTAAGCAGACAAAAATAGATTACCAAGAAAGGAAAATTATATTTTACGGAGTATAAAAACAGAAAATTTTATAGGCCATGTACGCTAGTAGTTCGCTTACAATTGACAAAATCACCCGATCGATTCACAACTTCAAAAGAGGCTTTACAGCAAATGTCTGCCTATATTTTTTCTGCACAAATTTGTCTCCAACAAGTGTCTGACGATATTTGGGTTCCCTTGGAAAGCAAAACATTTAAGTATGAAAGTTGTGCTTCAACCGGGGATTGAACCGTCTTCGTCATGATCAGAGGGGCAACCCAATAACCATAGAGTTCATATTGTTCAATATAATATTTAATAGAGAAAATGTGCTAGCAATAATTTCTAATTTTGTTTTCGTTTCTCGTTTTTCGTTTTATGTTTTCTGTTTTTTGTCTAGACTAGACTAAGCAAAAATCAAAGAAATTTGTCTGCTATCAGATGTTTCGCGACAGTTAGCTGCAAACTTGTGTGTGGGGACATTTCTATGCAAACAAGTTTTTGGCGACATTTGTCTGAATATAAGTGTTTGGCGACATTTGTCTGCAAACTTGTCTGTGACTCGAAACATGACATTTGTTTGCCAACATTTCTTTGCAAACATGGCGACAAATTAAGCAGAAAAAGAAGATTAGTAATCTTTCTTTTTATGGAGTATAAAAACAGAAAATTTTATTGGCAATGTACGCTAGTACACGGAGCTGACAATGCACGTCGAAGCGGATCAGAAAACAACAAGCCTCGTAGCCAAGCGGAAAACTGGGGAGGGGCACATCGCAGTAGAAACATCTGTCGGAGGAGGAGGAATTGCTGGACGCCATGGCAGAACAAGCGAATATTAAGAGGCCAGATAAAAATGCAATAAAGGTTACTCGAACTTCATACGGAGGTAAGCACGCGGTATACATAACGCTGCCGGCAGAGGACGCAAAGAAGATCCTAGCTCTAGGACACCTTAGAGTCGGTTGGATACGAAGTCCTGTTTCGGAAGTATTGACCCCCAAACATTGCTACCGATGCTGGGGATATGGACACGTTGCATCAGGATGTAAGGAGTTTGATCGCACAAGGAAATGCAGAAAGTGTGGAGAAAAAGGGACACATTCAGCCGGAAACGCGAAATGTCCGCGATACCAAGAGGCGGTTCGAGCACGGCGTTTATGAAATTGCTACAGCTGAACGTCCACCACTGCAGGGCTGCACAGGATCGTTTGTGGCAATTGGTGGAGGAAGAGAAGTTTAACGTAGCACTACTCTCAGAACCGTACGCAGTGAAGGATTCGTACAACTGGATAGCAGACAAGCAGAAACTCGCCGCGATTTGGGTACTTGGAGACAAAACTGCCCAAAGCAAGATGACAGCAGAATACATAGGTTTCACATGGGTCAAGGTGCAAAACATCTACCTGCTGAGCTGTTATGCACCACCGAGCTGGTTACTCGACCAGTACGCGCACATGCTATCATCAGTGAAAATCGAGCTGAAGGATAAGCGGCCAATACTGATAACAGAATACTTTAACGCCTGGTCCACTGCATGGGGTAGCAGAAAAATTAACGAAAAAAGGGACGACTGGCAGAGAAAGCGTTCGCGTGTATGAATCTTGTGCTCGTGAACGAACCGGGAGAACACAATGGCAGAGGACAGTCCATCCTGTGGACTGTCATGGAAGTTTAGATTCAGCGTACTGCCAAAAATGGAAAAGCGTTGAAATAGAGATCGACTCCGCAGAGACTATGGCGGAAAAGATAGCTCGGAATATGGTAGCGGCATGTGATGCAGCAATGCCAAGATGCAAAACAACTGGCAACAAACAACCATCATACTGGTGATCGGATGAGATAGCGGAGCTTCGTGAGGCATGCATTAATGTGAGAAGCAGACCTCAGAGGGCAAGGGTCACGCCGTTTTACGAACAACTGCATGCAGAGTTTCGAGCACATCGTGTTAAACTAAGGAAAGCCATTGAAATGAGCAAAAATAACTGTTTTAAGAAAATGATCAATGGCGCTGATGACAATCCCTGCGGTGTTAGGTATAAAAGAGTGATCTATAAAGTTAAAGGTCCGAGAGTGCCTCAGCCAACGTGCTCTATGTTGCTGGAAACGGAGGTAGCATCACTTTTTTCCCCCACAGGAGGAAAATTACGATGTCCGCACACATCTAGAAGTGGGCGATGAGAGACGGTCTGTATCGGTGTCAGAGGTGGTTGCGACGCTGGCCCGAGCAAGTGACAACAAAGCATCTGGATCGGAAGGAATTCCAAACGCAGCTCTTAAAGCGGCGGTATGCGGAAAGCCTAAAGGCTAGCTTATACAGCGTGTGCTTGACTGAAGGGGCATTTCCGAGAAGGTGGAAAAAGCAACGCCTGGTGTTGTTGCTAAAACCCGGTAAGCAGCCCGACCAGCCGTCGTCGTACAGACCTTTATGCATGTTCGATACTGTTGGAAAGGTATTTGAGAGAATAATATGCCAAAGGCTGCAAGATCATTTGGAGGGGCCGAGAGGTCTCTCTGACAGCTAGTTTGGCTTCCGAAGAGCCAGGTCGGAATAATAACGGTGGTTGATATAGCTAAAGATGCTGTATGAATATGAAAAGCGCAGTGATTACGCTGGAAGTCAAATACGCATTTAACTCTGCAAACTAGACTAATATTATACTGGCACTTAGTAGCTTCGCAATCCCGAAATATCTTATCCGCATTATCAGCACCTACTTAAGCCAGCGCTTACTGCTATACTATACAGAGGAGGAACCAAAGAGCTACGAGGTTACCTGAGGTGTTCCACAAGGATCCGTACTGGAACCAGCGCTTTGGAACGCAATGTATGATGGCATACTAAAGGTGGAGATGCCAGCAAATACAACAGTGGTAGGCTACGCGGATGATATTGCGCTGGTAGTAACCGACAAACGCGGCGGCTGCCTACAACAAGCATGCAATGTTGCGGTAGCTAGAATCAAAAGAGAGAGAAACTCTATCTCAGTAGGGGAACACGATATCGAGTCTCAGCCGTTGATAAAATACCTAGGAGTTTATATGAATAATAGGCTAACTTTCATAGGAGTGGGGACATCGGACATTTCCGATGTCCCACTTGCGAGCAATAGAAGACTATCGATCTTGTCTTGTCTTGTCTTGGAATAATAGTATAAATTCTGTTGTGTTTAATATCTTTTCGATAATGTGTTTAATATCTTTTGAAATTGACATTCACAATTAGCTATTTTTGTTAACTTGCAAGTTTTTGCATATTGCTGTCTGTTTGCTTTCTTCTGTTTGAAAGCGAATTTTTCATACTCTCTAAAATTTCGCTGCTGTATAATTCTTACAAGGAAAGTAAACAATCAGACCTAATATCAGATGTCTTTGCTTACATTGATATTAAATTTACTGCCTAAAAATATGCTGCAATTTTACATAAATAATCTGTATTCAGTTTTTTTGTTATATGTAATTAATATTTTCATAATGGCATCTGCAGACAAATTTGCCTTATCATTCGTAGATCATACAACTGCTTATAAATTCAACTTTAACTACTTTTAAAATTTAACTATTGCTATAGAACTGCACGACAGCGAATTGTGGAAAAAAATAGCGGTGTCCGTTGATTACTGATCCAAGTAACTCATGGACTTTTATTGGTAGAGAAAATACTAATCTAAATGTTTATTTGAATAGATGACACTTCACCAAGATGATGCATGTATTTTATTCGAAAGCGCCTTACATTTGTAAACCATCGATGTAAACTTACACCCAAAAGGCTACAAAAAATATGGAATATATATGTACATAATCATCTTAATTATATACTAGATTACAATTATGAATTACTTTTGTTAAAAAAAACTATGATAATTTTAAATAAATTTTATTTACTACAAAACTATTGTTCATCCAGAATGACTGTATATACTGACATAATGGATAGAAAACCGTTATAGGCATGTTCATTAGATAGATTTAATGCATTTTTTAATGTTCAATATTAAACATTATTTTTATGAATATTACATTCGTACATGGTGTATTTTAAATTACAGCAAATCTATATTAATTATTATTATATTATTATTATATAATTATGAAACCACTACATCACCGAACTAAAGAATATGATTTGAAATTGGCATTTCGCTCTCAGAAGCAGACAACAATTTGTAATCGTGTCAATTCAGTAACAGTCAACCACACGAAAAACATACTCATTCATGCTATTGAGTATACCAGATTATATACCCACGCGTACAACAATTTCAACTTAAATACTTTGGTAAATACATAAAATCAAATGCTTTTGAAGCCATATCGATACTATATATTGTATTTGACACTCGATTGCTACAAGGTATGTATTCAACAGTACTTACACATGTAGGAACATTCAAATAGAGTTAAAAATTGCTTTCTTGCATAATAAGATTACAATTATTTTCTGCATTTACTTCTCTTCATCTTCTTCAACTAGCTTCTTATTTAGATTTTTTTCGAGTTTACAATACTCGTATTCGTGATTTTAATTGCAACTGCAACTAATGCTGTTGCTGTTGCTCAGTGCTAATATTTTAGGTTTAATTGTGCCTTTGTTAGTTTGGTATAATTAAGTCCAAAAAGTAAAGAAGTACAAGTGTGCGAGTTTAGATATAATTCTATAATTAAACACAACATTTTAAAATGCAGTGCTAAATGATTGGAATACTATTGCTTCGACAGGTGGGTACCGTTTTAAAGAAACTCCTTTTTGATGTTAATGTTGCCTCAGCCGTGCATCAAACCTATGCACTAATTATAAAGCGATATGTAATTGAATTTATTAACATTTTAATTGAATTTTTTTGCCCCCAAACCCAATCAACTCTAAATCGGAATGTATAAAAAACCAATCCATACTGGTTAAAATCCCTTATAGTTTTCGAATAAACTATACCTCATCCAATATCGAAAAATTTGTTGCATAGTGTAATCAATCTGCATTTGGTAATTGATGAATTGTTCGCTGCATCCTATTTTCCACCTGCTCCTAACAGCACCACCTCTATTTATTTTACATATATACAACATAATACAATGTACTATATGCTATTCTGACAAATTGCACCTTTCTCCAGAGTCGCACTTCTCCACTACTTAATATGCGATATGCAGACATTCACGACATTTCCGTTTTGCAGAGTCGTGTGTTTTCTTTTAGAGCCATGTGTATTTGTATATCTATGTGTTTAGACTATTGTTATTATACCATAAATAGAAAAACATAACAATGTACATGAATTCATACGCACACACGCTCGTCTCATATGATTTCAGCTTTAATCGGAGCGATGATCTGTGTTGTTTCAAAACATCTCGTATTACCATACGATTTCATATGTTTACGATAAAAATGTGCAAAGAACGTGCCATTAAAAAAAAAGCAAAGTTTGTCAATGTACAATATGCTACCCCATATTGTATGCAGTAGTTCAACTTCCTTGTACCTTTGAAAGTGATAAGTGATCAGCGGTAGCTTTAGCTGCAAGCTAATAAAGTGCATCTAATTTAAGATAACGTATTAATACACAAGAATTATTATATTATAAAACGTTTCGAAACTATATTGCCTGCCGAAAACAATTGATATCGAGAGTTGGACTTTTTTTTATATTTGCTGGCAAATATAAAAAAAATCATCATACCTTCAAGGGAAGGTATGATGATTGTCAGTATATACCTACACGTCACAGACATTATTCCTGGGTACTTTTTGCAAGCTTTGGTGTGAAGCATTCATATACATTTTAACGCATCGTGCCCTTCTAATCTAGTAATTTATAAATATACATTTTAACGCAATTTGCCCTTCTAATTTAGTAATTTATAAATAACTGCGCAATGAAATTCCATTGATTTCTCCTATCTACTTCCATCTATTTCTTACGCCATCTCGGCGAACCCCTGCCCTAAATGCCTGAAAAATATGTTCTTGCTAGTGTGGGTGTCATAGCTCAGTCGTTAGTGTGTTGACATTCTCATCTGTAGGTCGTGGGTTCTATCCCCGTCTGAAGCAAAACAAAATTGGATATCGAAAAGATTTTTCTTTCTAACGGTACCCAGCTGCCGGCAAGAATTGGCAATTTTTCCGGCAGTAATAATTTGCCAAAAATTCTTCTTAAAAGAGTTCTGTGACAAAACTAAGTTAAAGTGATGTGAACAAGGGTTCTGTCGTTTGGAATCGGCCAATATAAGTAGATCCCTTCTAATGCTGTCCAAATTTAATACGCACAACAGTATTGGAAAAGAAGCTCGGTGGTATCACAATGGGCCTAAGTGTGTACTCTCAGAGAGAGTTCAGCCACATAAGCTAACCTAACCTTACCTAGTGTATGTTCAGTCTGGGGTCGACCTTAGCCATGTTCCAAGAGTCCATGATTGGAATGGTTGTTAAGATTATCCGGTTAAGAAGTGCGACATCAACTTTGTAGTTGCATGATCCGGTGTGTCATGCTCACCCATCTCGGCCACCAATGAGATCGGTCACTACGATACACTTCATTTTCAAAAAATATTGTTTTAAAATTCAATTAAATATTAAATAAATTCAGTTTAGCATTCAAGCTATTCAAATTCTCTCATTAGAGGAGTTACTGTGTGCAAAGTGTGAAGAGTGTGTGAAGATATAATAAATTAATTGTTAAGTCTCTCCGTCCCGTCGAATAATGGCGCCAGGGCGGTGATTTCTTTCCCTAACCAACCCCACTCTCATTCTCACCTGGTTACTCCATTGATCACCAGATTTGATCATGACATTGTACTTGTAGTTGTGTGAATGTGTATTTGTTTCGTTTCATTGCTTCCTCTCTGCTGCATACATCACTACATCATTGCAAGTGTCTATCTGTTTTTGTTTTTATTGTATGTACGTAGATGTTCTTATAAGTGCTAGAAGCGAAACCCTTTCAATTTTTATGTGGTTGTGTGTGTATGTGTGTGTGTTTGTATGAATATATGTGCTCTTATATTTCAAGTGTCCTACTTTAATGCCACAGATAAGAGGATAAAGAGCAAATTTTCGATAATTATCAACAACAATACAGAAATTTGCCGTTCCCTATTAACTACAAGAAACGAATTAATGATAATGACAAAAATTATTTGAGGAAATAAAAATAAATTGTATTACGGAACTATATTATATATACATATATGTAAATATATACTTGTACGTATGCGCATATGGTAGCATATTCGAATATATGTAAGAATGTATGTATGTATGTGTTTGTATACGTACATATATGTACAATCTTCATATGTGTCGTCGTCATTGACAGTGGCAACACCAACACCACCGTACCGTCGTGGTTGTTCCATTACCACCACCACTTATCGAAAGTGGAAATTTTTGCACATGCCGGATGTATGCATGTGTGCATGTGTACATAGAAATTTTGCTGCAACAGACAGAAGGCAGTGATGTCGTCGCCAACAACGTCATCAAAACTCACAACAACAACAATATTCGAATCGCATTGACAAGTCTCTTCACATTGTGCTTGTGCACATATCAGATTCCAACAGTTGTAGCGCACATCGCACACCAATACCAATCATAGACCTAGCAGGAAAAACGTAGACGTATTGTTACCATATTGATTGTGATTTCCAAGGCAACAATTCCCAATCAGAAAAGACTTATAAATATTATGATCTTACAATTTTTTTTTTTCTTTCATATCACTCAATGATGAGTGACATTTTTCAGTAACAATCACAACCGAAGTGGCACTTTTTTCTTCCAATTATTTAATTCAATTTGAAAAACCACACTATGAACTTTTTCGAAAGAAATTTGTAACAGTTCATCACTAAAATTCGTAATACATACATCTTACAGGCTCGACTTTTATTGTGAAATAAAATGTTCCTCTGCTGCCAAATTTCCCATTTCACAAACGACTGTGATGGTAAATGTATTTTTGACTAGTTATTAAACTAGGTCCTTTATTCCAGCCTCAAAACTCGTACATAATCGTACAAGACCTTAGTTTTACTACAGGGTAGTTCGTGCTTAAGGGTGCGTGTATGTGTGTGTGTGTGTGCATGTACGATCAAGAATTATCCTGTTCTAATATAATACATCCTTTTTCCGGATGCTTTTGTTTGAATATTCTCTTTGTTTTTTGGTTTTGGTTTTGTTTTGTTTCTGGAGCTCTTCATTTTTGGATCGTTTTTATTATTCTTAGTTTATACGTAAATAATGTAAACGCATGGCACGAGCTGCTTTACCAGCTCACATCTTATGGTATCATGCAACCGTTTCTTTCATTTGCTTTCTATACGTGCGACTGATGTGATAATGAATAATAACAAGAACAAGAACAACAATAATAATAATATCAAACAAGAGCTTTATGTTATTTTCATGCATAAATATATGTATATTAACACGTATCTGTAATGTTTTCATCTCTCTCATTATTAATGAATTAAACTGTTTATTATGCTCTTGTAACATTTTTTTGAGACAGTTTTTTGATTGATTTTATTATTCTCAGCTATTGTCATATAATCCAATATATTTTGGAGGATATACATATATAATAAATCTTGCTCTTCGATCAAAGAAATCACATCCTATAATTCCTCTATTTTCGCCCAACATTATGATAACTCCTTCTTGCCTTCACATATGTAGCTATACAATGTTGACATATATTTTGCAGCAACATTGCTGCGATTAAATTCTTGACAATATTGCATAAATTCATTCGACTACTCCAAAAACCGGTGACTTTATTTGATATCGCGTAATCAATATTTTGGAGGATATACATGTATAATAAATCTTGCTCTTCGATCAAAGAAATCACATCCTATAATTCCTCTATGTTTGCCCAACATTATGTAAACTCCTTCTTGTCTTCACATATGTAGCTATAGAATGTTGACATATATTTCGCAGCAACATTGCTGCGATTAAAATCAATATTGCATAAATTCATTCGACTACTCCAAAAACCGGTGACTTCATTAGATATCGCGTTATTAATATTTTGGAGCATATACATATATAATAAATCTTGCTCTTCGATCAAAGAAATCAAATCATAATTTAATATAATTCCTCTTTTTTTCATTTGTTTCTCGAATTCTGAAGTACGCTTGCACTGTTTAGAATATAGGTATTACATTGACAATTTAGAATCTGTTCAGAAACAGTTCCTGTTATCTGTTTGCTGCTCCTTTAATTCGGATCCTTTAATTATGGACATCGGATCAAACTGCGAACACTAAAAAGTAAAAGAGTGATGTTAAATGTTTGTTTCGTCAGAAAGTTAATTAATGTTGAAAATGAATCTCATTTTTTACTAAGTGAAGTGAATTTATGTGTACTTTGTCGTACCTCAAGATATAAAATTTCACAATATATAAAAGTAATTATGCATTTTTTGAACCTGTATGATGAATTTGCAGCGGCTTTAATACCAACAATTCATATCTTGATTATCATAATTCGTTGTAGCAACATTACATGTACTCAGAGGAAATAATTTACCAGCGTAAAATCACACGAACGAGGTGGCCAGCTAATCACAATTTCGTGAAATTAATCGTTCGTTAAATGTTTGTTTCAGTAAATGCATTGTATCGTACGTTGTAATGCATGTGGGCACACTTCCGAAATCATATTTAAACATCATATTTAAAATCTTTTAAATAAAGTCAATTTCATGGATATTAAAAACACTGTTCTCTATTTTATTTCAATTTAAAATTCTCCGCCTAAAAAAAACTAAGACAACCGATATATTTACCATAAACAAATTTACTACATATGTACATATTTACAAAACAATGTATAAGTACTTTCTTACCTTTTCTCACATGAAGAATATTCGAAACTCGTTTATGGTGATTTTTCACATTTTCACAAATGCCATAATCTGCACGTCCACCACAGAGAAAATCGCATTAATAAAATTTTCGAAATGTACAGCATACAAACGCACATACGCACAATACAAAAAACCTCAACTGCAATGTTTAAAGTATGAATGTGTCATTCTTTTCAAAAATACAAAAGAAATCCTTTTCGTACAAGAAATTTGTCGTTACTATACAAATGTACTACGTACATGAGTGCATACGCACCCATACCTAATACAGGCTGGTTGAAAAGTATTGAAAGCATATATGAAAGAATGTGAATTTTTATTAAAAAAATTGTTTTTTAAAATAGTCTCCCTCAACTTTAATACACTTATTGCAATGATCCTCCAATAAATTTATACTATCTCTGAAATGATTTTCCGGAAGCTTTGTAAAATACTCTTCCACGGCTGCGATAGTTTTTTTATTCGACGGAAAACGCTTTCTCCAAAGTTTCTGAAGAGGTAGTATTCGCTGAGAGCCAAATCTGATGAACATGATGGGTGTTCAAGCAAGTGCTTTACATCATTCTTTACTTTACAATAATATTCAGAGTTAATTGTTTTACGCAAGGAAATTCCTTTTCTATACCAAAAAAACGGATCTAATTTTGCCGATCGTTCTGACTTTGCCTATTCTGAAGCTGAAGAAGCAGCTTCAGTCCACAGCAAACGTGTTCCAGTTTAGGATTAGGTAGTGGATCCATCCATAGTTTTAAAATGACGCACATAATTAGTTTTTTATCCAGTTTTTATTAAAATGTCGTAAAAATTTTGATTCTACCGGTGTGTCACTTCAATATTTCAATAACAACCTGTATAAATTCATTTGCAAAATATATAATTATTACTCATACCCATTCATCGTTATACGCACATTTAATTCTTTATTACAAAGATTGCAATCATACACATGTATAGAAATATAGAAATGAATTTGTGTAAAGTATGACGGATTTAGTATTGTACCTCGGAATGTGTGTGTGTATGAATGTATATGTACTATGTAGTGTGTGTGATTGCTGCGAATATCCTTGATAAATAATACAGCACAAATACAATACAATACAATTTAGTATTTCAGTACAATCATTTGAATGCACATGTTCATCATACAATACTATTAAGAACAACAACAGCAACAGCAACTGCTACTACTGCTACTATAACAGCGGCAACAATGAAAATCGGTATAAAATACCGATACACAACAACATTCCAATTTGTATATAGCACACACGCACATACGCACATACATTAGAATGTACATATGTACATTCATACTGTGAACATATTTTGGAGTTCACCGGGGCAGATGTTTAATTTTAAATCGCACGCGTGCGCACAATCATTTCAATAAGCAGGTCTGTGACATGCGCACACAATAATGTGTACATTTACATATAATACTATGCATGAGTGTTTTCGAAAAGGAAGTGCCATTATTATTATTATTATGATTGTTTCTTGTTTTTGAAGTAACTTAAAACTAAGGTTAAATGCTTTATGTACTTATGTATATTGCTGATTTTAGATTGAAGCAAATATGTACATACATACTCGTATTAGAGGAATACAATTGATTTTGATTGACATTTGTATTTTAATCAAAATGGCGTAATGGTTATGGAAAGGTGAACACTTGGGCGAATAGAGGGGAGGAGTTTTCGGATCAATATTTGATATACAATTCGATTTTCATTTTTAAAAAAGTATAGTCATTGAGATGTAGATAAATATTTTACTTATTTTTATGAAAAAGACAATTATTATTGAACTTTTGATACTTTTTGAAAAATTCTTAAAGGATTTCGCCTTCAGCCGAATCACAAAAATAATCCCATTTAATGCATTTGGGAGTTAATAAATCGAAAAATTGATCACACAGCTTTAAAAAGCAAATACGAGTAATCCCTAAATAAAGTTCTGAAAAATTGTAATTGCGTATGCCATCGGGATAAATGTCTTTTTGATAAGTTGGTAGCACTACTCCAATACCCGATCAGCCAAAGCGACTGAAAATAGAATCACAAAGAGTTTTCGAACATACTTATTGAACTTCAAAGTACATTAAATAGTTTCTATAACTCTTATTGTCTCAAAATTGAACTATTTAGCAGGCCCTAACATAAGCTCAATTATCGTACAAGGTTGTAAGGCTCTATAAGTCGCACGTTCTTTCTACTACTATTGAGTCTAAAATAAATTACGGAAATGATACAAAAATGGAAAATAATACTGTTACTATAGATTCTGCTGCTCGCTGTGCTCGTATGGAACCTAAGAAAAAGTTTCAAAAAAATTAATTATTCTTCAACCAAATTAATTGCATGATTTATTTTTAAATAATTTGAATATTTAAACTTTTCTCATCTTTAATATCTCTTTTCCGACAGTTAGGTTAAGTCCGGTTGGACCAGTTGACCAGGCTGGATGCGTAAGGGTATCTACACCATGCCTTGCTGCTTACACTTCCTGCACCCGTCATTGCCAGTGATTTCAATTTTGAAAGTATTGTCACTCAGGTGATTAAGACGGTAAAAAGGTCATGAGAGGGTTAAATCCTCTGGAAGAGCTCTGTATTACCATTCTAGTATTAAATAATATAAACAGGCTGTTGTTTGATTTCAACAACATTTTGGATTCATGGTTTTTTTGGGATAAAAGGGAAAGCATAGAATATCAAAAAATTGAGAATAGGTATGACATACTCTAATACACATTAGGGATAAGCTTTTTTTTTTAGTGAATAATCGTAAATACATAAAATGTAGGCTACATAAACTTCTTGGTAAAGAAGATGAAAAAATTCTCCAATAAAATTGTTAAAGGAAAAAGCCCCTTACGAATCCTGGTACGAATCGTCAATGGTACATTTAAGAACATTTGGATGTGAAACTGTGGCATAAGAAACGAGTTCCAAAGGATCCGAATTTCAATCAAAAGGCATACAATTAATTTTCGTTGTATGCACAAGCCTTACAAAAGCATACAGGATAGGTACATTTGACAAAGGATGAAAAACAATAATTAGTGGATATTATTCTAGGCAAAAAGAAAAAGGAGAGGTAGACTAAGAATCTATAGATTGGGAAATGTTGGTAGAGCCAGGAAATTGCACGTAATGGAACCATCATTCGAAACGTTAAATGCGATTGACGTATAATGCATTGAAAGCATAATGCTGACGATACGAGTTTAGTAGTTCAAGGATGCGAACAAAATGGTTTACGTGGTGGTATTTCAATACATCAATACCGATATATGTATTAAATAGCTTCTGGAATAATGGGGTATAACATGTTGCAAACCAGTATCCACACTTTTGGCGACTGGTACTGTACTAACGATATGTAGTGATCAAGAATGTAATGGATATGACAAAATTATCTATTGCTAATTGGAGCATTGACATATCTCTCAATCATACCTAGACCTGAAATTGCTCACTTTGTCTCGAAATTGGCACAATACGATAGCTATCATTGTGAAGAGCATTTTACAGTGGCTAAGCATGTAAAACCAAAGGGTATATTTTTATACAAAGTTAACGATCAAGGTTCATAGAAACATATTGGACATCAGATTGTTCTGATTAGTTTTGTATTTTCGTAATGGTCTAATAGTAGTGGGAATCGAAGAAACAAAAGGTCGGAAAGTAATTCGAGAGTGGACAATAAGTGTAATTATTTACTTGTGTGTTTCTACATAATTTGTATGAGAAGATAAAGATGCTTAAAAATTAAGCGAATAATTGACTATGCGGCCTAATTTTTTTTCTTTAATTTTGAAAACAATCTAATTTAAAGTGAGAATCTGGTTAGGTTGGCTTAGGTTATTGTGGGTGTTTTCTCTCTGAGAGGACACACTTAGGGTAGAAAGGCCCATTGTAATAGCACCGAACGTCTGTTCCAATACTGTTGTGCGTGTTAATTTTGGACAGAACTAGAAGGGGGACCTGCTTATATTAGCCGGTTCCTAACGGCAGAAAACTTGTATATCACTTTAATTTAGCTTTGTCACAGAGCTCATAAAGCTTCTTAAAGCATTTTTGAGAAATTGTTACTAGCGGAAAAATTGTCAATTACTTGCCGACAGATGGATACCGTTCGAAATTAAAATCTTTTCGATATGACATTTTGTTATACTTCAGCCGGGGATTGAACTCACAACCTACAGATCAAACGCCAACTCACTAACCACCGAGCTACGACACTCACAACCCACAAGAATCAGCAACTTACAGAACAATTAATTTAAAATAATATTTCTATCAAATACTGGATTTCCCACAAAAAAAAAAATACCGTTTATCCATTTTTATTTTGATTTTTTCCCATGAAATAATCTTCTTTCTAATGATCATTACAAAAAAGATATACGAATACTTCTTCAACATTAACTAAAGTAAACAAATTCATTATGGTTTAATACAAACGTAAAAATGGTCATTTACATTTCTTTAAACTTAGTAATGTTGGGGCCACCAGTTCACATGCGATGAGTCAAGCAGTATTTTGTGTCCTTATTTTTTAAGCTAAAATGGCAATTTTCTACAAGTATGCACCGAAATTTTATTCCACTACGTGTGTAAACAATAACACAATTCATACTGTATGACTTGTACAATATGACCTTCCCACGCTA
Source organism: Megamerina dolium (assembly GCA_963854835.1). Lineage (NCBI taxonomy): Eukaryota > Metazoa > Arthropoda > Insecta > Diptera > Megamerinidae > Megamerina > Megamerina dolium. The sequence continues at coordinate 26,556,511 of OY978528.1, read as the reverse complement.
GAAAACAAACAAGCAACGATAGAACCTTGACACTATGAATTACGCATTATGTATATTTGGTGCTCAATGGTATTTCAGGTCATAACCATAATAATGTACTTTGAGCGCAGCCACTTAAAACTTCAAAGTAAAAAAAAAGGAAATGTATAGAATTACCTAGCATCGGTGTTGCCGAAGTTCAGATACGCATTATGACAGATAGAAAGGCATTATGATAGATATATAAAGAGAAATAAAAAGTTATTTTTCGTTCTTTATTATTAAAAATTTTGTTTAAATTTTTTTTTAATTATTAATTTGATATTAATTTACAAATTATATATTACGTATTTACATAACTTTTTACATATTTACGACTCCCTTGCAAAGGATGGCCCAAGCACTCCTTTCATTGGGCCAGAGCTCTTCTGCGGGGTTACAAACAGTTTCATAAACAACTTGATATGTGAAAGGGAGAAACGGGATATACTCGACTACTGGAGAGTCCAAACGGCATGCGGCAGTCCAAGAGTCTTATTGATCCCGCATATGTTATGGTGGACGGAGAGAGCTGCTCACTGGGCACTGTAGATTCAATTACGGTACGATATCTGTAGACTCTGTCATGAGGAGCAGGAAACATCGGAACATATTCTTTGCAATTGCCCAGCGGTGGCAAGACGTATACTTGGTTACCTAGGTAATGGAATATTGACTCTAAACCACATTGGTAAAATGAAGCACACAGCGACTATAAGATTTATAAATAGTCTAGAATTGTTTTAGTTGGGCAATAGGCGCAAAAAGATCTTTTAGGTCGCAGTGCATTGAATAGCCTGAATAAGTAATAATAATAGTAATAATAATAAGAAATAATTCATTTAACTATTTTTTAAAAACTGTAAGAATACAACCAGTTTGGACGTATGGAATCTAATCATGGGGATGTACTGCAAACTCCAACGTTGAAGTAAGAACACATAGTTTTACAATAAAAATCACGACATACAAATAAGTACATTATTTATCAATCAATTGATCAAATAACAAACAGTATGCTTATACATTGTATAACATTATCTGGGTTAACCGCATTTCATTTGCTTAATCACCGCGATCGATAGTGTGTGCGCGCCTGTTGTAGGGTATACAAATATTTATATGCATATATAGTATAGGAGTATATACTAAACTTCAAACACTTCCGAATGAACAAATGTATGTACTTGCGTATAGTTATGATTGAATAAAGAACATTTCCGGTATTGATTTCCTTCTGATCGATTGAATGGATCGACTCACTTTTTACGCAAGTAAACGGATTCAAATGATGCAGATATAGGTACGAGTACTTGCAATATACTTTCTACAGCAAAAGTATTGCATGCAATATGCATCAATGTCATTTGAAGTCGAACCGATTTCATCTAATACATACACCGAACTGAACCCGCACGTGTTATAGCATCGATTCACCGGATATTGAATTCAGTTGGAATGTGCTTACGTGTTAGTAATTGATTAAATAGGATAGTATTGTAATGAATGAACAATTTCTCGAGATACAGTCAAGGGAATATAAGGGTATTTGCGACAGTGAAACATGGATATTTTACACACTCGAGGATTACATGTATTCATTGTTTTGGTGGACTTAATATCTCTGTTGTCCTTTTCTTGTGTGTACGTGCACATTCAATTATGATGCGTTTTAGTAATGGTCTGATGTTTCTATGCAGATATCTATAATTTAATTTTGCTAACCTGACTTGTTCCTTTCTTTTAACACGTACGTATTTCCGTATTTAAGTACAGGTTATCCTTAATACTGTGTCACGTTGTATTTGAAAGGCATACTGCATTTGCTATTTCATCATCACAATGAATCTTTTTCGTGTAATTCGCATACAATTTGTGTGAAATTGCCTATTTTCAATCATTTTCAATAAATATTTTACAATAAATACAATATATGCCCTTTTTTATTGGGTTGTTTTAGCTCTTATTATGCCATATATTTATGTATAAGAGGGTTGCCACTTCTATACAAATTAACATATTTTTGAATAAATACATCTATGAATATTCACAAAGTCGTAATAAATAATCGCTAGAATAATCAAAATAAATATGGAAGGAATACTCAGGCAAACTCAATTATTGTATATCAAGGAAGGCGACCCAAATCAGACAATATTCTAAATACTTCAAATAACTACATAAAATAGAGGCTGCTATGTAACGGGTGTCTTATATACAGGTTATATACTGGCTGTCTTATATATAGGCTAGTGATGAAACGAAAACGGGTTCTACAGGACCGAAGACGGTTCCTATAGAACTGAAAATCGACTCCGAAAGAAGCAAACCCCGTTTCAAAAAAGACATACCATAAATTTATAAATCTCTGTGTTACTCAGAAACGTAGTACGTTAAAGTACCGCTAGCTCGCAACACAATTCAGTTTCATGTATTTTATTTTTATTGAATATTTGGTCACTTAAATATTAATAAGGGAATGAATGTAATACTTGTATATTTATTTATTTTCTTTATCACAAAAATATAAATAGAAGTTGAATCTTCTGTTTGACTTATATAGAGGGTGCCTTATATACAGACTATATAGAGGCTGCTAATATAAAAGAGGCTGTTTATAAAGAGGGTGATTTATATAGAGGCTGTTTTATAAAGAGGGTGATTTATATAGAGGCTGTTATATAGAGGGTGTTTTATATAGAGGCTGTTATATAGAGGTTTCAATTTTTCTAGGTGCGGGTCCCTACTGACCTCCAAGGAAGCAGCCCTGAATTTCCTAAACATGTTAATCAGTTCCACATCGTCTCATTCAATATATGTTTCGGTATTAACGAAAGAAATAGTTTCAACTTTCTTTCTATAATTTTTGACAATTTCAACATTATTTAGAAACCGAATGGAACTTGTTTCCGAAAGATAAAACAAACACCCAGAACACGACTCTAAGAGGAAATCAACCATTGTCGTTTGAAGCTGCTAGTTGGTATTTTAAAACTATCTATTGTCAAAATAAATTAAGTAAAAAACGGAGCCCTCTTAAAATTATTTCGCGCACTTACATTATTCATAATACTGTTACGTTTTTATTCTGTGAGCGTTTAATTCTATTTGAATTACCTTGTTCGATCACTGGATTCTGTTAATGATAACTGCAACACTTATTTTGTACAACTATATACAGCAACAATTTATTTAATAATCTCTATTTACAATCAACACTGTTTACAATCAACTATTTACTATAACACTTAAATGTACTTGCAACTTTTGCCTCTGTATCAATGTTTTCGCAATCACGTTCGGAAGTAGATTGATTTTTCTTCTCAACACTGGCTCTATTTATACTCTGTTGGCAACACCCCAGAATCTTCCTTTATCGAGATTCTTCTCTTCCTTTCTCGTTGGCTTGTTCTGGTTATCGCTTATTTCTTTTTGTTGACATTCGTTTCGATGCTGCCAATAGAGTCAGTCACAATAGTGATGAGTAATCAACTATCGATACTCGTTACACTGCCCTCCTCTTAACCTTGTTCGTCCCGAACAAGTTTTTATACTTCCCCTCGATATGGCGCAAGTCGCTCCAAGTGCACTACTTTAAACTTTGCTCTTTTATTCCAGGCACGTTGAATGCGATACACTACGTCATTTATCTTTGCTATAATCTCATATGGTCCTTCCCAATGAGTCTGTAGTTTAGGAGACAGGCCTTTCTTTCGTTGTGGATTATGAAGCATTACAAGCTCTCCTTCATAGAACCCTTTTGAATTTGCTTTCAAGTCATACCTGGCCTTCATCTTATCGCTTATCATCTGCGACCGCTCTCTGATGAACCGATGTACTTCATCCAACTGTTCCCGCTTTTCGCTAGTATAATTACCAAATTTTAAATCAGCTGGCAGTCTTAACTCGTTTCCAAAAATTGCCATTGCCGGTGTAGTAGCCGTCGTATCATGTTGTGCGCATCGATATGCCATGAGGAACATTGGTATATGTACATCCCAGTCTCTTTGGTATTTATCTACGACTTTTCTCAAATATTCCTCCAAGGTACGGTTAAATCGTTCTACCATGCCATCAGATTGTGGATGCAAAGGTGTTGTACGAGTTTTGTATATACCCAGCATACGGCATATCTCTTGGAATACAACTGATTCGAAATTTCGACCTTGGTCTGAGTGTAACTCCATCGGTACACCAAAACGAGTAACCCATTGGTTGACGAATACATCCGCAACTGTACTAGCTTCTTGATTTGGAATGGGGTATACTTCAGGCCATTTACTGAAGTAATCTATAACCACCAGAACATACTTGTTTCCTGCGTTGCTTATTGGAAATGGCCTAGCTATGTCCATAGCAATTCGCTCAAATGGAGCACCCACGGTGTATTGGTGCATCTTACCTCGACTTTTCTTAGTGGAACCTTTGGCCATTGCACATTGCTTACACTTCCGAATCCAATCAGCGACATGGTCATGACATCCAACCCAATAAAATCGTTTCTTTATTTTCTCGACGGTTTTGGTGATTCCCAAATGCCCTCCACTGGAGGCATTGTGATACTCAGCTATCACTTCATTTATTCTCGCCTTGGGTACCACTAGAAGATCATAAGTGATTTTTCCATCTTCACTTTCCCATGTTCGGAATAAACATCCGTCTCGTAAGTGCAGGCTTTGCCACTGCGCCCAGTATGCCTTTGCTATTGGACTCTCATTAGCCATTTCTTGCCAATCTGGACGTATGCCCTGCTCCTTGTATTTCATGATCTTTGAGAGATCTGGGTCGTTCCGTTGATCTTCTTGAACTCGTTCGGTGGTCCATGACTCTTCCGACAATACATTCGTAAGACGTAGGTTAACAATGTGATTCTGGTTTCTTTCCCGAGAACAATGTTTACTATCTACGGTGCAAGTACGATGATATGGAGTAACAGCTTTACCACGATGAATGACATCACGATCTTCCTTTCGTTGTCCTGGTGAATTCGATCTTTGTTGCTTGCGTCGTAGCCGACAATTACGCGCCATGTGTCCTCTTCGATGGCATATGAAGCACTTACCGGTAAATTTATTTTTGTGTTGATTCCTTGTTCTTCCTTTAGGCTTCATACTCGATTGATTGCAATCACGAGCTATATGCCCTCGTTTGCCGCAAATGAAGCACTTACCATTAAATTTGGTTTCGCGTCGACCTGCTCTTACTTCAGACTGAACTACTGATTTTACTGCCTGACGCACTGCTTCAACCAGATGTGATGTTTTCCCCTCTAGTTTGCGTACTCCTTGCACTGGTCGACACATTAAGCTGGCGGCATCATATGTCAAAGCGCTACTGACTGTTTCGGCATATGTTTTCCTTGGTGACATGACTAGGGCACGCTTTGTCTCTCCATCACGTATGCCATCTATGAAAGCCTCTATTTTGATTTTTTCGACGAACTCTTCCGAATTACCGGAGAACGCTAGATGACATAAGCGCTCAATATCGGAAGCGAATTCCTGAAGGCTCTCATTACTCCGTTGCACTCGCGATCTCAATTCCACACGATGTAATTGACTCTTGTATTCATTTCCATATTTCCGCTGGAGGGTGTCCATCAGTGACTGGTAGCTACCACGATCTTTCTCTGGAACCATCTGTAACACCTCGGAAGCATTACCTTTTAATGCGACTATTAAAGCAGCAGTCTTGTCGCTATCATCCCATTGGTTCTTCGAAGCTGTTGTCTCGAATTGAAGCTTGAAGATATTGAATGGCGTGCTTCCGTCAAATGTTGGTGGCTTTAATTTGATTGTACTTGAATCTCTAATCACTGATGTGGCTGTTCCATTTATTTTTAGTTGATTGAGTTCGTGCTGTAATTTCTCGAACTTGTCTTCCCAGTCGTCGACATGTTCCTTCAGCTTATCATCCAACTCATCCACGTGTTCTTTCAGCTCTGTGACTTTGTCATTAATAGCTCCGGAAATTTCCTGAAATCTAAGTTCAATTCCTTTCTGTAGATTTTCGATGACGTGTTCTTGTCGAGCCGAATGTTCTTGAATTTCCATACGCAATTCACTAATAACGCCCTCTTGGCGTACCGAATGTTCTTGAAGCTTGGAGTCAATGCGAGACGCATTTCCTTGAATTTCCGTACGCAATTCAGCCGAATGTTCTTGTAACTTCGCATTAATTCCTTGCAGTTGCTGCTGCTGCTGTTGCATCATGGATTTCATAAATTCCATGAGTTGACCACTCGAATCTACCTTGCTCTCTTCCTCGGCGTGCACAACTGCATGTATATCGTCTTCCTCAAAGAACTCATGTTCTTCTACATTAATTCCCTTAGCCTCCATGGCTTTCCTCAGCCTCACCAGCAGTTCCGCCTTTGCACCTGATGACGATAGGTTCATCTCTACCAACAGCTTTTTAAGCTGGTCCACTTTTAGTTGGTCAATTTTCACCATCTTTACAGAATCCCACTTCTGACACCAATTGTTACGTTTTTATTCTGTGAGCGTTTAATTCTATTTGAATTACCTTGTTCGATCACTGGATTCTGTTAATGATAACTGCAACACTTATTTTGTACAACTATATACAGCAACAATTTATTTAATAATCTCTATTTACAATCAACACTGTTTACAATCAACTATTTACTATAACACTTAAATGTACTTGCAACTTTTGCCTCTGTATCAATGTTTTCGCAATCACGTTCGGAAGTAGATTGATTTTTCTCCTCAACACTGGCTCTATTTATACTCTGTTGGCAACACCCCAGAATCTTCCTTTATCGAGATTCTTCTCTTCCTTTCTCGTTGGCTTGTTCTGGTTATCGCTTATTTCTTTTTGTTGACATTCGTTTCGATGCTGCCAATAGAGTCAGTCACAATAGTGATGAGTAATCAACTATCGATACTCGTTACAATACTTTATTGATAGCAGGCAATATCCCTTGACACCCCATGGAGTCACGTTGTAATTCGTTTTATTGTACTGATTTTATTTTAATGATTGCGTGCTTTGTTGATGTTTTGTTTTTGGTTCAGTTTCAATCACGCCGCTTTCCTTTATACATATTAGCAAAAACATCGTTGTACTTGTTTTTATATCATAAAGAATTTTGATTACTGCGCCATTAGATGTCCTCTTTGTTAGATGTCCTTCTCTACTCTGCATCTGTACGAATTCATAGAATTAAATGTGTGGTATATCCAGTGAGAAACTACGTAATGAATTGGAAAGATACTCAAATAATTCTTTAGTGAAAATAATATAAAACTTTTATTGATTCCAATATATCATACATATATGATAATTGAATGAAATTCTACTGCTATATCATACAATCATATTTTCCTTTTCATTTGATTGTATTTCAAATTTTAATTTTTAAGGTTATTACTATTTATGTTTGATCTGTGGCCTCGCATTGTCCCATAGAAAGAGAATACCTCGCGTTTGCTTGATTACTTCGCTGAATTCATTATCGTTTCGTGTCAGAATTTTTCTGTTTTTCAAACGAATAAAATTTTCGTTTGGAGCTTCTTGACGACTCCAGTCGCATGCAAATGATTTGAAACAATTTTCTGAGCAATGTTTAGCTCCTCAGATTCTATAAGGTGTAGTAAAAAGAAATCCATTACTTTTGCATTCAATTGAAGGTTTTATTTAGCATAGAATTATCCAATTTAGGTCAAATATGCACTGTTTTGTTCGATAACTTGTTGCCATTTTGAACGTAATTCCATAATTCCATAATCTCACAGAAAACCTCTTCCCTATTGGCAAAAAACTGGGACAGTCGATTTTCACAAGCTTCTCTTGAGGCGAATTTTTTACCAGCAAAATCATACGCCATAGACAAGAACAGATAGTAATCACTTGGTGCCAGGTCCGGACTATAAGGTGGATGTATAGTAATCTTCCAACCAAGCCAAGCCTGGCGTTGTCCTGATGGAACATAATTTCTCTTCTTCTGGGCCGATTCATTTAGATAGTCCAATTGTTGACAGTACAGGTCCGAATTAAGAGTTTGGCCGTAGGGGAGTAGCTCAGAGTAGATGATTCCCTGCCAATCCCACCAAGCACATAGCAAAACCTTCCTGACCGTCAATCCTGGCTTGGCCACCGTTTGCGCCGTTTGACGTTATCGTAAGTGATCCCCTTTTCATCACCAGTAATCATCTGCTTCAGACATGGATCGATTTTGTTGCGAATCAGCAGCGACTCGCACATGAAAATTCGGTCCATGAGGTTTTTTTTTGCGTTAACTCGTGTCACACCCATACATCGAGCTTCTTTTTCTACAGCCTTATTTAAAAGGGTTCCAAATGTTTTTTTGTGCAATGTTTAGCTCCTGGGCAATAGAAACAGTGATTACATGACGGTCAGACTCGACGATTTCCATTATTTTATCGATATTTTCTACAATTGACTTTCCAGACACCACGCTCTTTGAAATCAAAATTATCGGAAAGGAATCGACGAAACCAAAATTGCACGGGATTGGCTGTTACAGTATCAGGGCCATAAACACTATTCACATTTTTATCCGTCTGCCTTGCGTTTTCGCCTTTATCGAAGAAAAACTGTAAAATATGACGTATTTTCTCTTTACTGATGTCCATCTTTGACACGTGCTAAACAATACTGAGTAAAGCAATCACAAAACTGCCTGAAAAGTTTATTTAGTACGAGATCATATCTTTCTAACGCCATCTAGCGTAACCCGATAGCACTTACGCGTACGCAAGATACATATTACTAAAGCCAACTATTGGAAAAATAATGGATTTCTTTATACTACACCTTATATTTTCCCTCAGGACACTTAATTACACACAAACAGTTATGAATGTTACATCTCATTCATTCTATGTTGCGTAATTGTTCGTAATTTTTTAAATGGCAGAGAAATTTTCTATACCGCAGCATGTAGCAGTTTATGTGGATATATGTGATATATGTATGTACAATGTTTACATGCGGATGTGTGTGAATCAATTTCATATAGGGGAATGTTCCCAGTTGAGCAACAGGTTTTGCTTTTTTACCACAACTTTTTATCGAATCATTCCACAGTGACCATCCATTGTAAATCTAATACGATATACTTCCTTTTTTTTTCTTATTCAAGTTCCACCTTTGATTTGACGCTGAGCTCCTGTCTTCGCGATGAACAATTACGCCAACTTTTCCCAAGTCTGCTCCTTTTGCTTCCATGTTACATCATACGATTTCTAATTCTTCCTTTTAAGAAAGAAATTTGTCGTGCTTGTCTTATACCTACTGCTGGACAGGACCAGCGAAAGAGCTAATGTGCTAACGATAACGGCGATTTCATCGGTTTTTCATTGAATTTTTTAAATATCAAATTCAATTATTGCTATTTGCTATTTAAAACACTATATTCGATAAAATATATTTTTAAACACCAAAATATAACGAAAATTTATTGTCATAAGATTGACCTTTTTGCAGGTTGCAATATTCATACTCAATACTTTTTGTACGCATAGACTCGTTGTTCACTCAGAAACTAGCTAGCAATGAAAGAAGCTTGCATTGAGAGTAGTTTCACAGTGCTAGGTATAAAAACATATCGATAATGGCGGAAGTTGTACGGCCGGGCTGCTGCGCCACCGATGACACTCTCCTACATATCCTGCAGTTCACGCGAGAGTCATTGCCTCTTCCATTTATATAGTTATAGAGTGAGTTACACAGACAAAATGAGAGTTGCGCCTAGGAAATATAGACATAACATACTTGTCAAGATGTCGGTCATAGAAGTAGAAAATAAAATTATTGAATGAACTTATCTTAACTTCTACTCCTAAAAAATTGCCGACCTAACAAAGATACAAAATAATTTGTCTTCAAATTAATTTTTATTTTTCTAAAAACGATTACGTGTCCAGCTTCTGCTTCATATATGAGGTCAGGTATGATAAATGATTTAGAGGGTGTGGTTTTCGTTGTTCATTTGTAATCACTATAAATAACAAATTAATAAAACTTTGTTCTAACTTAATATGTGATTTTCACTAAAATGAATTTTATCTTTTAACTAAAACTACGGGTATTTATCGACTAATCACTGACCCCAAAAGAAGTAGTTTAGTTACTGTTGCTAGAACAGATCCAATGTATCGTACGGTATTTACTCGAATGACAAATTTGAAATTATCAGATTAATTTTATTATAGCATTTATAGAAGTACATACATGCAGACATGTATATAAGTTGATTTATTCTAAGTTCATTATGATACACATCATTATAATATTATGAGTATAATAAACATTTAAGGTTCATTATAATTAAATGGTTTATTATTTGCATTCAATACAATAAAACGAGGACAAAAACACAAAGCAGTATCGGTGTGCGTGTATTTACATATGTATAAAGTGATGATGATATCTTGTGAGAAAATATGTTTTTAATATTTTTAATATTTAATAAACAAAAGCGGAAAAGAGATTTTATAAGGATTCAATTATGTTATTTTATTTTTTTTTTCTAAAGCTTTATAATTCATTCAAGGCCACGTTTGTCATTTAACAAATACTATAGTAGGATGTGGATTTGGCTCATGGACTTCACCGCAGCACGAATAATGATCAATTGTATGATTAACAGTACCAAAGTCCAACATCTCGACATCCACTAAGGTATTTGGCTGTTCCAAATCAGCGAACAGAAAACTAAATTGATGACTTGATGATCGACGGAGATATGCTTTCATTGTCGTTGCAGACAACATGCACATACGTTTTCGATAACATGCGTCAGCACATAATTTGGGATAGATTCTCTTATAACTTTTTCGATTACAATTGATGAGTAGACAAGCGCTGCCAAAGGATTTATCAAATTTGGGTAGTTGCGTGGCGTTATAATGGCGCTTTTCTTTCTATTCTGAAATTGCTTAAGTCCGTGTGATTTGGGGTGAATTTGGAGAAGTTTGGTGATCCGGCATGACCGATTTTTCAAACTCTTTCCTTTTCGACCATCAGTTTTTCTCCTGATTTCCTCCTCTCTCTTACTCTTCTTTTTAGTGGACGGACATAGCGTCAATTATTATATTCTTATTAAACAATTTTGTCCTCCCCAACTAATTTTCTTGTTTCATACAATAAGCTCTCAACTAATTCTCATTATTCTTATAATAGTTATAAGAAATGACCTTTTGTTAAAAAAAAACACAGTCGGTATTTTAAAACTGATTGTTTTAAGAGATTATTAACAAAAAGTAAAAAGTGTGAGAAAAGTGAGACTGTAGCAGACTGCCCATAACTACAGCTGTAACACCACTGCTACATCCACCCTCACACCCACAAGTATACCATCGTCAACTACACCACAGCAACTGCTGGTCACAGACAACAACAAGCGCACATTACATTCACCACTATAGCCGAGTGACATCCACACCATTGTTACTGGAGACCACCGGCAAGCAGCTCATAATACATCATACCCTCCTGATCCCACCAAATACACAACATCACCTTTGAACTAAGGATATTCGACATTGTCGATTTGCCGATTGGCTGCTTGGTCAGGTGTCACATATGACTTTTGTTGCCAGTAACGATACAAAAAAACTTTCCCTTTGTACCGTTGAAGCAGTATTTAACACATCCAAAATCGCCTTTCGAGGTCTCTTGGTTACAGTTCATATGGAATCCAAATTCCCATTTTCTGAATCATACCAATGTTATTTAGAAGCAATGAAATAGTTTGTCAAGTCACTCCTAAAGATGCAGCAAACTCGTATTGAGTTCGACATGGGTCTTCGTTCAATAAAGCCTCCAATTCAGCGTCTTCACTGTTGATTAATCTAAACCAAAATCTACAAATTAAAAGTAATGCGGTGACTTTCCGCTGCACTTTTCTTGAGATGAAAACCAAAGAACTTCCCGCGAGGGAGAATGTGTTAACATTTCGAAAGAATGACACATACTTATTTCAATAGCCTAATAGCCTAGACAGACGGCATCCTAATTCCGGATTAGCGGCGCACTTAATCCGAATAAAATAATAACCTGATAGACGGCAGTATTGCGGATTAACTAAACGGCTGATTGCTGTTTTATTAGGTCTGTCCACTTACATTACTATCACTATCAATTTCTGTCGTCTATCACTCTCGATATGAGAAAATCTACAAGAAGTACGTGAACTGAAAACTATCAGGAACTTGTAAATTGACATTCACCGTTTGTAATTGACAGCTGGATTTATTTGTTCGGCAACACTTTTCATGTTGAAAACTGTTAACAATTGTTGAAAGTTTTTTGTTAGCGAACACACCTAATATTTTGTAAAATGGATGGAGAAAAATTCACAATAGACAATTTTCAGCAGTGTTGCCATAGCAAATTGCCCTAATCCTCTTTTATTTTGAGAATTAACTCATAGAGTTTATGCAGATTAGCTGCAGTTAATGCCCGAGTTAATTCGAATTAACTCGGTAATCCGGAATTAGGCTGCCGTCTGTCTAGGCTATAATGATGATGCTTCAAGATGACAAATTATCCGATGCATCCCAACGCCTTGGACAGCCCGTCACTGTTGAAGTAGTGAATGACCTTACCTATCTTGGAACTAGCATTAACACCAGTAATGACGTCAGCCTGGAGACATTGCGAAAGATCACTCTTGCTAACAGGTGATACTTTGCGCCAAGTAAGCAATGGATAAGACGGCCCCTCACTTGAGAAACGAAAACCACACTCTACAAGTCTCTCAACAAGCCTCTTCCTACATATAGCGCCGAAGCTTGGACAATTCCACCTCAGATGAGAGAATGCTCGGAGTTTTCGAGAGAAAAGTCTACGCAAGATATTTGGACCTATTTGCTGTATGAACTGTATGCCGACACCAACATAGTAAAGCGCATTAAAATTCAGCGGCTGCGGTGACTAGGTCATGTTGAGCGAATGGAAAAACACGCTCCGGATAAGAAGGTGTTATATTCCGAACCCGCTGGAGGACGACATAGAAGGAGCAGACCTAACGAAGCATGCTACATTCGGCCTAAATCGATTTTCGGTTATAATGGCCACATAGTAAGTATTTATAGTTGTATTGTATAATGGTGCCGAGATGATATTAAAGTAAGCTCTCAATATTTCACATTTTCTTATCGACCTAGTCTCATATCCACGTGTTTGAATTCATTGATAGTGCAGTGGTACACGAAAGTACTTTGGTAACGACCTATATATCATACATATCATATGTACTCATATGTCTAAGTACCACATGCACAGGCGTTCTGTATTGTTTAAAAGCGATCCACCCACTGTATATTTGAGCACAGGTATTGGTATTATTTTGCTTCAATTGACTTCGATCTAATGAGCATCGCAACTTCGTATCTATCGTTTGTCTTCGAAATCGAAGAAAAAATGTTTTATTTATTCATTCATGTGAAGTCATTTATGTGAAGTTAAGTAATATACCATACATATTAAAAAGTACATGAAAGTTATCGAACATGTGAAAAGGCATGCATGTGCAATAGTTTAATATAATATATAAACACAACTATGTACGTATACAGTTTCTTCGAGACTACGACAAGAAGTATAAAAATAACAAGTAACTCAAGATTACGATAGAATTACATATTGGTATTACACCAAAGTGTGAATGCAATGCCAAAAGTAATAAGCAGTTTATGCATGGTGCAATATGATACCATATAGTATATTTGTATGTATGTCGCAACCTTTGTGCGACCAAAGTAGAATGTATTGCAATCAATAGTTAACAATATTAAGTCAAAAACAAAAACAAGACCATACACAGTGCGTTAGAGTTGGCTGAAAATTGTAAAAGTGTTAGAATGGTACCCCACTACGAACTCCTGCCGCACGATTTGATTGAAATTTGATCGAAAATTCAGGATTTGGGATGGGCGCCTGGGATTTGGGTAATACAATACATCCTTAAACAAGCATGGCTTCCCAAGAATTGACAGGTCTACGTCCCGGAATCACTAGACCACGTGGTCGACCAAGGTCCACTCCACTCAGCGGAATAGGTAAATGCTTTGTACGATAACATAACAAAACATTTCCTTGTTTTTGTTGCTACAACAATAACAACAACAACAATATTGCACGATATAACAGATGCAGTATCGAAGATTTAACCCTCGATTGAATGAAACAATCAAGAGAGAGCGATCAGGATTGACCAACAGAAAAGGTGTTGTGTTCCATCATGACAATGTTGGGTAACGCACATCTGTGAAGACTCAACTACACTTGGTCGGGAAGTTTTAATGCACCCACCTTATATCCCAAAACTTGTGCCGCCTGACTACCGTTTGTTTCGGTCTCTGCAAAACTCTCTTGTTGAAAAGAAAAACTGCCCGATAGAAGAGCCACCGAAAATCAAATCGATAAACCACAGAAATTTCATATATAGTATGTATGAACGAGTGTGTGTGTGTGTGTGTGTGTGTGTGTATTACAGATAAACACTTAACAAAATCACTTTAAGTACCTACATTATTGCTCTTATGGCTTTGAGTGTTGTTTCGTCGCAATTTGATTGGTCTAGAACTGGTTATTTGTATGTTCATAAATTTTTCAACCAAAGATGACCTTATGCGGCTACACGGACATTCACCATAGGTCTGCTGTGATTTACACCGATACTACAAATACATGTTGTTTACTTTCATCTTTATTTCTTCTTGCTTTTGTTCTTTGTTTTTGTTTAGTTGCATTTTCAACTGAAGAAGCCACTCCCATGTTAGGTATGTCTATGTAGATATTTGAGAGAAATACATTTTAGTCAAAAATTAATTAAATCTGCAACCATAAATATGCATTAGATTTATATTTTTATAATTAGAGATAAAATTATTAACAAAAATCGATTTGTTAAATTTTTGAATATACTCGAATAGTATATAAACCCTTCAAAGACATATTTTTACAAATGAGTTTGATGAATATAGAAAAGTTAACTTATAAAAGAGTCTATTGCTGATGACTGGTGCATCGTTCTACTATAATGTTGGTACTAGATTATGGTTCTCTTATTTCTATCATTTCTAAAGAAAAAGATTTTTTGACATTTTTTGAAAATTACTCATTTTCAGCTGATCCATTGACACGAAAAAGAATTTATTTCACATATTTTTCAGATTGCAGGTGAAAGATAAATTTATGGCGAAAACTTTAAGTGGAATTCTGCTCAAATGAGACGTGAAATGTAGAAGCTAGCAAGCGTTGTGATGATAAGCAAGTTAGATTTTAGGCACAAACTCGTTTGTATATGCAATACATGTGCATTTAAATATAAAGCGATCGAATATTGTTTTGTATGTAAATAATTGTTTTTTTCCAAATTATATTACGGGAGAAGGTCTTCAATCATCTAATGATCTCATTAATTGGCAATTTATAATTATAAATAGTGTATCAAAAATACCTGCAAATACAAAAGGGAAAATTAATTATTACAAGAAGTATTTTCTACTTCATTATATTTATTATTTACTATTCTTGGAACGGTGCATTTATCATGATTATCGCCCATCACAACAGCAATGCGTGTTATTGTAAAATTATAAATTTTTAAACAGGAATTCAAACGTACAAATAGTAACTCACTTATCAAAATTCAATGAGTTTTTGAACGTATTAAATAATTTCCCAAGAAATCGTCAAAATATCCACTGAATCACAAATCTGGCAAGGCAATCATCGTGAACAAAATTTCAAAAGTTACGAAATAGCGACTGCATTTATTTTGGGACACAACTGAACAGAATTCTCTTATATCATACGTTGAACGTGCAAACCGCAACAAGACCACAACATACACGTGCAACTTTTATACGCAACCCCAACAATTATGAAGATGTTTCTCTGATCGAACATCTGAAACAAACATGACTGATGCTATAAAAACATTTCGAATGGAACATACAACACGCACTGCTGTACACAACGCGTTGGTGTTACGGTGAATGTGTTGCCGCTGAGTCATGCTTTCATGCAGAAGTCATTTACTCGATCAATATGTCAATTAATACAGGGTATTTTAATAACAGGTGTCATTTTAAATCTCTCGTTATTTTTCAGGTGTTTACATACAATTGTCAATCGTTGACATTTGACAGAAAAGAATTAGAGATTTTCAGATATGGATGGATACATGCTCCCACAACGCATTGAAATAGTGAAAAAAGAATCAATGCTCCAACAAATATTGAAGCACTCAAAAACAATATAAGGTCTATTATTCGCGAGATACAGCCGCAATTATGCGAAAATATGATGAAAGTTTTCATCAAAAGAATGGTCGTATGCAAGAAGAGTGGCAGATATTGTGTTCTATTACTAATCTCAGAGTTTCTGCTTTGGATTAATGTAAAATTATCAGCTCTTTTCACAAGAAGATTGGGGTTTTTGCAATTTAAAATGACACCTCTAGTTTAAATACCCTGTATGTCGCATTAACAAACAAAATGACCAGCGAACAGACCAACATTTGTCCATGCGTCCGTCTGTTCAGCCACACGTTCGACCACTTTTGAAACATTTCATTGTTATGCGACGTACGTTTTGCATTCCAGAGACATTTCTTCATTTTTCGTATCGCTGCCAATGTTTTGATACTGCAATGCAGGGTCCAAGTAGGCGAGTTTTTGTGCGTGGTTAAATGTGAGCGTGCTGCATATTCATCATATAGTTGCATGTAGTTGTTGCAGTTCACGATCGTGATTATTACGTTGTCGATCATCATAACGATGTTCTTCATATTACCATTATCAGCACTACCTTGGTGTCTTGTGCTGTTGCTGGTGCCGCTGTTGTTTCCTTTTTGCCTTTCCGTTTCGATTTTATGTGACTGTGTGGAGTGTGCTTCGTAGGTATATTCATGCATTCGTATTATGTATTCCAGTTGAGTACGCGCGTGCAGTAAAAAAAAATGCGATCGGAATAATTTTCGATGGTAGTTACTCGTACTATGGGTTGCAGCTGCTATTGGCATCTATTGGTATTTGTTCTTTTGGCTTCTTCATGTCTTCCTGTCTTCCTTTTGCTGCGCTTATTCTTCTTGCGATTGCCTAAACGGAAGCATGCCAGCTACAATAACAACGCCATCATACCAGTAATAATCAAAATATGAAATTTGGGTATTGAAAGTACCTTAAGTAGATATGTAAACGTGAGTGTCATTGTGTAGATGGAAATGAGAAATGAAAAAATGGGAAATAAAGATCATGAAGCAAAACAACAGTAAATAAATAGTAGTAAACATGATACCATACGTAGAGGATCAACAAAACAATTTTTGACATTTGATACAAGTTTTAATACTATTTTTCATTTTGCTACAGGGTTGCAATTTCATCGACATTATTTGTGAGACCACTTGAAGAAAATATGCAATACATAAAAAGTAGACCAGTTAGTAGATCAGAGGTTCAAAGCTTCAAAGCGGAAGAGCTAGAAAGACATTATGGACAACTTATTACTTTTCTGAGGAAGAGAATGAGTTTCATAACAACGCCTTCAACAATCTCACCCTTCTTAGTCGCAAAAGCAGGAAAGTAGCAGAAAGCTGTCCACTGTGCCTATGATGACCCAGATCAGTGATCTGAGCAGCAGAGCCCTCATTCCCAGAAAGACCACCATATTCTGACACCCATACCCGATATCACTTCATCTTACATTCACTGTCACTGTTACAAGAGCTGTCAGATTTCACAAGGACCTCGATTGCAGTGTGACGGTCATTACAAATGCCGATGTACCTCCACCACCACCTTCTTCGATAAATCAACAAGCCATCTTGAGTATGGCGAAGACTTCAGGAAAGAGTACCGCTCAAAGTTTTAGAACCATCAGTATTGAAGCTATCAGTCAGTTCCCTAAGTAAGATATATGGACTTAACCATAGATCCCATTCCAGGAATATAATATATATACTCAGAAGCCTATAGGTTAAACACAACCGTCCACTGGCCTCAAACGCATAGGGTTTTCATCGCTTTCTTTCAGATACACAGCAAGTAAATGAAGTAGAATACTATGAGCATCAGCTGTGAATTACCCAGAGTTTTTCGGCACCATGCCACAGGAGCCTATGTTACGATAGGTCTGATTAGACATGTACAAGTGATTGCGAAATAAATTTAAATAATAGACTTGTGGATTTTAAGATTTAAAAGTAGAAATTATGTGAATATAATTCAATACGTTTATTATTTAATACCTTTCCTTTATGTCCATCCCTGGGCTGTTGTATAAGAATAAACGAATAATGTGAAACAAAACAGAAACAAGAAGTGGAGTATCTTGAAGTTTCTGTTCGCTCCAATTAGCCACATTCAGTATAATCAATATATTAATATCATCATCATCAGAATCATCCTCTTTTTATCTTTCTTATGTTTCATATTTGTTGATGTTATTTGTTTTTGTGGTTTTTTATTGATGCTGATGCTGCTGTTGTTTGCCCGTGCCTATACTTTATATTTTCACGTTGACGAACATCTGTTTTGATATGACAAATGCCATTACGCACAATGTCTCGCTGCCACATAAACTGTGATCCAAAATACTTAAAGCAATTTTATTTAAAATAAATTTTGTAAGCTAAGCTAACCAGATATCCTGGATTATGAAATTTCTCTTCGTTTTGATGTTGTACAATAATAAAAGAATAAATAAAACGAAAGTAAACAATGATGCCAATTTTTTTATTGTTGCACTGAAAAATGAGTTGTTGTTTTCATTAGAAAATAAAAATGAACTATAAAATAGACACGTACTCGCTAATATGTTCAATTCAGTATGTAAATCAATCCAATATCTTGTACCAATACAATACGACTTATAATTACGACGTTGACGTGTAGAGACACTCGTCGGCACGTTCGCGTCACGAGAGGAAGAGAATCACATACGACTGGTGATATCGCGGAAGATTTGGCTTGCAAAATCAAATCATTAGATCGCTTACGTTTATGTGAATATACCTATAAATAGATATAAGAAGAAATATTATTGTCAGTGAAATACATAAATTTTAAGGCAGTTGCGTATTTTTTGCTAAGGTGATTTAGTATTTACAATTTTTTTATTTTATTTTTATTATTATTAAATTTTATAAGAAATTTTAAAATAATTTTTTTTAATGGAATAGCAATGAAAAGTTGGTTTTATATGAACTAATAAATCTTACAAATTATTATCTTCTTCGACATTTCGAGTTGGCCAAGCCTAACACAATTTCAAAAAATAAGTTCAAATTTATTGATATTTGTGAAATAATATTCTTTAAATTTTTTAACATAGTCATGGTGGCCTGATGGCGTTTTCGTCATTTACCGCGAGCAGTCAGTGCACCATTCTTAGTGTTTGAAAAAGAGATGCGTCAAATTGGTCTTACAGTGAACGAGGACAAAACCAAATACCTAGCGTTAACAAACAAAGAGTCCTGTCATTTTGGACAGCACGTCACTCACGTCACTGCAGCGTTTTTTTTTTATTATACATTTTCTTTATTTATTGAATCTATTCCTAAAGAATAGATAGGTGCCGTTACTCAGTGGTTAGTGTGTTCGCCTTCTGATCTGTAGGTCGTGGTTCAATACCCGGCTGATGCATAACAAATTTAATATCGAAAATATTTTTCTTTCGAACGGTACCCACCTGTCGGCAAGCAATTGGCAATTCTTCCGACAGTAACAACTTGCCATGAAAAATCTTCTAAAAAAAAAAGAACTCTGTGACAAAACTCAGAAAAAGTGACGTCACAAGTGTTCTGCCGTTCGGAACCGGCTAAAATAAGTAGGTCCATTCTAATACTGTCCAAAAAATTTAAGACGCACAACAGTAATGGAAGAGAAGCTCGGCCAATGAGCCCTTTGGGGCTTTAAGTGCCACATATTTATATTTTTTTTTATTCCTAAAGAATCTAACAATAAGTTTTAAAATCTTAATCTAATTCAACAACAGTAGCTCCTTATTATCTAGAGCAATGTTTTTTGTACGATGCTCTTCTTTTTATTGGAAGGCTGGCAGGTCCTTTCTTCGAAGGCGCGAAGTATAGCAGGTATTGAGCAAGGTTCTTGCTAGTGTGTTTGGATGTCTTTGTAATCTTCTACTATATTTTTGTCTAGTGTTTTTAACTTCAATTTCTACCATTGGGATATTTAAGTCATTGTGTATACATTCATTTCTAATATACCATAGTGCACCAGTTATCATCCTTAACATTTTAGACTGAGATCTCTGTATGATTTCAATATTGCTATTACTAGTGTTCCCCCATAATTGAATTCCGTAACTCCAAATTGGCTTTATTATGCTGTTGTAAAGTAGGACCTTGTATTTCAAGTTTAATGGTTATCTGAAATTGATGAGCCAGTGCAGACAAGAAGTTTTTAATTTCATTTGAGTTCTTTTTGCTTCGATGTGCTTGCGCCATGTAAGCCGCCTATCTAAGTGTATCCCTAGGTAGGTGACTTCATTTGTATGAGTTATGGCGACATTATTTAGTGTAACTGTCGGACATGTGCTTTTGTTAAGTGTGAACGTTACATGTTTACATTTGGACTCATTAACTTTTATGCGCCAGTTAGATAACCATTTTTCAACAAGTACTAAATGCTCCCCTAAATCTGTGGATGCCTTAATTGGATTTCGATTACGGCTTAGAATAGCAGTATCGTCAGCAAATGTAGATGTCAACAACCGTGCATCTGTTGGTAGATCGGAAGTATATAATACATATAGAATGGGGCCAAGAACTGCAGTTTACTGCAGTAGTAAACGACTACGTCTGCCTTGAAATCAGCTTTAACACCATTAAATATGTTAGCATGGAGATATTGCGAAGGATCACTATTGCAAACAGGTGTTACTTTGAGCTGAGTAAAAAATTGAGAAGTCAAACCCTCTATCGAAAAACGAGAACTACACGTTTCTCAGCATGCCTTTTTTACGTGTAGTACAAATAGTATGGATCCAAAATGGTGTTAACCAACCACTAAGGCCTACAGAAAAAACGTAAGGGTTATTCTGGCCCATGTTGTAAAAAGATTGCCCACCCTTGATATAGAATATACATGGTACGAAAACGATACATGGTTAGTCAAATTAGTCACTCAGATGAACGATTATGTTGACCTTAAATTTAACGTAACGCACGGTATTCCTTAACTGGACTATGATTTTCGAAATTTGCACACTTTGTTCTGGCGTTAGTCTACTCGTAATGAAATAGTAAACTAAACCTAGCACACTTAATAATAGCGTTGACAGATCTGACCAATCTGTGACCGTTTAATCGTTCAAGAAGAAATATAATTTCTTTCACTTTCAATTAATTTACATCTTTAAATGGACATATTTTAGATTCTCCACACAAATGTGTACACTTCGAGTATGCAACAAAAAAGAATAATAATACATAATAGGTATTTCTAATTTGTATGAGATAATCTGATTGGAAAATGTTTTACCACTAAAAATGTAAATTCTTTGCATAAGTGCTCAAAATGTTCAAAACAGCGTAAATTGATATTGCTCTTTGCTTGATAAATTTGAGCAACAGTGAAACACTGTGCGACGTCAGTCACAATTACTCGTTTGTATTGTTAGTGCACGTTTGTGAATGGCTAAGAACTCTTCGAGTGTTGCCGTTTTTCCTTTGCACGAGCATAAATATGTATGTATATAATGTTATTTAACTTTACGTCTATGGTAGTATATTTTTAATTATATTGTCATTTATGGTTGTTTTGGGTTTACAATGTTGTTAATGTAATGTGACCAGGTTTTCCTACAAACAAATTAATGTTAAATAAAGAAATTATTAACAAAAAAAAAAAAGAATTTAATAATAACTGCAAACTAGTGAAGAAACAATTAGGCTATCAGAACTTCAAGTTGAATGCAAAAATGACACTTTAACACCTTATGACCCTCAAATTGTTTGTGATAGAAACTGAAAAAGCAAATAATGTTCATTTTCAGGTCACGAAGAAGAGATAGAAATAAACAGAAACAGCTGATGAGTTACAACACCAAAAGAACATAGATTACAAGTTGTATTGTTGTATAAAAACCAACAGCAATGCTTTTTGAACTATTCTATTGCATAAACTTATAATAATATGACAATACAGCGTGACAATGACACCTTGTGAATCCCCAAAATGATTCTTTTGTAATGGTAATACATCATTATTTCAACAGTTTAGTTATCTGATGCAGTATGTGACTGCAAGAAACCGATGAATGAAATATAAGCTGAATTCAAACAGATAGACAATTTGTGGAAATAGTTTTTAGCTGCAAAGAAAACTTATTAAAAAGTCAAAAGTTTGAAATTAGTTTTGTTTACAATAACAAAACTTGGAATTTCTGAATACAAAGTCACATTTACTTACGCAAATAAAATTATCGTGCATAAGATGTAAATTATCGATTAAAGACCATATAAATTATATACACAATCTTAATATTTTTACCCCTTGAATTATGTTTATACTCTGAATTTCTACCACAAAACTGCATAAAAGATGGTCGGCAAACCATTTTTTAAATATATACCATTGTATATATCTGTAAGTGTGCGGGGTATAAATCAGTTGGCTTAGCCGAGAGTAAGGCAATTTTTTCGGTATTATTGTATTTAGATCTTTGTAGCAGCTAAATCTTTGAAACTATAAAAGCTACTGTTTCGAGACTACAGGCAAATGCGTTATGGAATCCATATCAAAGCGATTGCAATATTGCAATATAAGCATTTCAACCGAATCGAAGCGCAAATTATTACCCTGATTTTTCATTTCTGGATGTGATTAAAACGTCGTCAGACAGCAAATTTTTTTTTTCGTAAAATTACGAAATTCAAAAGCATTTACTCAATTAATGATCATCTATAATCTTCTTGGAAATAGTTTCAGAAGGATTTGCACTATGAAGACTCGATAAATTTGTTTACAACTAAAACATTTTATCATTTCTTGTTTCTTGATTCACATCGTCGCTTTTATTGTGAGGCCTATGTGCTAAATTTACTTGTAAATATTATGTGTTGCACCTTTCTCACTTGTCTGTCAGACGTGTGCACATAAACACACTTGTACGTATACACACAAAACATAATATAAGTTACATATATACACTTGTTCTTCCGTTTAGCTTTCGTTTTTATTTTATTTTAACACGACGCGGTTCCGGCCCGTTTCTTCCGTACCAACATATTATGACGCATTCTGTTTGAAGTGTGCTTCGAGCATGTTTGCACGTCAATAGCATACATAATATTGGCTGATAGTTGCTCGTAATTGGCTAGCAGACTAATTGTTTGATTGTTCAGTTGGTCGGCTAGTTGGCAACAAGCATAACTTTTTGTTGCTTTCCTTAGCGTTCTGTTCACGGCGTCGTTGTGACGTTCCCAAACCAATAAAGCCAAATCAACAATAACAATAATACAAAACAATAGCAAAGTGGAAGAATACAACAACATTGAAATTCATATATGATATATGTACACTATGTATAGAAAATGAGAAGAATAAAAAAAAAAAAAAACAAAAATGCACACTTCTGTTAATACCGTTGCCGTTGTCGTCGAGTCGTCATCGAAAACGTTGCGAATCTATAAAAGTATATGTTCGTTGAAAAAACGAGCTCAGTTGCGAACGGTACTTGGAAAAAGAGTGTTTTGCGTGCGATGGTACAAATAAATAAAAGAATAAAACAAATAATTTAATTCATAAACACGGTACAAGAGCTAAATTTCTACAATAAATTGTAGTAATATACATATGCATAATAATAAAACAGCTGAGTACTATATACATATACGAGTACACATGTGTGTATGTGTTTGTATCTACATAATAATAAAACAAATTTGAAAGAGTTTCCTTATACCCACATTGTAAGTGTGGACTACAATATCACTATAAGAATATGCATTAAGAGCCAAATTGTAAAATTGCCAAAAAGTTTTCAAATTACTTGGAAGGAGGAGGGAACAAAACAAATCACTCAGTAATACAGTAGAGGAACGCGTGATATTCTCATGTCCACAAGTACATGTATATGTGTATGTATGTATGAATGTACATGAAATGAAAAAAAAATGTAGTAATTCCTAATATCATTAAATTTCTTGTGCCTGTATTTTTTTTTTTTTGGCAATTTAACAAATCGACTATTTGTTGCAACAACTTACCACATGGCGATGTGGTGACAGTGGAAAACAATCACATCACACTGCCTGTTATATGCACCTATGCACATATAGTGACATGTAGTTAAACAGATGTGCTCAGTGTAAACAAGAAAATTCATATTTTTGTGCTCGTGGTCAGTGTCAACAACAGCTAGAAAAACAACAAGCAATATACACATAAATTATATTGTATATAACGAAACTCATACATATACGTATATATATGCCTACAAATTCGTATGTACTTCGGTATTTATATAAAAATACAATATAATATAAACGATATTGAAATATGCAAGATTAATAGGTAAGTGTAAGTTTCGTATGTGCACTAGCTCTAGGTTCTGAGATATTGCCATCTGCCAAATATGACAATTTTTTATATGCAAAAATTATTAAAAACATTTTTTTCATCGTGTTTTATTTTAAAATTATTTTGTTATGATGCTATGGGTCTCAAATTAACTAAAAAACATTAAATCATACATATTGAAATATTTATTCTCTTGGACAATCATATTTTACTACAAAAAAACTAGATTTTTTATCAAAAATTTGAACATTTTCAAATTCAAAGCTCTGCTACGGAAAAACTATGTCCGATTGCAATAAAATTCACTGAGTTAGTAGCATGAGCATCTATTCACTATTCACTATGTGCACAGCCATTTAGCTGACCTTCAGAGGATTTAGGTAACACTAATGAGGAGCATGGTCAGCGTTTCCATCGGCATCCAGTTATTCATAGTAAAAAGTCCAGGAAAAGGAACTTTGTAAATGTAGCGTTGTAAAATTACCAATATGGATGGAACCACGGATGACAGAAAACTAAGGTTACGCCCATTTTTTGCCGCTAATCGGTTCTTAGTAAATTTGGCAGAATCAGCTGTGTATGTGACGTCACAATGAACCAATGGTTGCTTCATTCACTCATTCTTCCGCATTGTTTACATTTTACACTTGTTTTCAATTTGTTCGCCATTTTGTCATTTCTCTCGCAGCTCGACCAGTGTTACGTCGCAGTGCTCACACATTCTCTCTGATGGGCGCAATCTTCTAATTCTATCATTCTTGTTAACAATATACTCATTTTAGGCTCTAATTAATACATATTCTAATCCATTCTTCTGTGTATAGGATTATTCAGAATTCATTATAGATATTCATTTCGACATACCATTTGATACCATTTTGCTAATTGACATTGATGCGCGATTAGTTATTTTTTGTGATCATTTTCGAAGAAAATTTAATATCAACAAATATTTTATTTCATTAAACATATAATTATTAAAAGTTGTTATATTATCTGTTTGTTTCTAGGCTTGTACTATTAGTAAGTGCGGAGGCTGATCTATCTTGTGGAATAAGGTGAGTGGAATTGATTTATTTATACTCCATATTTTTGTTAAGTGAGGGTTAAGTGATGAAATATTTTTAGGGTGTGGTTTCAATTCTTTGAGAGTGGGTTCGACTTCTCGCTGATTTTGCTAGCTTAGCCGAAAGTAGCACCTGACGTCATTACTAATATTAATAATAATTATAATTATGTGGCACTTAAAGCCCCAAAGGGCTCATTGGCCGAGCTTCTCTTCCATTACTGTTGTGCGTCTTAAATTTAGACAGTATTAGAAGGGACCTACTTTTTTTAGCCGGTTCCGAACGGCAGAACACTTGTGACATCACTTTTTCTGAGCTTTGTCACAGAGTTCTTTTAGAAGCTTTTTCATGGCAAGTTGTTACTGTCGGAAGAATTGCTAATTGCTTGCCGACAGGTGAGTACCATTCGAAAGAAAAATTTTATCGATATTAAATTTGTTATGCATCAGCCGGGGATTGAACCACGACCTACAGATCAGAAGGCGAACACACTAACCACTGAGCTACGGCACCCACATATAATATTAATGCTGACCCAAAAAAAAAAAGCGAAAGTTTACAATTGTAACCGTGTTTACCAAGTCATCTAACTCTCTTTTTCTTTGCGGTGCACCAGGTACATCGTTTTGCACTTGCTCACCGTAAAACAGATTAGACGTGATTCTCTTTCCAATTTACAGAATGGTACACTGACTACTGGCATGTTCATGCCGAATATGTCAATATCATTGGCATTCGCTAGCAGAATATGGTTAAATATACTGCCATTGTATCCTAAATGAATAGCACGTATTATTTTCTGCATTACACATGGAAAAATTACACGATAAGGAGTCACCCTGTCTGAAGCTCTGGTTATTGCAATTTTGTGACATCAAGCTATCTCTGAGTTTGCTTCACTTCCGTTTTGAACGACATTTGACAGAAGGCCAACAAATCACGAAATTCTAAGGTTCTATATAAATAGGTTTTTGAAGCAAGCAAGAAGTTTAGAAAAAGAGTGCATGTTTTGAATAAAGATAGATAAAGAACCGTATACCACACAATTTTTCAAAACCCAGCATAACGACTGAAAACGACCCCTGTGAAATACTTTTTGATGCTCGATCTGCCAACTTTTAATAAGAGAAAGCTCTTTTAATTTTAATATATTTGCATGAAATTTGGACAATTTCAATTTCAATTTCAATTTGGAAAAAACAATGGTGAGGGTGGGCCTTCTTTTAAAAATCAAGTTATAACTTAACCGCTAATAAACACGCAAACGAGAAAATAAAAAAATTTTATCATTTTTTAGAATGTAATAATAAAGTAATGCTACAATACAAATTTTTTTTTTTTTTTTTTTTTTTTTTTTTTTTTTAACTAGCTTTTTTATTGGATCTTTCTAAAATTACTTAGAAACTAACAATATGTAATCAAATCTTACAAACTAAATAAAATTATGTGATATTCCCAACGTTCCATCACAATTTGTTGAGTCACGAGGTATAGCAATTTCACAGCATATTCAGTGTGTCTTTTCTTTTTAATCGACGATGCCCCGTGCTCAGCAACAATTGCCTAGCAAGGGGATTCGGATGACTGTGTAATTTTTGAATGTAGCTTCTGCAAGACATTGCAACTTCCTCAGAAATTGTGGGTACATTTAAATCTCGATGGATGTTAACGTTCCTCATATACCAAGGCGCGTTTACAATAATTCGCAGACACTTGGATTGTATTCGCTGCAATTTTTCGATATTTGAGGGAGATGCGGTGCCCCAAAACTGAATACCATAAGTCCAGATTGGCTTCAGGATTGCTTTATATAATAGCACTTTGTATTCGAGATTCAACTTTGATCTTTTGTGTAACAGCCACCATAACTGATTAATTTTAAGCTTGATCTGAGTTTTCTTTGCCTCTATGTGATTTTTCCAGGTCAGCCTTCTGTCGAGGTGAATACCCAAGTACTTTGTTGAGGAACATTGTGGAACTGATTGGCCATTAATTTTAAGTGGGGGACATGTATCTGGCCTTAGAGTGAACGTTACATGTACGCTCTTTGATTCATTGACTTTTATACGCCATTTTGCTAGCCAGATTTCGAGAGAATCGATATGAGTCTGCAGGAGTTTAGTAGCTTCTATGGGGTTAGAGCGAGAGCACAATATTGCCGTATCATCTGCAAAGGTCGATATAAATGTGTGGTTATTGCTGGGCATATCTGTAGTGTATAAGAGATACAGTAAGGGGCCCAAAACGCTTCCTTGAGGAACGCCAGCGTGAATATCCAATGGATTTGTTGTGTAATCCTTGTGATGTACCAGAAATTGTCTTTTCGTGAGGTAGCTACTAAGCAATGAGGAGACATTTGCAGGCAGTAATAGTTTGAGTTTGTAAATAAGGCCATCGTGCCATACTTTATCGAAAGCTTGAGTGATATCAAGAAAGACAGCTGAGCAATACTTTTTTTCTTCAAAAGTGTTCCTTATCAGAGTTACAATGCGGTGGACTTGTTCTATTGTGCCGTGCTGTTTTCTAAATCCAAACTGATGTTGAGGAATCAGTTGGTTGAGATTAATAAATGGAGTTATATATACAATATAACAATATATACAATACAAATAAATTATCTTACATAGAAACTTAAACTTATACCAGATATACATGCATTAAGATAATTAAGTGAAAAAATACCAACAATCAGAATTGTTACACCATCCAACCACTTAATCTATTCATTATTCTTATACAAAAATGTATGCACTGAGTACAATTGCGAAAAATATATTTTTTTTTACATAATTCGTTCAGACTATTTAAAAACACAAAGCGAAATAAAGCATTTCCTTTTCATTTTCATTTAATATTTCACTCAGTTTTATTAAGATGGATAAAGATCAACTTGATATAAAACGTTTGTAATGCAATGAAATGGTGAAAGAGTATAAAATAAATACAATGTACATAAATTATAAGCGTAATATACACGAATGTGTAAAAATCAATAAAATGTAAATATTGTGGGTAATAGAGGAAACTACATAAGTATACAAATATGTAGTTTTATACCATAAAAACAGTGGGCACAGATGATGTTAATGAGAGCTTTTCATGTGTTATAGAGAGACATAATATAAATAAGTGATATTTTTCAAAGGTAATATTATAAAAGGAATTAAATAAATTTTATTCTTTCTAAAATCTGCAATTTAGACCAACAACAGGCAATAAAATCTTATTAAATTATACTAAATTATGGTAAGTCATGAAGGACCTTTGATGCACGCGATATGTGTACTTCATTTGTATAGTGGTTAACGTAAAGGAATGTAAACGTAAGGAATGTTTAATATATATATTTTTTTCAGACGTTTGTTGTGTTTGAGCTATGTCGCTAAGGCTTTTTTGATTTTTTAGTAGTTCAGTGTAAGATTGGCAATGCTTTCTTATATCTATTGTGTCTGTAGGTCATTGTGTATATTAGCATTACTGACGTACCCATGAGCTCTGCAAATAGTGAGTTCTGGACTAATCACGTTGAATTTTCTCTATATTAGGGTTATGTAGAAACAGTGCCCCAAAGCTGAATGCCGTAGTTCCAAATTGGTTAAATGGTTTAATAGGTTTGAAAATTAGCATTTTATTGCATTATAATCTAGATGCTTTCCAATTACCGAATGAAGTTTGGCTGATTTGACTGTAGCATGCGATTGTTTAGTTTAAATATGCTTTCATAATTTTATAATTTGTAGCAGCTGTTTTAGTGCAATTTCAGGTTGGTCGGCGATTATTTCGCATGCTTTTTATTATCTTGAAATATGATTTGAGTGGTTGCAATATTGGCAGCTTCAAGAGCCAACTTGGTGAAATGTTCAACGTCACTATCAACAAGCTTTATTGTCTTAAGAGATAAATTACGGCCAGTATGAGAACTAATAAATTTATAGCAATTTAGCCAATTTAGTGAAATGAACCATATGAAATGATCTGATGAAAGTTCAAAGAATGATCATGCCTTTAGATGGGGTATTTTTAGGCTTTTCGTTACCACCAAGTCAAGCACTTTTCTGGGATACGAAGACCAGTAAGTAGGCTGGACGGGAGATATGGCATCAATTCCTTTGGCAGACATTGCGGAGAAAAGACGTGTACTTTTTGAAGTTATAAGCCTGGAACTGTTTATATGCCCAATATGTATTACGATGTCGCAATAAACGTATTCCATAGAGATGCAAATAATTCGGAAAACTGAAACTGAAGATATTGTTAATTTTTGGGTAATGGTTTCTATACAAATTGAAGTGGAATTGATATTTTATTTGCGAAATGAGGATAACTGTTCCTCTTCTTGCCATATTTTCGGTATGCTTGGTATCATAAAGCTTAAATCCATTATTATTGAATTTTATTAATTGTTTTTTGAGATTAAATCAGAATTGCTCGAATTGCATCATGCTTTGCATTGAATTCATAAAGTCATCACCTTATTTTCAAGATCGTTTGGGGCACTATCTTGAGTAACTCGAGCAAGAGGAGTTCATTTTAAAATGCTTGCATGACGTTAATAGTATTTATGACATTTTGGGGAGTAAGAGCAGATACATGCTTTGTTTGGGGAGCATTAACCATTAATTGATTGTGATTTCTTACTTGGGCAGTACTTTTAAGTTTGCATTTAGTTCTCTGTAGCTTGTTGTGTGCTTACCACCACAGTTACTCTCATACTTCGTAGAGTGCAGTAAAATTTGATGTTCCCATATTTTTGACAGCACATTGAATTGGTCCTGGTCCTTTATGGGGTTCTTCTACAGAAATTCTTCGGTGCATTTAATAGTCTACATCTCCATCTTCTCGATGTAATGGCGATTTTCTTTATTTTTAATGTTAAAAACGGATTTGACCATAAAACCCTCTTCTTCAATAGCATTTTTGATACTTGTAATTAATACTTGAATCAATGCCTTTTATTACAATGACTAAACCTTTGCTGCCTTTTATATGGTAAATGATTAACGGTAAATCTAATATTGATTTATTTGACACTTTATTGCGGGATGGATTGTTTTCATTGTTCATTTTCATCAACTGCCAACTGGATTCATTAATATAAGTAAAAGTACTATTATTTGCATATTTGAAATCGTGCCTCACGTCGTGGTCATGGTTCGTCCAATATCATACGTACTAGTATACAGTCACTTCCGATCTATTCGATTGCGTATATGTATGTCTATTTTTAGCTTTATGTAACTATGCTTGCTATTTTCATTTTAGCACATATTTCATTGCCGATGTTGCAGTTTGTCTTTGCTTTTCATCTTCGTATGGCAAATAATTATTTACGCTTAGCTGATTGAGTTCGCTCAATAAGTCTGTACTCGCACAGCAAGTGCACAATAGCATCTTTCACTAATTTAAATCAAGCTAGTTAATATCTCGTATCTCGAAAAACACAGCTAACCTAGAAAAACGATCAGCACCACTGGATTCAGTGTACTCGAATTAGTTTTTCCCGTCGCGTGCCCTTCTTGTCTTCTAGTTGATAGTTGCTGGCTACTAACTGGCTTATAATCTTTTCTTCAGCTGCTTAGGTAGTGATGTTGAGTTTTAATGGTAGTTAAGGTTATTGTTATTGCTCTGTGCATATTTAACATATATAATATAAGTTAATTGAGTTAACTGTGAATTTCGTTTTCTTGGTACCTTTTACATTTTTATTTCTTCATTTCAGTACCTACATTTTTGTTTTTAGATATTATTACATAATTGAAGCGTATATACATACATACGTAGAAGAATGTATGCAGATATATATCTTTTTTTTTATAGCAACCCTATTGGAAAAAATCTAGTTCTAGAGCGTGCAAAGATTTACGATCGATTTAGCTTTATATACTCTATCATATATGTACATATAATACTCTATATACGTATGCAGCTACATTTATAAATTGACATGGCATTGAAAGTGACCATTTTCTATTTAGTATCCATCGTTAGTTATTCGACGATTTTATTAAATTTTTAATAAAATCACTTAAATTGCCTTTCAATAACATTTATGCGGTAACGAATTTTCGAACTTTTCTTGTAGAACTCTTGTGCGTATCAAATTTTGGACAGTATTAGGGAACTATTGTATTTATATTAGCCGGCTCGAACCCCTTGCCACATAATTTGTTCTGAGCTCTGTTACAGATATCTAGCAGCAACGCACTAACTATTGAGCTACAGCTATGAGATATGACATTTTTACTTGTCTAATGTACATAGTATGAAAATAAATTAAAACTCTCAGTTTCGTATGTTTGTTATTAATCAAATGAATATCTCCGTCTTCCCATAAAGACCTTCACTCTATGTGAGCCACCTCAAAATGTTATTTTAGTAAGGTGAACTTTTAGGCAAGTATTTTTCCAGGGTTGGTTCTAAGTAGTATTGAATACAGCTAGTGATTAAAAAAAAAGATTTTTCACTCCACCCTATGAATATAGAAGTGCGCATGTATAGTTTGAAACGGCCGATATCTTTCCGTTTGCATTAATATCACAATACTGGTACGTATTTAAAGTAGTAATTAGTAGAGTGTGTAAAATTTAAAAGGTTTTTCTGCAATTTTTAATTTTTATATTTTTATATTTGCATATGTTTTTTATTTCTTTTCGTATTATACAATACATAAGCATTATTATCATTAATTCGAAGCTAAATATTTTACACAAAGCTATTATGGTTATGCTATTGTTATTATGCAAAACAAATAGAAACAAAAGTTTTTACAACAAACAATAATATGGGTTAAATTAATTAAAATGAAGACTTTTCAAAAATGGGCGAAAAGATAAGCGCATATTATAGAAAACCTGTCACTGAGGTGAATCATAATCACATAACTAAACAGGGCTTTAAATTGTTTAACGTTTTTTTTTTCATTGTGTTTCATTGGAGCGGTTTCTGAGAAAACAAGCTGTCAAACTGTCTTGGTATTTTTCTTCACAATTGCTTGATATTTTAGTGGCACAGCATTTACAAATTAATCAGGTATATTACAACAATCAGCGGCGTCAGTGTCTATTTGCCACTTCAAGAAAGGATTAAATTCTCTCCATCTCTGGAAAGCAAAAAAATGAATAAATCTTTAAATCTGCATGCATTAAGTAGTATTTTTTAAATATGTCCCCCGCCATTGGTGCCGTATGTATTAATTAAGCTGCCGTTGGCAACGTAAAATAGAAAAGATGGTGGTAAAACATATATAGCAGTGTGTCGATTAGAAAATAAATAATAGTTTGAACTATTACTTTTCACGAAAACTTAGTCTTCGCTTATGGGAATTACACTGAGAGTAACTGTTATTGTTTTCACCTGTAAATATACGGAGTTTCAATTCCATATTTTCTTGGTCAAAAATACTTCTCTATGGCAGGTAGGCGTGGTTGCCATTTGATAATGTTCATTTTCAAATATACCCTTTATTTTGAGCAAGATTGCTTTATACATAGTTACGGTAGTTATCGACCATAACAAAATACAAGTGGTAGTAGAAAATCACCAAACTTCAATAAACAAGTGCACTTGGCACTGTGTGTGTGTTTCTGTGTGAGTTTGTTCATGTTGATTTTACGGTTCAACGATTATTACCAGAATATTGTCCAACAATGTAGATGTAAGTCAAAAAACGAAACACAAAGGCATAAACCAATAAAGAGAAGAAAAGAAAACATTAACCAAAACAACCCAACACTAACACCAAATGTGAGCATAATAGTACAAACAATGTATAGTAGGTAACTTAAATACAATGTTAGTCATAGACGGATAGTACAATATGTATGCTCAAAATATTTAGGTACGTCTACCTATGTACATTAAGATGCCTCACTCAAAATTCGATTATATTCGGTATTTTAGCTGTTTGTTCCGCGATCCATTGTTCAACAATACGTATTCAGTGCGCATTTATGGGTTAACAAGCCATAAAAAGTGATTAGCAGTAGCTAATAGCTTTTTAAAACTGTATACGTTATATAAAATAGATGAAACTTAATAAAGTGCGTTTTATTTTCATTAAAATTAGAAAACAGAATTATGCAAAATAGAAAAAACAACTAATTGTATATTATACAACTTGTTATCCAAAAACAAGCGTACCGAAAAAGTTGTATATACACAAATGTATTATTAAAGGTTCTTTGAATATTATATATCTTACGAGCGAAATAGTTTTGAAATTGTTGTAACATTTTTTGTAAATTCATATCTGCAACATCGTTTTTTTTTAACTGCGCCTAAGGCATCCTAATGTATGTACATATATGTGTGCATATATATTATACGTACAGCTGATTATTAAACGAAAATAGGGAAAAATAGCGTAGTTATTTGTCAAACGGAAATTCACACGAAAATAACTTGAAATAGAAAAGAAACATTAAAATTATAATTAAATAAAATAGGTACATGTACATACATATATACATTACATGCAATCAGATATGAAAGCTACATATACACAAAATCAGTTTGGGTTTCCCAAAGACAGCACAAGGCACACAATAAGAGATATGGATCGATTTAATACTGTGCAGTATTAGACTATTTCATAGATATCTCACTCTTTCGGCCATATTCTTGATGATATTTTGCAGTATTACCTACGGAATGGCCCGAATCACCGATGTAATATTGCTCTGGAATCGTGTTCGGATGATTCACATAGACTTTATACTTCATGTAACCCCACAGAAAAAAGTCTAACGGTGTAAAATCGCATGATATGGGTGGCTAAAAGAAGAGAAATTACACGGGTCAGAAATTTGCGACGCAAAAAGTCCAAATTAAGGTGATTTGTGTGTTGTGTAATGCCGCCCTGTTGAAACCACATATGGTATGGACC
The DNA here is from genome assembly GCA_963854835.1 of Megamerina dolium. Lineage (NCBI taxonomy): Eukaryota > Metazoa > Arthropoda > Insecta > Diptera > Megamerinidae > Megamerina > Megamerina dolium. The sequence goes on along the minus strand of OY978528.1, from coordinate 26,521,991 downwards.
CTCAGTTTCAACCTCCGGCACAAAATAGTCCTCCAACATAGTGTGGTATTGCTCAGGTTTGACATTTTCCGTGTTTCCATCCTGATCTTCGAAAAAATATGGCCCAATGGCTCCGACCCATAAACCGCACCAAACAGTGACTCGCCGTGGATGCATTGGCTTCTCAACAATGTCGTTTTGCAGTTTTGCTTGTTAACATAGCCGCCGAGGTGGAAAAGAGCCTCGTCCGAAAAGATGATTTTTTGGACAAAATCATCTTCTTCAGCAATCATTTGCAGGGCCCAATCAGCGAATGTACGGCATTATGCATGGTCACGATGCAACAGCTGCTGCATCTATTGAACTTTATATGGGTGTAACTTCAAGTCCAAGCGCAAAATTCGATGCGTGGCCGGTGGATCCATATGTTGATCACAGATATTTGACTATACTTCTTTCTCCCCCTCTCTTCATAAGATATCTTTTAAAACTCTCCAATATTCTCTCTCTCTTTCTCACTCTCTATGTCTTTTTATTTAAGCTCTTACAGAAAAACAACTCGACAAAATGTTATAGTTTAATGGCTACATCTATAATATACGAATACTAATTTTATACTCTTAATACAACGTTGCATACTTAATAATATTTGACATTACTGCATTTTTAATTATGACTCACTACTATTTCAATATTTGTTAAACAGCATGTAGTTGTCAGTCGGCCAACAATTAAGCTTTTCGTATTGTAATATGGAAAATGTAAAATATCATATTAGTCTTCAGTTTAACATCAATAGAACAAACATATAAGTGTGTCAACACTTACGATATTTATCCAGTTTCTTATATATTCAATAGTACATTAATGCTACAAAATGCAATTACAAAACAAATGGTTCGTTAATTTACTATAAAAAGCAGTAGCTACGTAACACATTAAGTAGTAGTTAGAGTACTGAAATGCCTTAAATTGAATTATCTTCATGGTTTATGTATATACGGTGGTCCAATCGAACTGAAACCAACTTCATACTGCTATAATTTTCAAGCCGCTAGTACTATAGTTGTTATATTTAACATGATGGCAGTTAATTCTATTGTTTATAAGCGCACAAAAGCCTTTTGGTTGAGTTTTCTTGAAAATAAAAATCGTTACGTGATGGAATTCAAACTTAATATTGTGATTGTTATATATTTGGCTGGAAAATCGCAACCGGAGATTGTTAAACAGATAAAACATCTTCAAGTGAATAAAATTTTTGTGTATGTTACAACGAAACTACAGAAATGGTTTCAAAAGCGATGGTGATGATGTGGACCGCGGTAACGCCCGATCGACCGTGTGGTGGAAATAAATGCTCAAAATTATCGGGAAACTATTTTAGAGGTAGCACTACAGATATTGGACATTCCAACAGGACTCACACCATCGCAGCATATTGTCCCTTCTGCTCGATACATTTAGTCCAACTTTTTTCCATAATTTAATTCCTTTCAAATAATAGGTTTTCCCTGAAAATAAACGTGTTTTATCGATGGCCTCTTTAGTCGACTTTGGTTCATGTTCACCTGGAGAAGTCCACTGCTTTAATTGTTCCTTGGTTGATGGTGTGTTGTGATGGATCCATGTTTCACCTACGATTACAAAATGGTCTATAAAGAGACGGGTGTTGACAGGAGCAGTGTTGTATTTAAAGTTGGTTATTCAAAATGGTACTGACTTTTCTCACTGCCCTCGTATCTATGTATATACCTGTTGGTTTGTTGCTTGATTTTTGCCTTTCGTCATCTCTATATAAGTGAATAAGTTGCCGTGTGCATATGTGTGGGATGTATAATATACTTTCGCATTAAAAGAAAAAAATACGATAACAATAAGTAATTACAACATACTCGCAGTAATATTGTAATAATGTAAACCCAGAAAGATATTTTTACTAATAATTTATCATTACTTTTTATATTTGTTTTAATTTATAAAATTTTCTCACACAAGTTCGTTCAAGAAATGCATTCATACATTGTTACATATGTTTGTGTATGCATCATGGCCGTAGCTAGATATCAGTTAAGGGGATTTGTTTGCTATAAAATGCTTATGGTGTCATATAAAGGCATGTATTCATCTTAACACCTTCAGAATTGGCAATTGCTTGCTGATTGGTGGGTACTGTCCGAAAGAAAAATCATATTGAACCCAAGACCTATGGATCAGAAGGTGAACACACTAACCACTGATATAAGAAAAAATCGTTCCTAATTTTCTAAAACCAGTACGTATTTGATTTCAAAATGAGGGCTATTACCATATACACATATTCTGTGGGATTTTCAAACACTAACTCCTTGGTTGCTGGTCTGATATGTTATGTTGAAAACAACAACAACAAAAATACACAAATGCATCTCTCGCCTGCCTTATTCCCAGTGCAATAAAAAGTTATATAAATGTGATGGAATTTTGCATTTTAATGCAGAAGTGTTTCTGCTTCTTGCTGCAGAAACAAATTAATATGCGCTGTAGAAAAAAAAACGTTAACAAGTATTTTAATATGATTATTACTTGTCTTTAGAAGGGTTGATGTTGACTTACATATGTAAATTCAGTAGTACAAGAGCATAAAATGTAGATTCTTCTATAATATAAATGAATAAAGTCTTCCAATATATGCCCATATATTTAGTCCCGTGAAATGTCATAATAAAGCCTCCACAAGTCTACAAAAATACTACAAATATCATCCCTAGTTATTTTCAACAGCGTACTATCTCAGAAAAGTAAACGAAAATAATTTATTTTGACATTTTGTTTCAAATTATCTAATATATTTTCTTATGGTAGCAGCATTTATCTTCTACATCATACTGAGCTTAAATAAGAATATTTCATTTCAGCAATATCTTTGACAATACTTTCAGGGGGTTTGTTTTTATCACCTCTTTAGTTAATACTAATATAACATGACATGTGGCACGACGGTTGGGTGCTGGCTCTTCAACTTTGAAACCCAGGTAAAAAAACATGTAAAAACTCGAACTTGAACTCTCGAATATAAAAAAAAAAATCGTCAAAAAACACTCCAGCGAATATAATCAAATTGCCTACGAATTATTGTAAATGCGCCTTGGTCCATGAGGAACGATCCGTTGTGATTTGAATGTACCCACAATTTCTGAAAAAGTCTCAAAGTCCTGCAGAAGCCACATTCTATAACTGGACAACCATCCGAATACTCTTGCTATGCAATTGTTGTTGAGTACAGGCCATCGACGATTAAAAAGAAAATATACATTGGATTTGCTATTTGTAGTTTGAAAGATTTGAATAGTTATTATGAATTCTAAAATAGAAAAAACAAAACAAAAAGTTGTAATTCTAATACCGTAACCATAAATGCAATGAATATATCGTATATATTTACAATTGCATTTCGTACTTACGAAACATTTGCCGTTTTCACAGCTCGTCCCATTAGTCTTCTCACTAACAGCATATTTTTGTGTGTCATTTTTTCAGATTTAATTAGATTATCTGAATTCTGAGATTAACGATGATGATATGAGTAACATGCTGATGATTTCGTCAATTTCTTGTTCGTTCGGTTTTATTGTTGTAATTCGTATTTTTATTACACATCTCTCTCCCTCTCTCTCTCTCACTCTCGTCACGTACACAAACTTCGTATTCACAGCATGACTACGGGGCGATGGTATTCATTTCAAGATTTCAACACTCATACTACATACTTCCTTCATTCATTTCATTGTATTTATGAAAGACATTCCTAAAATTTTTTATGAAATTTTATTTTTATCTAAAATATTAGATTTTCTATGTATGATGACATGTTAAATTGGTCACACGGTATAAATCTGCGTAAATGCATAGCATTAAACTGATTTGTTTTGCTTTAATCAGACATTTACACAATGTTCTCTATGCTCTAACAAATTGTATATGTTAATTATGTACTATATATCCTTGCGACATTACGAGTTTAATGTAAATTCACGGTCTCGACCTTTTATTATCGTATGTCTAGACCTATTATAATTGCAACAATCTGAAAATTGTCTTGCAAAGAAAGAAAGTTCAAAGCAAACAATTTAATGTCTGTAATTACTTTTATTTTTCATTTAGTGTGAAGAAATAGCATTTTAAAAACTAATTGCATATATATAGCAAAACGAGGGAAGGGTATATGTAATTGCAATATCAATAATGGCGATAAAAACAGAGCAAGATAGAGCAAGATAGATATATAGAAGTAGATAAGTCAAAGAACACCGTAGAATGTGATTTCATATGTATACTCGAATTGTACTAAAGACTTGACAACATATTTGGATGAAAAAGAGGAAAGAGAGATTAAGAACAAAGAAAGGCAAAAAGATAGATGGAGAGTGAAAAATAAACTTTTTTAACATTTTAATGTATCTCAAAGGACAGTAATGCATCATGGCCATAACGATGAGTCAATGAAAAAAGTTTCAAATGACCACATCTTAATGGAAAGCTTACACTGAAAACCTATCGGCAGTATTCTTTTTGGATCTTCCTAAGAACATGAAAAATAAGCATTTATAATAAATTTGATATCTGGTGGCCGATTTGGAGATATTATTTAAGCTAAAATGGTTTTCATTAACACTAAATTTGCTTATCAGACGTCATTGTCCACTGTCATCAGATTTGTCTAGTGGGATCAGTAGCTTAGATTTGTACCCTCTTCATCGAGCCGTCAAAGGGTCAAACGTCGGATTTGTCGGACCTTAGATATGTAACTATATTTAATTTATAAATTTTTATAATAATTTATTCACATACTAATCTGGGGTTGCTCAGCTTCAAATTGTTAGCGTATTTCTCTCTATAACTTTTAATTTTTTAAGAAATGTAAAATTTTCAAATATATATTTTATGTATAATATATCTACCCATTAGCAGCAAATAGAGTTAATGTTTTTGATATCCAGAAATACACTAAAGTCTTCATTAATAACGGTTTGAGACTATATCGTACTTTTTCTATACTTACAAGGCTCAATACTTATCCTTATAGAATGTTTACACATACGAATTTATCTTCATTTATGAGATTATCACTCAAATCTAGTTTCAAACAACAAAATTACCATATAAAATTCCTACCACCATAATCTAGAATTTATGCGCAAATCGCCATAATTTTGTTAGATTTTCCTCTTTGCAACTCTGTTTTTTATCGATTATTTCATGAAGAAGGGAGTAAAAACAAAATTGGCGTTGATTTGGCGTTGGATTTTGACAGCTAACAATCCCTTTAGAAATAAATCTTACTGTGTAAATGGGTAGATAGACTTTCGTAATCTAGTTGTGGTAATCTCTATGTGTAAACATACTATTAATCAATGAATTGCTGTACAATTACACAAGGATGTATTCATATAGTCGATCCCTCTCTCGAATATCGAAAATCAACTCTACAAGTACCTCATTATTCCTGTCCTAACATATGGCGCAGGAGCCTGGACAATTTGCACCACGGATGAGAGGATGCTTGGAGTTTTCGAGAGGAAAGTTTTGCGCAAGATCTTCGGACCTATTTGCGTTGATGGCGAGTACCGAATGAAGTACAACGATGAGCTGTATGAGCTGTACGCCGACATTGACATAGTCAAGCGAATCAAAATCCAGCGGCTGCACTGGTTGGGTCATGTCGAGCGAATAGAAGAAGACGCTTCAGCGAAGAGGGTATTTAATTCGACAACCCCTGGAGGATGTAGAAGAAGAGAAAGATCAAACTTCCGTTGGCAGGACCAAGTGTTGGGTAACCTGACGGCACTTGGAATAACCAATTGGTGCCAGCAATCGAAGAACAGAGAAGACTGACGCCTCATTATATATTATATGTTCGGCCTAAAGCAATCATCGGTTGTTATGGCCACATAAGAAGAAGAAGAAGAATATTCATAAAAGTTGAAAAAGAAATAGATATTGATCGTTCGAAAATCAAACTTTGTAGAAAAATATTAAAAAGATTCTAGCTTAAAATGTAAAATTGTTCTGATATGACTCTCCTTTCTAGAAAGTTTATCTTTTACCAGGGCATAAAGAGTGACTTATTTATTGCATGACAACAAATTTTCCAGATGTTTTAAAAAGCTAATGCGCTATGCAGTATTACGATATTGTTCTTTCAAATGTGGCTATATGCTGCACCAAAATAGATCGTAAAAACGAGTGAATGAGAGAAGAATAGAAAATAATGTAGTTGCTATTTTTATTTTTATTTTCTCTAAATTTGAAATTAACCTTGAACCAAATAGACAAACATTAATATTTTCTTATTTACTCAAACTATTTGCAGCCAAATTGATAGCAGTGGGAATACTGACAACGAAAATAGCAACAACAACGAATACTTTTGCCAATTCCACTTAGTTGTAAATGACATCAATCGCAGAAAAAGTCAATATGTAGAAGACAGCTATCCGAGACAGGAGACTCGATATTTTCACACGTACAGGTCGATATTGAAGTAGCTTTAATGCTGATAGCGAATTTATTGCTTGAAAAAATAATTTATATTGAATTAATTAAATGACAAAGACGTACCCCATCTGTGTAATATCATCATCATGCACACACAGACGTACTGCAGACAAGCAAACGCAATGATAACGCGAGAAGCAACAGTCGTGCATAAAGAGGAGGTGGAAGAAATGGAAGAAACGAAGCAACGAAAGCAGCAGACGGAAACATTGGCCGTCATTGAAAAAGAACAAAAGCCAAAGTCAAAAGAATTTAATCCGAATCGAACAAATGCAATAGCAGGGACAACAACGACAACCGTTATACACATTCCAGATGCAACAACAGCAGCAATACCAAAAGACGATATAACTAAAAAGACGGCAACAATTGCGACAAGTCGAACAGGCTCTACACCGGCAACAATTACAACATCTGCTTCACCAACAACCACTACGTTGTCAACTAATACAAATGCCGATGTCGTTCTCAATGTGTATAGTCATTTAGATGTAGCAACAGCAACAGCAGCCGCAATAGCTCCTACTTCAGTACCTGCATCTCATTCATATATGATCCCATCATCACCATTATTGTATCCAACATCCATTATGTCATACTCAATGATATGGCCATGGAAAAGATCAGAGAAGACATCGGTAGCAACATCGACAGAATTGAGAACAGTGGCAGCTACATTATCATTATCGACATTGGACGCTGGTATATTGATGAAGGATGAAAGTATGATGCAATCCAAAGCAACAGATAATCATCACTATTCAAGAAGACTTCCCATTTTCATCATATTCATATCCTTATTGGAAGTAAGTATTATTTCTTTCTGCTATGTTTCACATTAGAGTTCACCTAAAAAAGAGACAACAACAACTTCTCGTCTACCGTTTTTTTTTGGCATACATAATACACATTATTGTTTTGGTTAGGTTATTATATGGTCATATGGTCGTGTCAGTAATCTTCATTTTACTCTATATTCGTAGTTATGAAAAAAATGGTAGCGTATGTTAGTTCTCTCAGAAGTTTATTTATAAGGAGAACTCTCCAGAACAAATTTTTTCTTTAGTGCTGGGTTGAAAGTAACTTCTCTAATATAATGTGGCCACGCTGAATCCAAAAATGGCCATCATTTTGCACCATCGACTGTAGTCAGCTGAGATATTGCGAAAAATTAAAACAGAAACAAACTGATTTTGAGGTTGGCCTTTTGTTAATTGGTAGAGATGTATGTAAAATGCACGATATTTTTGTATGTTGCCGTAGCTCAGTGGATAGCCCGTTAACGCTCTGATCTGTAGGTTTGTGAATTCCCATTCCCAGCTGTGGAAGCGCAATTTTAATATTTCTATAAAGGACATTTATTTCGAATCATACTCACCTGTCGGCAAGCAATTGGCAATTCTTAGGGAAATAGTAACCAAAGAGCTCTGTGACACAAATGTCAGAAAAAATATGCCTTATTAATTTTTAAATTTGATAAATTTGATTCCTTTTAATGTAAAAATTTATGTTGTATAAGTATGATAAGGATAGATGCATATAACTTGTACTGAGGCAAACATATATGTAAGAATATGATAGAAGATCACATGTATAAAAAAATGTTTGCACGTTTTTCGCACAGCTCTTAATAAAATGATTGAAACGAGCAGAGTTTGGTGACTATTAAAATGACACGAGTGACCATCATGTTATAGGTAACGTGACCAGTACTGTTCTTATTAGGAAAATAACTAAAAAACATTAAATAATATACATACACATTTAGTTCCTTTGAAAATCATATTCTACTTCAACAATACTAATTTTTTTAGTTATGCAAACAAGGTATATATTTTGAGGTCCATAAGTTGGAATTGCACTTAGGACTTAATTTGTATACCTTGCGCAAACGTACTTCAGTTCGTAACTACTTGAAGGCAGCTGTGGGGATATATAATAGTATACATATGGTTTGCACTGCAACTTTGACAAACAATTTTCCGAGAAATGGAATCTAATGTAACTCCAATACCTCTTAAAAATAAGTGAAAGATAGTCATATTAAGAAAATGGATACTTATTTACTAGGTGATAGTCTACAATGTCAAGCAGGGTTATTTTTTCTCTAATTGAGATCCTTAATGTTTTGGATGTGCTCTCAGTTTTGGCATACGTACAAGTGAAAAGATGCGTTGAACTAAAACTCTAATTAATTTACAAATGTTATATTTTTCCTTTTTTTATGTACGATAGTACATTTTAAAATTTAAGCAGTCACTTACATTGAAGTAATATGTTTTTCCATATATGTAGTTATAGCAGTGACTCTAAGGAATAAGAAAATGATATTGATTGCCGAAAACAACCTGTTAAAAGCATCGTCAAAAATTGTTTAGCTCTGAAGCTGGTAACTAAAATAACTAATAGTAATCAATAAATGATGTTAGTGTCTTTTCTGCTCTAGTTTAATTATATGCATGCGTATCATACCATCCAAATATGCATCATAAACTTTTACAGACTAACCATCTGTTTTCGAACGTAAACAAAATAAACACCGCATCATAAAAATTGACCAACTGCTAAACATATCGTATACAAGTATACCATTTGGGTGGCATTCTATACTCAAAGAAAAAATATACACTATTGACTTTTTTACTACACTCTCTTAAATTAACTCGATTCGGTTCATGTATAAATAATCAGGCAAGTCAAAACAAACGTACGGCAGGCTAATATGTTGCTCACGTTATTGTTGTTATTCATATGTACATATACGAGTAAGTGCATGACATGGCATGTGGGTGATGTTTTCGAGTTCAATGATTTCAGAAGAGAATAGAGTAAGAGAATTCGAAAAAGTGAAGAGGTTTGCCGAGTACAAAGAACCTTGCATGGCTGTCATAAATTAGGTTAAAAAACGAAGAGTAGTAAGTAATAGTCGCAACCATAATAACAAGGTAATTACTTCAAAATATTGTAGATTTAAAAGAGTGCATTTATTAGAAACAAATCTGGAATATATTTTATTAATTAGTTCATAATCAATTTTACACATTATAACGACGTCAGCGTTAATGTTGATACAATTAAATTTCGTTATTATTGTAAACAGTTTTGTAATAATATCTAGAGTTTAAAATCTTAGTATTTTATTCGACATTATACACAACTTTTATTTTTACAATAATGTCGAAAAAGTGAGAAAGAAGTATTGGAAAATTGAGATCAAGATTAATTCATATGTCCCATCTGAATATGCATTACATTATAAGCTATGTATTAGATTTTCAAAAATTCAACACTTCCATTATTATTTATGAATAAATTTCCCTTTATTGATTATACAGTATAATAAAATCAAGCAAAAGTAGACGGCTTTAAATTATTTATTTAACCAGACAATGAGGAGACAAAATCCACATGTTACATACATATAACATAAATTCTTACGAGTACATACGTACATAGACTATATAATATCAGGGTTTGTATTAAGAATGTCTAAGTTCATACGAATGGTCATTTCATGTACTTATACTGATATGTAGAGGGTTGATTTACTTATTAATGCTCTACTCCTCGAACATAAAAATGTCTTTTACAGCAGGAAAAGGGAAATGTTAGACGACGACTGCCCTCCTCCTCTCACAATGATTATTGGTTATTTCGCCTTGCGACGTGATGAGTGAATATGATTATACCCCATCGACCCCATCGTGGCGTAGTGAATTTGTATTATATGGACTTGCTCAACCGATTGATTTCGAATCGATGTTGGACAGGCATTCTTACGTACGTAAAACTACGACAAAACAAGTGCGAAGTGGTTTTGGTTCGGGGGTAGCAAATGGTTAGCGAAAAAAATGTACCCGCTTACTTCGGTTTATTAGTATTTGTAAATATTTATATACCTATCCGTGTATATATGTATATACATATATACATTGTTCACATATTCAACTGTCTGCACGTGAGACAACTCGTATCTATGGTTATGGTATATGTTTACGTCATTCATTCAGTCTGCCTGCATGGTATGTATTATGTGGTATCTATACTATTGTATCATAGTAGCTATCTACTATGTCATTTTGTAAGTATTGTATAAATATTAAAAATAGTTTGCATAAAACAACGAAGCAAACTCGCGCAAATTCATTCGACCCGACCTAACGTTTGTCGTCTCCTTATTTCACTGCTGTTCGCCAACTGACTGTCTGCTGCCGGGCATTGTCTGACATGGTGTCTCGAAACAATATGTAAATAGGTATGTAAGTATTGTATTTATATATAAATACATATATATTGTATTTATATATGTAGTACCAATATTGTTATACGTTGTACATACGACTGTGCTGTTTTGCACAACATGGCATGGCCAAAGCAGTAATACTTAGTATATATGATGTATCTCTTATGGGGTTGGTTTTTGGATTTGTGGTGTTTCTGGTTTCTTTCAGTTTATATAGTTTTCAGTTTGTCTTGGCCTTTTTCCTTCAACTTGTTTTTATGGCAATACGAAACCAACAAGAAGATGAATAATTCAAACCCCAAATGCAGAACAGAATTATGTTGGAAAATTGTTGCCCGTATATTGCAAAAATGAGACTGATGACGTTGATGGAACATAATATTGATGGAAAAATGTTGTTGCGTCTTAACTAAAAATATCTAATTAAGTATACCACAAAATGGGGGGGGGGGGGCTCATTTAGTGATATATTAAACAAAATTGTTTTTTTGTAATTAAACTATACAACAAAATGGTATTTTTTTCAAATTACCATGCATCTGACAACGGATTCTGATAGAGATGGCTATAAAATATATGTACCGGCATTTTATAAATTTACATCGGCTTTGGATAATTTTTATACCGAAAATATGAAACCATGTGATCCTTATTTCTGAGCTATGGGATTTGTTTAGGAATATTATGGCGAAAATTTGGTGTAACATTTTTATGGAATATATTAATTAACCTTCTACCTACCCGATATGTAGGTAACTGTTGTTCCTTTTGTGAAGTCGTAAAAACATCCATAAAACAAGGCAATAACTTTTAAAAATATTACAAGAATCTTCGTTACAGATCTCTGAACACATCAAAGTTCCAAAATGAACACAAATGCTAGAAATTTATCAAAATCGAAATTGCCTTTGAAGGGTTCATGGAAAAGTGTCCCACAAAACCTGATTTTATGTGGTTAGATTAGGTCTCTATGAGAGGGGGCACTTAGGCCAGGAAGGCCCGTTGTGAAACCATGCGGATATTTCTTCTTTTCTTCCCTCGCAGAACGAATCGTGCGCAGGATACCCTTACGGTTTTCAACATTTTCACACGCAAAGTATTATATTACAATTATTCGTTTGTTTTTTGCACCTGCAAAAATTTAGCCAGTCTAATGTACATACATATATCTAATGTAGAATTCGTTTGATTTATAACTACTCACAGCGACACGTACGTTTTATTCTATTTTCTAGATTGGTGTCTTCATCTATGATTATATGACAGTGCAACCACAAATGGAAATGAGTAGCACCAGCATTCCGAACGAGTCGGTACTCATTTATCGTCCAGATCGTCGTCTAGAGATTTGGCGTTTTATATCGTATATGGTGTTACATGCAAATTGGTTTCATTTAAGCTTTAATGTTGTCATCCAGCTACTCTATGGTGTGCCATTGGAAATGGTACACGGTTCGATGCGTGTGGCTGTCATTTATTTATCTGGCGTATTTGCCGGTTCGTTGGGCACCAGCGTTGTTGATTCCGCTGTATACTTAGTCGGTGCGAGTGGTGGCGTTTATGCAATATTGGCTGCACAATTAGCAAATATTTCACTCAATTATGGCCAAATGCGTTATAGCGTATTACAATTGGTTTCCGTGGTGATATTTGGTAAGTAAACTATTCTTTTTTTTTTTTTTGATTTATTACCATTGTTGAACCTCTTTATGTTGATTGTGAATTAATTAATGCACCATAGATTCAACTTAATGGTCATACTACTTTCTAACATGTTTGATATCTTTTGTCAGCCATCTTTATATTATTGAATTGACCGATGTGTTGTTGATACTTAAAAATGGTGAAAATTAGTAAGTGAAAGTTCAGGCATTCAACCATATTTTTGTAGAATTTTCCATGGCTATGAATTTTTTCTAATATTAATTCCCCCCCTAACAAAAAACAATATGTACGACTAACGGCATCTTTTACAATCTAGTTATCAAATACCACTTATGACTTTTGTTTTAGCAGTATCTACATCAAAACGGAGAAAATTGAGCCGCCATATTTTGGTGAGTTGGTTATTGTGGGCCTTCTCTTTGGGAGGACACATTTTTGGCCAGAAAGGTCCATTGTGATACCACTGAGCGTCTTTTTCTGCACATTTGTGCGTATTATATTTGGACAATATTAGAAGCGACCTACTTTTATTAGCCGGTTAGTCATTCAGCTTTTTAAGAAGCTTTTCCGTGGCAAGTTTTTACTGAACCACTGAGCCCACCAAAATTTCCACCATCACCCACCAAGGCTTAGATGGATGCTTACTGTAGTATTTTTTATTGCCGTCGATTGTGTCATTATGGTTGGGATGTATTATACGGAACACAGTGGGGCTCATTTGGCCTAAGTGGGTTCTATTATAAGTATATACGTGATAATATTAAGCGTTTAATTTCTTTCCATTTACACTTGAATTTTTATAAGAAAAATAATATTAACATCTGAAAAAAAATTACATCCGCAAAATGATATCAAATTTTTATGCAAGATTTCTTCTTTGTATTTCCATTCTATTTTCAGTATCCTGCGACTTAGCATATGCTTTATACTCAAATTACATTATCGAAGAGGCGAACATGTTACCAGCAGTCTCATATATAGCACATTTGACTGGGGCCATGGCCGGTTTTACAATGGGTCTATTGGTGCTGAAGAATTTTAATCAAAATAGAACACAATCGAATTTAATAACATGGCTAGCATTGGGTGTTTATTCAGCATTTACAATATTTGCGATTGTATTCAATCTCATAAATACAATGACTGCACAAATGCTCGAAGAGGAAGGTGAAGTAATCAAGCAACATTTGCTTCATGATTTGGGTATTTCATAAATTTCAATTTCCTGAAACGAATTTTTTGTTAGGTTTTGCTTGTTTTTTTTTTTCTCAAAGATTGTTGAATGCATACATACATTTTGTGATTAGTTAGTTAATCTTTATTTATAACTGTTAATTATTTATTTATTTTCCACAGGTATGTGCACATATATGTTATATGCATATGAGTAATCCTTTTGCAATATTTTTTATTTGATTTTTCTTTGATTACTACATACTAATAATAAGCCCAATACATGAAACAAACTGTTGTGATATTGCCAAAGACTGACTGATGAAACTGATAAAATTGAAAAGAAACAAAAACATATTAAAGGAATGTGCTAGAAATTAAGCTTCTAAATATGAATAGGTATATAGTATATTTAATTTTCAATATCAAAATAAAATTAATATTGAAATGATTTGTTCCGATCTGTGAAGTTTTTGCTCAATAAAAATAACGGAATAAATACAATAATTATAATATGTTATATTGTATATTTTTAAATAGAAATCATTATAGAGCCTAGAGAGAAAAAAAAAATAATAATAGATTATCAATACTCAAAACTAGTCAAAATCCTAAGGACAGAGCATTAAATATCAAAGATAAGCTTTTTTTTGAAACACCCATTAAATACCTATATATACCAAATATCATTACTGATTCTGAAAACTGACTATATTTCCTTCAAATTCTATTACAATTAAAAAAAAATTATTTTATGGCGGTTTATTAGAAATCATTTAACTAGAAAAGAACAATTATAGAATACACGACACCTTAAGAAGTAAAAATTAAAAATGCTGTGGACATCATAAAACAAAAACTTTTAGTCGGCGACAACCACATAAGACACAGCTCTAGATCAAATTTCCAATTAAAAGTATTCTATGGCGTTTTCCAGAAAGCTAAACGTGAGCTAAACCCCGAAAAAAAAGAAAAAAAAACCCCTAAAAATCGAGTTTTCTACGAGTCTGATTTGATTTATTTTAATGGGAAAATAAGATTCAATATAAACAAAAAACATGTTAAAAGCATGCATAAATATAATTAACAATTTTCTCTCACATTTGTTTTGCTCGTTATTTCTTTTTGTGTATTTATTACTTTCTATTTCGTTTACAGCTGTTGACTGCGTTTATATTCGTTTTCTGTTGCATTCTAAGGCCGATAGTTATAGTCAAGACAAAACGACATTTTATCTAATATTATCACAGTTCTATGTCTATAGTGAGTGATAGTGAGTCTTATAGTGAGCTTTAAATGAGATTTTAATCTTAGAATGCGTTCTAACGTAAAATCACGTTCGAATGACTGTTTAGTGACATTTTTCTATGAATAAATTGTGATACAATATTTGTTATTAAATAAAAAACCTGGAAAGTGTTACAATTACGTAAATTATTATGAAAACGGGAATAAAATATGTTTCGAAGTCAACGCAATTGACGAAACTTTGGATGATGTTATCGGTAATAGAAATAAAGAGCAATATAAACATTTTCGGCTTAATTAGATTTATAACATGAATTTATTTATCGTGTACATTTAACTAAAATCAAGTACTTCATATGAAAGACAAACAAACAAAGAAATTAAGAAAAGTATTTGTGATCGTCAGCTGTTTTATGTTACTTTACACAGGGTTGTCTCTTGAATAGATTTTTAAATTGGTGTACTGATTACTTTCTTTGACTCATGTGTTCATGTGTAGTTAAAACTCGGTTTTCAATGATTATAATTACCAAATATTGTATATGAAACGTGCATCTAACTTATAATATGTTATTAAATAAAATGCATATTATCTTTTGACTATAACTACGGGGCTAAGTGTTTCTTCTTTTCGTTCTATGGCTAACATTTTTGCATTGTCAAAGTCCGCTATGTGATCGTTTTATTGTAGGTGTTGTGTTAAAGCAGTAGTCTTTATTATTTCTTTCTTGTTTGATTTTGTTCAAATTTTTTAAACTGCTAAGCTCGGTACAAACACATGCTATTCCAATAGTGGGATTTATGCAATCGGATAAGCCATATAAGCGTATAATTTTTTATCGTTTACACGCATTGTTATAAGAACACACCGAACAAGTCATCGTGTAAAGGCCGTAAATCAATCAGCATATTATTGTTAACAAAAACAAAATGAAAATGCCAAAAATTAGCAGAAAGAGAAAAAATACAAATTAATGATTGGGCTTTTTGAGAAAAATGAAAGCAATTTACTAAATATAATCTAAGAAATATATAAGATCTAAATATACTAAGTTCTTCATCAAAGTTTTTAAAAAACCTGCCGACAAACTAAAATAAAAAGATTTTTAGAAGCTTTTCAAAATGGTTTAGCTCTGAATAGCTTGGATAGACGTCATAAAATTTTAATGTAAATAGCAGTGTTTTATTCGACAACTCGCTACCTTTGTGCCAATAACCGACATAGAAACTATGTATTCCTAAACAGAGTTGATTTGATTTTTATTTTATATATAAATTTCAAATAGAACAAATTCTGATTATTTAATTGATTAAATGTATCAAAAGTAGTGAAATAATTTGATTGCAACATTCTTTCGTTTTCTTCTCTTCTTAATTATAACATTTTTGGCGTTTAAATAGATAGAAATCAATAAGTAACATCCCTGTACAGCTAAAAAAAACTTAGCACCTTTTTTGTGGTTTGGTCTTATACGATATTTATAAGTGCTAACTAAGTACGAATGTCGAATAAAACACAGCTAATGTTTCTAAATGGTTACCAACACACTGAAATGATACAATGCAAATATCTTTGTGGCTAGTGAACGGTTCTTACTTTGGTGTAGACAGGTTTTGAGCTACAATCTCAATTATCCTGACATAAGCAATATGCAGACACTTAATACTAATGACTGACATTGTTTACATTGTGACAAAATTTAATAGGAAAACTAATAGTAAATTAAATTAAAAAAAAAAATTATTGTAGTATGATACATATGAATCTTTATGAATATATATCAATCTGTTGGCATTGTGCATTCGATGGAGGATTTGAATATGTGAAGAAATGCCAAAGAAAGTTTTCATGCGGTCATAGAGTCAAATATTTCATATCATAATGTCTTTGAACTTACGTATTGAAAGATAGTCTATGCAAATGTTTTGTATTTTAAAATACACTATATTGATTTCAAAGATATAGTTGAAAATCCACAAGTAATCAACGTTTACTTAATGCCGCTAATACAATTTTTTATTTATCAAGTGAATAAATTAAAAATAAATGCAATTCAACATCGAAAAAATCGTTTGGCGTTTGTTCACACTTCCACAACCTCCACCGAATTCAATTTGACAGACTTAAGATTATTAAAATGCATATAGTTAACATAGTTTATCTTTTTTTTTTTTATAATTTTTATTAACATATTGTATAAATATAAGAACAGGGACATAATTCATTTACCTATCGATCAGAAATAATAGAAGACGTAATTTGAAAATAAAAAATCATTAAATATATTGATTGTTTTTTCCGAACTATAGTAATTTCTTCTGAACCTCACACGTATTTAATGCGGCGCAAACCAAAGATATATCTACTATCTACACCCTCATGTACGCTTTCACAATAAGCATCTTCAAATTTCAATTATTTTTAACACAAATATGATATTTATTTTTAGGTATTGAAAATTATAACAATATTTAAATTAAGTTAAAATATAAATGTAATATCTGACACATGTAACGTACTATGTATAAGCAATAGTTGAAATTCCAATAAGCAAATATGAATATGAATAGTATACGATAAATGTATGTAGGTGCCTTATACACACACACGAAGAACTTCAATGTGGATTGTGTGTTAAATAATCATTCGTCAAAAACGGAAAAAAACATGTTGTTTTCTTTTTATTTATTAAAAATATTTGATAGAAAAATTATTTTTTGCAGATGAACACAGAGTTGGTAAACCTGGTTAATCAATTTCCAATAATTTTTCCCATATCAACCACCAACCGTGCCCTCACACTTAACTCCTTAGAGGATACGGCCCTGCTGTATACAATATATATAAATACTTATGACTATAAACAAGCAAGTGGCACAACGGCAAAAAGGAACAAAATTACGCCTCAAGCCCTAAATTAGATTGCTGCTTGTGTTTGCTTCTACTCTTACTGTTGATGCTACTATGGCTGATGCTTTTGCAGCCAATGCTGATTATGATGACGAATTTGATTATGAAACTGATCAAGCAGTACACTAATGAACGGGGTGCATCTGTGCCGTGCGTCAATAGAACGATGAAGGTAACAAAATTGAATGAATTAAAAAAACAAAACAAAAAAGAGAAATACACAGCCGCACAAGCAACATACTATATAACATTCTCGCAGTAGTATATATTTTTTGGGCACTTTTTGTTGACAATCCACTTCTAAAAAAGTTGTAAGCATGCAACATGATTCAGCCGCGTGCTAAACGAAAGCCAGATAATTCCAAATTTTTTGTTTTTTGTTACTTTGCACATACTTTGCAGATCAAAAATGGAAAATACAAGTAAATTTTACAAAAACGGCTGAATTCTGAAAATATTTGTACCATTAAATTAGCCAAATTATTAGTTGCACTTATATATAGGAGTACATATGTGCGATTATGGGTATGCAACAGGTATTGGTATAATTTTTTTCTGAGAAATTAAAATTGATTGCTTTTCTTTTTTTACCACATGAAATCCGAATGGATTAAAATTTGTGTTGCTCCAGCTGGTCGATCGCACTGAATTTCATATACAGAGGTGTATAATAAAATTTCAAAATATTTTACTTTTTCTGTTGACTGCACAATATCATTACTGTAATTTGTATTTTACCAAACATTCAAGGGTAGGTATGTATATGTGTTTCAGCGGGGAGCGAGTGGGAATGCCGTTGGGCTTGCTGCGATGTGGTGCACTTGCCTAGAGTTGTTTGGGTGGTTGTTACTATAAACAACACGTCTTTCTTCACTTTGTCACAAATGAAATATCTCGCACTTTCTTTTAAATTATTTATTTATTAAATATATTTAAATTAAATATTTATTATTTAATAGATTACGGGAGGAAAATGTCGCGCACTGCTTTGTTTAGGGAGTTGATCAACAATAATGATATATAAAAATGGAAAGTGAAAAGTATAAAATAAAAGAAAATAGAGTATGGGAGTGAGAGATAGAGAGAATTAGAGAATTAGAAATTGCGGAACGAATAGAATTATATTAGGGTTGCTAACCCTTGGAAACCTTATATGGGCAGTGCGCGACACACGTCTTCTGGCGTAGACATTCCGCCCCCCTTGCAGGAATACTGCAAAAGAGACGGAACCTCCACCCATGACGAGGGGTTTGAGGGAGAAAAAATTATAAGGAGAAGTTAATAAAAAATCAAAATACAATATTTCATATAACTTATACTAATCTTATATGTAATTAAAATTAACTCTAAATATTCCTATGAGTATATGTTCGATGATACACCATCAGGAAAAGCGGGAAATTGAAGTGGAAGGTTGACGTTCATACGAGTGAAAAGAGCCCTATAGGAGGGATGACGCATGTTGACTGTTGAGGGTGTTGATTGCAGATCTCGAAGCGAACGTTGATCGATGACAAGTTGCAGCGCGGAACGGATGTTGATTGTTGAAGTGTTGATTGTAGAATGTAGATCAATGTTGATTGGTGTGTGGATCGGGGTTGGATCACACCAACTCAGGTGAACAGATTCTATCAGGGCTGGTCGTAGACCAGATCAAAGGGTTCGGTAGGTCAACGTAGTTGACAAACCTAGAGCTCGTAGAGCGCTTGCAGCATTAATAATTCTATATTATCGGGATTGCCATAGAATGTACCGCTCGTGACGAGTTATAAACTCGGATAGAATCTGCGTGTCTTGGGTTCATGATGACTCAGCTCATGAATATGTAGCAAATTATGTGAAAATAACACATGGGATTATTCATACGCATATACACTATGTCAGTGCATAGTTCCATTGAAGCTTCGTAGAAGTTCGGGAGTAAACTCGGGCAGTTACAGTGAAGTGAACCATGTGAGAGAGGGATGCGTATGACGGTCAGTATCGTATAACCTGACAAAACGTTGCTACATAATACGGGTGTGGTATCAGAGGCTTATATGTTGCTCAAGCCACAATCTTCAAAACACCTTTTACGTGACAGCAATTTTGAGGGCCCAGTATTAGGCAGGATCGAATGTATTGCTGTTCGAGTACAAGTCCTCTCGTTGATTGATCGAGCCTTTTGTGGGGAGTGATACGTAGAACTCGATAATCCGTTGGATATTGCTGTATGGGAAGTATTACGGGTGGGAAATACATTTGACGGGAGATGTCGTCTTCTTGGATGCGATCTGTAAGATCGATCCTTTGCATCTGACGGGAGCATTGTATAACGGTGAACTTTCCGCTTTGCTCTCGGGTCATGCCGTGCTCTGTGAAGCAGGGAATGATGTTGCTTCCCACAAAGACGGCATGAAAACTGACTGTGGCATTTTGCAAGGGTATGCGATGTTGCCAAACAGTTTATGCAAATCTTCTGCTGATGCACGAAGAGTATTCTCTCTTCAACCGTAAGTCTGGAGAACTCTGTGCATTGTCGTAGCGGGTGCATGCCTCTACATAGCGGGCAGCATGTCTTCGAAATAGTAGTGTTTAACGAAATAACGCTCTTACTTGTTTGGAGGTTTTTATTGGGAATTGTAGCGTGTTTTCGACTATTCATTTGCGTCTGAAGCTTATCACATCGAACGTAAGAAGATGAATGTGGAACTTTATCGAAACTGATTTTGCTATGGAACGATGAAACCGTTCTTCGGGATGTCGTATTTATTGAATTGCGGATTTTCTTGATAGGAGCTGTATCCAAAACTGTATTGCATTTTTCCTTTGCAACAGCTTGCAGCTGAGAAGAAGATAGATGGTGGGAATGTTGAGATGATGATATACCGGGAGTTGACGTCGTCTCACAATGAGTGCTGGGTTCATTCACCGACCTGTGAAGCAGAGAGTGATGCTTTTTCTGGCAGAATGAACACGTGAATAAGCTCTTGCAATTACTAAATTCGTGTGAATTAGCAAAGCAGTTGGTGCACAGATTCTGCTTTCTCACTACGTTGTATCGCTCTTCTATTGATAGTTTATGGAAATTCGGGCAATGGCGAAGAGAGTGTGTTTTCCTACATAAGGGACAATCACGACTTACAACTTTAACGTGATACGCGTTAATTCTTCTGGGAGTCGTTGGAGGAGTGTTCGATCGCATGCGATGGTCGAACCGACAGGGTTGCCGATTCAACAGTTTGCTAAATTGACGATTCTGTGGCTGGCTGGGTTGCCGGGAACCACTTCGAATGTCTGAGACCGATTCCAAAGTCTGATATCGCTCGGTTAAAAAGGCGTCGAAGTCACTCCACTTTGGAATTTCGCGCTTATTCTTCAAAGACTGCTCCCAAAGACACAGAGTCGTGTCGGGAATCTTCGTCGAACACAAATAAACGAAAATCGCATCCCACTGAGAGGTGTCGATATTCAACAGCTTCAAGTTTGTGATGCTGTCATTTATAGTGCGTTGCAGTCGCTTTAAGTTAGGGCCAGTTTCTCGAGTTACCGGCTGGAGAGTGAAAAGGGATTTCAACTGTAAGTTGACCAGAATTCTCTTATTTTCATATCTCTCCTCGAGATTATGCCATGCTAGTGCGAAGCCTTCATTAGTCAAGGGAGTGGACTGAATGATATTATGTGCTTCGCCTCGGGTTTTCTGAAGCAAGTGGTATGATTTTTCCACTGGCGACAGCCGGGGGTTATTGCGATATAAGGCCGTAAACATGTCGCGAAAACTTGGCCATGACACATAATCGCCAGAAAAACATGGGGTGTCGCATGGAGGCAGCTGAATAGCGGGAAATAAATGTTCATTTATTTTCTCAACGTGTGGATTCGGAATTGCCGGAGAAGAGGAAACTGCGGGGGATGCCACCTCGAAACTCAGCTCGTGAAGCACAGTCGGAAATGAAGGTTGACGGGGTATGTTTTCAGCGAGAGATACGGAAACTGCGGGAGGTACCACTTCGGAATTCAACTCGTGAAGATTAGCGTTGATTGCAGAGAGGCACCGGACATAAGAGGTTAGGCACTCCGTATATGCCTCTTTAATTTGATTAACATCAACATCTTCAGCTACTTCCTCTGTCATGAGAGAGTAATATGCCGTTTTGCAATCACTCCATAGGGATAGGAATTGCTTTTTCTGTGCCTCCAAGCTAATTTTGTTATGAGCTTCTGGGTTGATGGCATGAAAATTGCTATCAAAATCAATAATATCTTCCACGGCAGCTCTGAAGAGATCGTAAGCTGCCATCCTTTTAGCAATTGTAAAATTCCAGATGTAATACGGGATAAAATTTGAAAGCGAGAGAGCGAATTGCTTGCGAATCTGGAGTTATGTTGCCTGTTCGCACGATTTATCAAAAAATGGGTTGCCAAAATGTGCCCGGAAAGAGATTAATCCGAAAGACGTAGTCTTCCGTAGCCAAATTGAAGGTTATACTAGTGGGCTAACTTATGGAAGTTATGACCTTGAGCTTATTTTAAATTCGATTCCGCTGAATTCCGGAATTGACGTAGGGAGATGTAATATAAATTAATTCACAGTCAATAAAATTACTCAATTATAATGAGCCGGGGTGATATTTACGTATAGAAAACTATTATCCGATGGGTACAAAAACGTTTGGGAACCACTGTATACTACTTTCTTCAACTTGTACTGTATTATCTTGCACAAAGAACTCAATTATTTGATATTCGTCAACACTGTAGCAATTTAGGGTTGGGAGTGACTCTTTTTCACACTGGGTATTTTTCGATAGAAAAGATAGTGTACAATTGTTATTGCAATTACTTTTCAATGCAATTATATTTTGTTGCTATTACATGTATATGCAAAACAAAAATTGGGAGATAGAAATTTAGCAACAATATGCACTACCGCTATATTTGTGATCAAACGCAGGTATATTTGTCGAGACAAATCAATGCGTTTTATTGTTGCCTATGTATGACGAAATACCTTTATTGCTTACTTTTGGGTGTGCTTGTTGTTGATGGTTTAGGGATATGGATGAAACACGGTAGGTAGTTGAAATTTAACAACAACAAGTAATCGCATGTGCGTTTGTATAATAAGGCGGTTGTTTTTGCAAATGCACAAGGCAAAGGTATTGAGAAAAAAATGCAATATGTATGAAATTGTTATTGCACTGCCAAACAAATATTTTTTGAATATTTTAATGTTGTTGTCGATATCAATTTTCGTGAGGGGAAAAACAACTTCTATTGGGAAAGTGTAGTTGTATTATGCTTTGTTCTTCCTTTTACAAAGCAAGAGAATATTGTTGTTATTATTGGCAATAATATTTTTCGTAGAGGGGAATATACGGGGCGATACGACCGATATGATACCACTTATTTGTTATGAGAGAGATGCTTTGATGTTGATATATTTTTTCTTTCTCTCTTCTCTTATCAATATGTACTTATGTAAATGGTATGTGCAATATGTGGGATATGATTTCGGGTATTGTTTTTGCACATATACCAATTAACAACACTTTGAATAATGAGAAGAAGAACATAAGCGGGAAATAAAAACAAAATAGATCAACCAAAAGTGCGTTTTGCCGTCGGCAAAACAATATCTATGGTACCACAATATATTATGTCGTAATTTCTTAATTTTTGCAGCTATATGGGAGAGTTTATTAAGCAGAATGGAATATTTAACTCGGCGAGAGATTCGCTGTAAGTTATCGGGATGTTTAAGCGGGAATTGTTATAAAATGTACGTACGACATACTCATAAATAATGTAGCCAAAAATTAAGAAATCCAACAATAGTTGTGCTGGGGTGGCAAGATTTGCTTACCAATCGTTGCGAGCCTATCCGGCTCGAAGGACCAATGTTTCAGCGGGGAGCGAGTGGGAATGCCGTTGGGCTTGCTGCGATGTGGTGCACTTGCCTAGAGTTGTTTGGGTGGTTGTTACTATAAACAACACGTCTTTCTTCACTTTGTCACAAATGAAATATCTCGCACTTTCTTTTAAATTATTTATTTATTAAATATATTTAAATTAAATATTTATTATTTAATAGATTACGGGAGGAAAATGTCGCGCACTGCTTTGTTTAGGGAGTTGATCAACAATAATGATATATAAAAATGGAAAGTGAAAAGTATAAAATAAAAGAAAATAGAGTATGGGAGTGAGAGATAGAGAGAATTAGAGAATTAGAAATTGCGGAACGAATAGAATTATATTAGGGTTGCTAACCCTTGGAAACCTTATATGGGCAGTGCGCGACACATGTCTTCTGGCGCAGACAATATGTATATTTGCACTTTGAACATATATTTTTTGCAATATTAGCTATATAGTATACATAGGATAGATAAGTTATTGGAATTATTTCAATTAAATACAACTGGTTTCTGTGATAGCCTTCGGAGCCGTAGGTTGGATCAATCCCCGGCTAGACATCAATTTGATTATCGAAAAGATTTTTTATTTCGAGCAGTACCTACCTGTCGGTAAGCATTTGGCAATTATTCGACAGTAACTATTTGCTATGAAAAACGCTTTTAAAGGAATTCATTGTCAAAGCTCCATGTCACAAGGGTTCTGTTGTTTGGAACCGGCTTATGGAAGTAGGCCCCTTATAATTTAGAATTTTGAATTAATTTCTAGCCAGAATTTAACCCGAACAACAGCATTGGAAGAAAAGCTCTTGTCTAACGGCTCTTAGGAGTCTATAAGTGCCACATATAAATAAACATATATATTTATATATTTATATGTATATATGTTATGTGTGTGTGTGTGTGTGTGTACAATAAATACAGCTTTGAGACATTTCATTTAAATGAACCTGCAATTTGAGATTCAGCAACAATGTCTAAAATTACCATAATATAAACGAAGCTGGTCAATTACGGCAATAAGTTTCACTTTTGCTATTGTTGTTGGTGCTACATATGTATTTTTTTATTTTGATGCATATGTGTACGTAATATCTTCTTAAGGATCAAGATTCAACAAGAATTTTCAATGTGGTCCAAATAATAAAATTGAATTTTACCTGAATGACAACCATTAGTCTGACTAGCTGGCTGTCTGAATGCCTTCGAATGTTGTTTTTGTAACATTTATTCATTCACCATCCAGCATATAATGATCCATTGAGACAATCTAAAGACTTAATAACCTGTGCGGCTGGTAGCAACGATGGTAAGTAAGTATACACATACTGCAAAGGCAGTGGCGTATTCAGGGGCGGAGTTTATTATCATTTGAGAATCTCACCTTATGGCATTGCAACACACACACACAGTAATTTTAGAACCCAAATATTAAAGTTTATATAGTTATTGTACAAACTGATAATACGTAATTTGTTTGAATTTAATTTTTTACAATATTTTTATAGAATGTTAGTACATAATTTCTCAAAAATTGAGAGGCCATATTTTTAAGTATAATAATTTAGTTATAGTTTATATATAGTTATAGTTATTTTGACTATTTTCAAAATGGTAAATAACTAATAACAATTCTTTCAAAAATGTTCCGAAGATTTTGTTCATCTGATTCCACATATGCATATGACAAATGGCTAATATTTTGCAAAATTATTTAGACACAGTCTACTCTACCATACAAAAATTTGAGAATTGAAATGAACAGTGCAGAAATAAGTTTGTAATTCATTGCTTCATTGGTTAAGAATTTGTAAAAAAATCTTCAAACTCAATAACAAATATAACAAGTACAGATCAATTTTCAAAATCTAATTTAAACCTTTGCACATAATCTCGATTAAGAGACTGGGAAAATGTAGTCCGATTGGCAAACTCTTATTAGGCTCGTCATAGTGCGTCGGAGTAAATAGCAAATTTTGTGCCTTGGATTTTGATGAACATTTTGAATTTGAATTTTACTAGAAGATGTTTAAAAAAAAGAAGTATAGTCATCAAAGTATCAAAGATCAGATTCCGAAGATATTCTTACCAAGGGTAAAAAAGCTTCAGATGAAAAAAAGGAAACCTGAGCAGTAATGTACTAGACTGCCTTTGTATAGTCGAGCTGATATAAGCAGCTTGAATTGAAAGCGCACACACGAGCTGATTTGTAGTGTTGCAAAGTAAAAAAAAAACAGCATTATTGTGAATGGGCTGGTGAAAGTGCATAGGAAATTTCAGCTACACTTCAAATTGTTCTAAACACATACAAAACGAAACAAACTGGAGCAATTGTAAATAAATAAATAAATTTACCAAATATTCCGCCGAATTGTTCATTTTTTACTTTCTTTTGACAGCTGATCCCAGCGTGGTTAAGGATCTACACGGAAATTATATGCGAGGTGAAGTGTTCTTTTGGGTGCCCATTTTCTCTCATCTTCTCCCCGTCTTTCTATCCGTTTGTATCAGATACAGACGCTGTACGTATATGTTTCATCATCAGTTTCATTTCATGTTCATGTGTGCCAAACAGAATCAGAATCATGAGAGATGGATAATGAATCCAATTACTTGCCTTTATATTCGTACAGTGCAATATTTCCAAAAAGCAGAACAACAACAACAAATGATCATAAATAAAGCTTAGTTAAAAATGTCTGCGTATTGTTAAATCTCTGAATTAATATCATAAATTGTCATCGCGGTATAATATTGAATATTTTGTTGTGATTGCAGTGCAGTAACGACAATTGCCGTAGTAGTACATAACTGGTGGACGAAGAAATAAATATAGGTAATTATTCCAACAATTGAGCATTTAAATGAAAGTAGGTCTCTCTCTCTCTCTCTTCAGTACAAATTGTAACCAATTGTTACTATACTAACGATGGTCGATTGTGCTGCAAAACAAATGGCTGAGACATTATTGACTTCATTGCACAATGGTCTTGAGTCTCCCGAAGTTGTAGAGTTGGGGAGCAGATGAGCATTAATTATGTCGTTCTGTCAAATATAACATGCAACAGAAAAACAGATTTATAGTTGTAAAAAGAACTTTACTTTTCAGTATATTCCTCCTGAAGGTATCGCTTTCAAAACTTCTTGATTGATCTAGTACTCGTATAATTATATACTAACGAAAACCTAATGTCTAACTATGCACACATATAATAAACTATGTATTAGTCATCAGGAGATGTTAGATTATTTCACAGGAACGATAGCATAATTAACCTCGCCCACCGTCTATAAAATAAATTCAGTATTTCTATCAATTGAAAAACATAGTTTTCACTTCCATCGTTGTCATATGAATGTATGTAGTATGTTTAAAATACTGAAAAATTAAACTAAAAAAATAATACATATATACCTACTTGATTATATTCATACATATGCATACATATACATATATACTCGCTGTCTGTACATTTTCACGCGAACACACACACATCCCATTTGCTAACATTTAAATTGCCACTGAAATAAATTAGCGCGCTACCACCTACGTACATCCCTCATCAAAAACAATTAAACAAAACGAAAGACTACAAAATAACAGAATAAACGTACCTACATACATACATAAAAAATAATATTCTATTTAAATAACCGCATGCACTTAACATACATACATGTATGTATAAGCATGTAGTTGAGGATGGGTAGGTGTATGCTGATTATGCTGCCGCGGCAGCCGTCTGTCTAAAGCGGTGACTATTAAAATTTTTAAATCAAAGCGACTAATAACAACACACACACATGCTCACATACATACTTAAAGCAATACATTAAGATGCCTCAATCACCACACAAAAAATATGGTTGTTGTTTTTATCAGCGAAGAATGGTGGTGACTAAAATAAAGGGTTTTCCATTAGGGACATAACAATTTTATTTATTAATAAAACACATAAATATTTGAGATATTGAGTTTAAATTTATTGTGGATATATTGCAAGCATTACATTTTATGAATGAAATTCGATTTCGGTCATATGACTACCACGAGCCCGTTTACAGCGGTCGATTCTCAGGACCCAATTTTCCACCACTCTAGCTCACATTTCGACCGGAACGTTGGCAATTTCGCGTTGGATGTTGCTGGCTTGTTGGCATAGACCAGTGACTTGATAAAGCCCCATAAAAAGAAATCCAATGGTGTTAGATCGCATGAACGAGGCGGCCATTCGACCGGACCATTTCTCGAGATAACACGTTCACCGAATTTGCCTTGCAATAAATCGATTGTGACGTGTGCTGTGTGGCTAGTGGCAACGTCTTGTTGAAACCACATATCGATGATGTCAAGTTTATCCAATTCTGGCCACAAATAATCTTTCAACATAGCACGATAGCTCTCTCCATTAAAGATAACATGACGGTCGTTTTCATCCACGAAAAAATACGGTCCAATCACACCTCCGGCATGAAATCCGCACTAAACTGTAACTTTTTGCGGGTGCAACGGTGTCTCAAGAAGTACTTGTGGGTTTGTTGCTGACCAATAACGCATTTTTTGCTTATTGACAAAGCCATTGAGCCAGAAATGAGCTCCATCGCTGAAGATGATTTTTCGCTCTAAAAGTTGCGACCACCGACTCAGAATTTCGGTAGTAATTTTTAATAATTTCCAAACGTTGCTGGTTCGTGAACTTTATCATGATGAGAATGTTGACTTTAACTAACGTTTTGACATTGACAGTTGATTAAAAAAGTTTAAGTGCGTTTATATAAAGATACGAAATTGTTATGTCCCTAATGGAAAACCCTTTATTTCGGCACCATTCTGTTAAACCGTTTTCAAAAAACTTCTAAAAATTCTGAAACTCGTTTGAGAGTTTTATGAGGATGAGCACAATAGATTCTTCGTGATCGCAGTGCTGGTGCAAAGAAGCACAACTACTTATATCGGCATTCTATTTAGCTGAAATATATACACGGGTCATTAAAATGATCAAATTTCATGTTTCGTTAGTAAGAACAGTAATATTTTTAGTGAGGCATCTTAATGTACATATTTGATAGGATAGTAGCAACACAACAAAAATAGCCACTGACAACAGGCATCAGTAACAACAGCAGCAACAACAGCAGCAACAGCAGCAACAGCCAACAGCAAATAAAATAAATTAATTAATTTGTCGCTTTAGAACAAATTATTTTATTTATGATGACGACAACGATGACAAATTTAATAATACTTATAGTATATCTTGCGCTAATCATCGGATGTTTTATTAAAACTCAAGCGTTCATTTTTACACATACTGCAACAGCATTTGAAATATAAAAATTAATAGTAGATAAATAGACAGATAGACAGATGGATAGATAGACATATTGAATGTATCTGGTCAAGCACAAAGCAAGATTTGTGCTCTGAGTAATTAAATCAATTAATCAGAAATTAGATAATTTATGATTGCAGTGCTTGCCTGCTTCAGTAATGTGACCACGAGTGATCTACTGTGCATCCCATATGACCCGGGCCATATATAAAGGATCATTGATTTCTTTGAAGAAGCTGAGCTTGTAGGGCACATTCTCGCAGCCCGCAAGCAGCAGCTTGGGTTTGAGAACATAGAAGTTCACATATATTTCTGTAACCCCTACCAAGCCAAGAATATCAGTGTATGGTGTAAACCAATCCTGTCATTTAATCTGATTAACTCTGTCGATGCTCTATCGAAGTTTGTTTTGATAAAAGATTTCAAACGTTCATTTGCCTTAAGGTGACGATAGAAATCTACTTACTTACTTACTTACTTACTTACTTACTTATGTGGCCATAACAACCGAATATCGATTTAGGCCGAAAATAACATGCTTCGCCAGCCATCTCTGTTCTTCGCTAGCTGGCGCCAGTTAGAAATTCCAAGCGCCGTCAGGTTCTCCAGTACTTGGTCTTTCCACCGGAGGTTTGGTCTTCCTCTTTTGCGTCGTCCTCCAGCGGGTTCCGAATATAACACCTTCTTAGCTGGAGCGTGTTCTTCCATTCGCTCGACATGACCTAGCCAGCGCAGCCGCTGGATTTTGATGCGCTTTACTATGTCAATATCAGCATAAAGCTGGTACAGCTCATGGTTGTACCTTATTCGGTACTCGCCACCAACGCAAATAGGTCCAAAGATCTTGCGTAGGACTTTTCTCTCGAAAACTCCAAGTATTCGCTCATCCGAGGTGGAAATTGTCCAGGCTTCAGCGCCATATGTTAGGACAGGCATGATGAGAGACTTGTAGAGTATAGTTTTCGTTCTTCGAGAGAGGGCTCGACTTCTCAATTGCTTACTCAGCCCAAAGTAACACCTGTTAGCAAGAGTTATCCTACGCATGATCTCCAAGCTGACGTCATTACTGCTGTTAATGCTGGTTCCAAGATAGACAAAGTCCCTTACTACTTCAAAAGCGTAGTTGTCAACAGTGATGTGCTGTCCAAGACGCCGGGACTCTTTGTTTGTTGACACTAGATACTTCGTCTTGCCCTCGTTCACCGTGAGACCCATCCGACGCGACTCTCTTTCCAACTCTGAGAATGCTGCACTGACTGCTCGCGTGTTCATGCCGATTATGTCAATATCGTCGGCATACGCTAACAGCATGACACTTTTGTTGAAGATAGTGCCATTATGTCGTAGATCAGCAGCTCTTATTATTTTCTCCATAATAAGATTGAAGAAGTCGCACGATAACGAATCACCTTGTCTGAAACCCCGTTCGGTATTAAACGGTGCGGAGAGGTCCTTCCCAATTTTCACTGCACAACGGGAGTTATGCAGTGTCATTCTACAAAGTCGAATGAGCTTTGCAGGAATACCGAACTCAGACATTGTTGCGTAGAGGTAATCCCTTACCGGACTGTCGAAAGCGGCTTTATAATCAACAAATAGGTGGTGTGTGTCGATCTGTTTTTCTTGGGTCTTCTCCAGGATTTGGCGCAGTGTGAAAATCTGATCGATGGTGGATTTACCAGGTCTGAAGCCAAACTGATAAGGTCCAATCAGGTTGCTGAGCATAGGCTTCAACCTTTCACACAGTACGCTCGATAGAACCTTGTACGCGATGCTCAGGAGACTTATTCCACGGTAGTTGGCGCAAATTGTGGGGTCTCCTTTTTTATGTACAGGACAGAGAACACTGAGCCTCCAATCATCAGGCATGCTTTCATCCGACCATATTCTGCTTATGAGCTGGTGCATGCGGGTGAGCAGCTCATCGCCTCCGGTCTTAAACAACTCGGCAGGCAGGCCATCAGCACCTGCAGCTTTGTTGTTCTTCAGCCTTAAAATGGCCATTTCAACCTCGTCATAGTCGGGTGGTGGAACATCAACACCATCATCTGTAATTGGGGTTATCGGGCATTCTCCTCCACTGGCGGAATTGTTCGTAGCATCGCCATTCAGTAACGTGGAGAAGTGTTCCCTCCATAGGCTCAGTACACTCTGGACATCCGTAACCAGATTCTCATTTCCATCACGACAAGAAGAGGCTCCGGTATTTAAACCTCCACTCAGGCGCTTGATCTTTTCGAAGAATTTTCGAGTCTCATTCTTGTCGGTACACATCTCTATCTCCTCACACTCACGTCTTTCCAACTCCCTTTTCTTGCGCCTGAAAAGACGTCTCTCTGCACTCCTTTTCTCTCTATACCGCTCCTTAACAGCTCGCGTTACGCCTACACGCAGGGTTTTTCTGTAGGCGGCGTCTTTCTCTGCGGTAGCGTCGCGACACTCCTGATCATACCACTCATTCCTCAGAGGCCGGTAGTAACCGATTACCTCCTCGGCAGCAGTAGTCATGGAGTGGGATATATGTGTCCACCGTGCGCATGTATCATCAAGTGGGGGAGTGTTCTGCACAAGCAGATCCGATAGTCGAGTGGAAAATGCATCTGCTGTCTCTGGTGATCGCAGCTTACTGACATCGAGCTTTCTCTGTGTGGGACTTCTCTTGTTATTTGCGACACATAGGCGTGTGCGCACCTTAGCTGCAACAAGGTAGTGATCCGAGTCGATGTTGGCACCACGGATCGATTTCACGTCCATCACACTGGAAGCATGCCTTCCGTCAATCACCACATGATCAATTTGGTTTCTTGTACGTTGATCTGGAGACAGCCATGTCGCTTTGTGGATGTCGAGATGCTGGAATCTGGTACCACCAATTACCATGTTTCGTGCTGCGGCGAAGTCGATCAGCCTCATTCCGTTATCGGAGGTGTTCTGGTGGAGGCTGAATTTTCCGACAGTTGGACCAAAGGTACCTTCCTTGCCCACCCTGGCATTAAAGTCGCCAAGCACGATTTTGATATCGTGGCGGGGGCAGCGGTCATAAGCTTCTTTGAGGCGCTGAAAGAAGCTCTCCTTGGTCACATTGTCCTTCTCATCCGTCGGAGCGTGGGCACATATAAGGCTGATGTTGAAATTTTGCCTTGATGCGGATTGTGGCCAGCCGTTCGTTCACAGGCGTGAACTGTGAGACAAGATGTCGTAGTCTCTTGCTGACCAAAAATCCACATCCTAATTCGTTCCTTTCAGCGTGGCAACTGTAGTAGATGTCACAGGACGCTCTTTTGGAGCAGCCCTGTCCTGTCCATCGCATTTCCTGGAGAGCGGTGATGTCAGCTCTGTATTTTTCGAGGACATCAACCAGCTGGATAGAGGCACCCTCCCTATAAAGGGATCGGACATTCCAGGTGCATATCCGTAAATCGTGGTCCTTTTTTCGTTCCTTATCCGAGGCATATTTGTTTTTTTCATTGGGGGGGTTTTTTATGTGGCGGGTCCCAAACCCAACGCACAACCTCTAACCGAGGAGATTTTCGCCACTCACTTCAGCCGCCTCCCAGCGGGTGCCAGGAAGACGTTGCCCGGTGGTCGCCACATGGAGGGCCCCCATTAATAATAATGAAAGCGCTATCACAGAGTAAGCAGAGCAAGCTATATGACTACCCCTCATTAACAAATAAAGGTATCATCACATAGCGCTCAGATCAAACTACATGACAGCCAGTGAGTTGACTTGCGATGAGTTCAACAAGGATTGCGCTAGCCTCACCTGGTTGAGGCAGTTAGACACGTTACCTTGCGAAAACACCACCAGACCACCAGACGATAGAAATCACAAGAGATAAAAGGAAGACCAAGACTGCTGAAATGAGCGCAGATCGTAGTACTTCTGTACGGGGTAGTCACAATGTCGAGGGCGGCTCTGGGTATGAAGTAAGTCCTGTAGTTCTCGATGCTGTCCATGAGGATGCCAGGAAACCTTGTGGTAATTTAGGGTTTCAACGCAGTCCTTGATGTCAAATGACAGGATGGTTAATCTATGTACAGTCATTAGCAGTACCATCCTATAGATAAACGATGGGATGGTGCAGGTACACTATATCCAAACAACCATTGTAAAACCCGGTACATCGCATGATCCAATATTGCTGCCGATATGTGCTGTAGATAATCCAAACGTAATCCAATAAATAAATACTTTCACAGATATGAAGAAGAAGCTTGAAATCGAAATAAATAGTAGTACCAACTTTTTTAGATTTACTTAATACACACCGCTTCCATATCAGTAATGAACCTTTCTTTACCACTAACTGGACTAAGAACACTGATGCCACAGAGATTTTAATCAACAAAACGTACTACTCTACCGATAAAATGAAATGTCGTCGTGGACATGTCGCTTTTGATGTTCTTGTCACTATTATTGGCTCGTCGGTCGGGTTCAAAGATGAGGTAATAACATATTAAGAAATATATAATTCTTACATTCAAAGCAAATATATTGATAACTCCAAGAGAGACAAACAGTTATTGAAACATGTCAGCTTACTTGCTGATATATGTATATTTTATAAGTACTCATATACATATGTGAGAAATGGTAACTAAGTTAGTAAGCTAGTTGCCAAGTTGGAAAATCCGAAAGGTATATTTATGTACAACATTCTACTTTTGAAGGTATTGCTTTTATTATTTACTCTGTCACTGATAACTAAATTAGTTCAGTCTATCACTGTCTATTCGATCGGTGTCGTAACGCATACTTTATTTCACACACCATTGTACTTTATGCTAGTCAGTCTAAATACATACATATGAATAACTATGAATGCTGTTATGACGTATATACATATCCATATATACACATATACACACACACATACAAACACAAACATATATATATATATATATATATATATATATATATATATATATATATATATATATATATATATAATACATATATGTATATATATAATACATATATGTATATATATACATGCATATGCGGGCCCTTGAATAACCTCGACCCTCCAACACTCTGTAATGATTTGTATTGTGATTAAGCCGTATTCTTCTAAATTTGGTACCTGGGTGGGCGAATATCTCAACAAACATAAAAAGCAAAAACAAATGACTTTAAATGATATAAAATAAGAATGTGTGAGGAAAATAAGAAAAGATGAAAAAAAAAACAATAATGAAGCCGTTTAGATTATGGCAACGATCACAATAGTGGTTAACTAAAACAAACAATTCCACATATGTAGAGGTGTGCGCGTTGAAAATAAAATTACCGTAAAATGTATGACGTAATAAAACCTGACACCCGAGAAATGGTTTAGCTTCACACTCTTCTACATATCTACATATGTATATATGTACGATATATATAACTGTTAAGCTAAGAATTGTATAGTATAATAAAGTTATTATTAACGTATTACACAACGTACCACTGGAAATTAACTTAGCATGACACATAGTGCATGTTGTAGTCCTACACAAACAATAAACATCTGGCTGTCGCTGGAGCTTTCCGATGGATATCAAATGCCTCCGAAAAAGAGACTACGAGCTATCAATACATTCTGAATATATATGACTCTATTGAATAGTGGATATTTTTCCAAATAGCTTCGATAGAGTCTTTATAACATTAACAATATTCAGCAAATAATACAGGCATCGTAAACCACCGTTGGCACTTACTGCCATTTTGGATAATTGTTTGTGCTTAGTTCTCAACTTTATCAACAAATTGAAGCGCCACCTATCTGTAACGAATTTTTATTCGAACATCTTTGATATTTTTTATAACAGAGAGGCACGCAGTCAAGTTGCCAATCAGACATGTGCGTAGCTAGATGTGCACATGCATTTGATCAAAGTTGTTGTTGGTGAATATATCAAAACAACAACACACTTCCAGAATACTCAGCTGGACGAAAACACTTTAGTCTTCATTGCTGTTGAATTCCTCTTACTTTCATTCTTCCGTATCTGCAGACTTGAAATGTAAAGTTGCAAACAAAATGAAAATAATAAAAAAAATTGTAAAATCCACGGTGACAGCATATACAAATTCGCACAATTTGTTGATGATTATTTACGAGTGTCTATGTTTTAACACTTCAATATCACGACAGCTGCAGCAGCCACAAGGACAGCAGCAGGTTCAGAGACGATTGCTTTGATGATAACCACCTCCGCAGCCATGAAATCTATTCGTAGCACAAAAATAGCTATTTTTGAAAGAGGAGAGTTGGGGCGACCATTCGGAGATCAGTTGTGCCTGAGTGTGCGTGTAGCAAGCTTGCAGGTCGCATCACACCTAAGAATATTTCATCTGTATTTTATTTGTATTTACAATACACGTACATATAGAGAGTTTGTGTGCGTATGTCTCGAACGAGTGAGGGCCGTTCGAGTGTGTGGTTTTATGTGTTTTTTGTCTGAGCGATGGTGATCATTTTCATTTTTCGATAGACGTCTTCTTGTTGGTGCTGTTCGTATTATTGGGCTGGTTAGAAGACAAAACAAACAAGATATAAAATAAATTTAAAGTGATCAGACACCAAATGAGTGAATTTATAACCGAAATTATCATTAGACCAATTAATTTATTACCTTTCTCATCGGTAAATATCTGTGTATATGAACATGCTTATGTACGAGTATATATAATATTATATTATGGGATTGTTGAAGATCTTTTGTTGTTATTGTTATATTAGTATTAAGTTGTCAGGCTTTTCATCTAATCAATTGGAATGATGTAGCGGCAGCATGTGAGAGAAAGAGAGACAGAGAGAGTAAAAGTGATTTTTCATTTGTTTATTCCAACCTACATTTGTTTACTAATATCATGCCAGACAACTTAATTTTGTATATGTTTGCGCTATCATAGTATGCTGGTTTACTGGTCGATATGATATATCTTTTTTGCCTTTTCAAAAATAATGTTTTTCAGAATTTTAACAGAACTACTACTCTGTTGAATGCAGACGATATTAATGGTTTACATAGGGTCAGATAATATTCGAAAACTTCATGTCAATCCAATAAATAATTTTCGAGATTATTTACAATTACTAAAGGGTTCTCTGGTTGTAGGTATATAGGTAGAGCGAGTTAACCCTGCTTTTCTCAGCGCCGGTGACCAGTGCAATTCAAAAATCAATCTACAAATTTGAATGGAATTTTTACAGTATGGTTTTTGATATAATGAACTAATGCGTTTTTCAAAGAAAATTAAAACTTAGAATAAACGAGTGAATAATTATGATGACACTATTTGTCATTATTAACAATTCTTATTTTAATGCAAAGCAAAAAAGGAAAAGAAACTGTATAGCACTTCTGCACTCAGTACACATGGGGGCTTTTCTATGCCTTTATAATTTACACAGATGAAACCCTACTACGGAAACAAGTACATCTATACTTATTTCGTAATTTTAATAAATTTCTTGTTTTTTTTTTTTTTTTTAATAATTATTACCAGCTATTGAAGTAAAAATGTCATACTGTGAAACAATAATTGAAAAATACTTCACGAACCAAACTTCCGTCGCGAGCAATAATTTTGGAAACACTGATCTACATGAATGGCAATCTGGCTCAGCGCAGACATTTCAGCTACAACACAAAGCCAACGAAAAAAGCTAATTACTTAATATAGACGCTAAAGTGCAATAATCTTTGTGGGTGTGAAATATGTATGGCAACAATAATCAAGAAATTTGTAAATAAACAAACCGAAGATTTAAAAAAATGAGAAAAAACAGAAATGAAATATATTTCGTAGGATTTTGATATAGATACTCATATTTACATATGTCGTAACCGGAATGAAAATAAAAATTAGAAAGACTCCGAGTAAAAATGATTTGTGAAATTTAGCATTGATGTACGCTAGGTTTGAGTTCCATGTTGTGATCAGCGCAGCAAAATGAATTCAAATAAGATGTTATACCTTCGACTTGAGAACATAAGCCACCATGTACACGATCCTATTTTCTCGATCTCGAATTTTTGATTGTCCGAAAAGCGTCTTAGTTCCGGACACTTTGTATCATATAAGTGCCGTGGTCATGAGTCCTAGTTTAACCTTTTCAATGAATAAGCTTTTAGAAAAAAGAAACTTAATTAATTTTTAAAATTTTTTCACTCTGTTATGAATATCAGTGGGAAATGAGAGTATTAAAAAATTATGAATTCATAAAACTGACATGTTGTATTATTAGTTAGACGCAAAAAATAGCTTGGGAACCCTGACGGAGACTTTTGTTTTAGTTGTATTGTAAAAATATACACATACTATGTATGCGTGGTATCATTTAAAATGATTATAATATTAATAAATATAATAATATTAATAAACATATCGATGTGTATAAATATACAAGCACGTCTGACAGAGGCAGAATGATACACACCATATATAGGTAGGCAAATATATTGTACATATGGGTAAAACTCGTACGTGAATATCTAAATGTGATGAATAGAAGAGACCTTGAATCCTCCACTGAAGAAACAATGCATAAAATGGAATGAAAAAAAAATATAATATTTACTCTATAACATGTTGTAGGCTAAACATGTCACCATATCGGTTTAGTAAATTCTCTGCAAAAAAATAAAAAAAAAAAATCTCCTTACAGTCGGCTGGGGCCGACCAAACTATACCCTGCATATGTAGATTTGTATATAAAAAGTTTACTCGAATATCCAACTTTTCTTTTATTTCCACTTTTCGAGAAACAATTTTTGCATATACTACTAATTTACACCCGAAATATGGTTGACTTTGACGAATTAAAAGGATTTTAAGATAATTCCGAGGCTTAGTATGGGAGCTATATAAAAAGTGGGCGTGGCTTACCACTTTCTAGTAAATCCAATTAATTTTTCAATGTTAATCCACACCTTAAATTTGGTGTCCTACGTTGAATAGTTTCTAAGTTATGGTGGTTAACATTTTTGTTTAATTTCCTCAACTTTGTATGGGAGCCCCAATAAGAAGTGGGCGTGGTACGCTGATTTTTCGCCAGATTATTTCCGACTACGATATTAATTTAAGTGTCAATTATGGTTATTGTAGACATTAGATTGCCTAAGTTACAGCTGTTTTAATTTAAAATTTGTATGGGGGCTACGATAAACACTGGGCGTGGTGCGCCCATTTTCTGTGAGCCTAGTTGCTCGTACAATACTAATCCATACCATAAGTCTCGTTGTCCTAGGCTAAATGGTTTGTAAGCTATGGAGCTTAAAATTTTAGTTTAATTCACTCGACTTTGTATGGGAGACCCATGAAGGAGTGGGCGTGGCACACTGATTTTCTGCCAGATTTTTGCCTACTACGATATTAATTTAAGTGTCAATTATGGTTATTCTAGACAGAAGATTGCCGAAGTTACAGCTGTTTCAATTTAAAATTTGTATGGGGGCTACGATAAACACTGGGCGTGGTGCACCCATTTTCTGTGAGCCTAGTTGCTCGTACAATACTAATCCACACCTTAAATCTCGTTATTGTACGCTAAATAGTTTGCAAGTTATAACCGGTAACATTTTTTTTTAATTTCCGCAACTTTGTATGGGAGACCCAAAAAGGAGTGGGCGTGGCACATTGATTTTCTGCCATATTATTTCAGACTGCCGTGTTAATCTAAGTGTCAATTATGGTTATTCTAGACAGAAGATTGTAGAAGTTACAGCAGTTTCAATTTAAAAGAAGTACAGACACTTTGTATGGGAGCTACGCTAGAAAGTAGGCGTGGCTCACCCACTTTTGGCGAGGTTATATAGTAGTATAATATAACTCTATGTGCAAAATATTGTTGTCCCAAGTGGTATATTGTGTGAGTTATAGCAAGTTAAAGATTTTGAAAATTTCGAGGTTAGTCGCTTTGAATGCTTGGTGTGGGCGTGGTTATTGACCGATCATGCCCAATATCAATCCCCTCCGTACCCTTGGATCATAGATTACTTATGCCAAATTTCATCGAAATAGCTCAATATTTACTCAAGTTATCGTGCGAACCAGCCAGGTGACAGACAGACGGACGGACGGACGGACGGACGGACGGACGGACATCGTTAAATCGAAAATTTAATCGACGCTGATCACGAATATATATCCATGTCTATATCTCCGGAGATTCCTTCAAGTGGACACAAACATCTGACCGAAATGAATATACCTTGCATATTGCATTATGCAGGGTATAAAAAAGAATTGCTTTTATAGTTTATTTCTTTTTTTGAAAAATGTATTTTTTTTGTATTCTTCCTTTTTTGGTATAAAAAATTAGCATAGCTTGTGCTATTGTTACTATAGTTGGTTGACATCATAATTAGGTTTTGTATCTTGACATTGCATATTTATGTTAATGTCTAATACCTTATTTGTCAGTGTAGGGTCAGTAATGAAATAGTATATTTTCAGTATGGATTTTATGACAGATCAAATCATGTGATATCACGGTGAAGTTCATTAATGTTCAAAAACTTAACGCAATCAGGTCAAACTTTTTTTTTATATGACAAAAAATATTCTTCGTCATTATTGTACGTTCAAAATGTAATTAAAATGTAATAGATGTAGTAACTTATCGGCACAGTAGTTCGAAACACTATGATATTCGTATATCTGATTAATATGCAAAAAAGAAGAGAAAGGATACAAATTGCAGAAAATATACTATAAATGACTTGAGTAGGTATTCTTATCAATGATGTTAGGATTATCTGACAACAAAATAAAAGTTGTTGTGTAGCATACAGACAGTTGTGTATTTTCTTTGAAAACCCTTGTAAAACCTAGTTTTAGCAAGTTCGGCACGCCTAGACACAGAAGATGTGACGTACGTGTTATATAAGTTAGATTATTGTGGCTGCTATCGTAGAGGACACACTTAGACACGGAATGGTCCCCTGTGGCACTACCGAATTTCTCTTCCAGTACTGATATGCGTGTTAAATTTGGACACTATTAGAAGAGACCTACTTTTATTAGCCAATTTCGAAAGGCAGAAACCTTGTTTCTGCGCTTTGTCACAGTGTTACGTGTTACGGCTGGAAGAATTGCCAATTGCTCGCCGACAGGTATATATATAAATTTTAGGGATTAGCCGAATCAGACCACTTATATGGGTCCCTTTTCGTCCCTCAAATCGTGTGTTAATTATTTGTTCGGTTGCAGAATTCTTCTACTTCCTTCCTCATAATAACATCACGCGTTATTTCAAGCATCTCCTTGTGGGGTATGTTCCACATTTCGAGTTCATCAATAAATTGGCGACCCAGTGTGGACATCCTCCTGCTTGCCAATGCAGGACACTGGCACACTATGTGCGCCGCTGTCTCTGCCTCTTCCATGCATAATCTGCAAATATCAGCATCCTCCCCATCAACAAGACCCATCTTGCTGAGGTGGTACCTGAAATTGCCATGCCCAGTTATTAATGCAGTCAACCAGCTTAGAGTCATTCGTCCTAGACTGAGAGCCCTCCCCGATTCACTGCCCTTTGATAGCCTCAACGAAGCCTTTGCCTGTCTACAAGTAGATAAGTTCTCCCATCTCGTGAGATGAAGTTTCTTTATCCACTCTTCGACCTTTGCCTTCACCGTTCCGCTGCTGAGAGCAACTACTGGTTCCGGTCCATAAAATTCAGCTTCAGATCCTTGTCTAGCCAAGGAGTCTGCAGCTTCATTCTGTTCTATACCAATGTGTCCCTTCACCCACATAAGAGTAATCGCATTACTACGAGCACACCCATTAAGTTTCTGAACACATTCGAGCGCCAACTTAGAAGATACCGTAGGTTGTTGCAGCCGCCTGACCACCGCCTGGTTATCGAGTGCTAGCAAGATTTTCTTACCTTGCACCTTTCCATCCAGTAGATGGTCCAGCGCATGCATTAGACCTAGCATTTCTGCTTGGTATACCGATACGTATCTTCCCAGATTCAGAGTGCATGCCAGTCCCAACTCTTTAGAGAAGATTCCAGCACCCGCTCTGCCATCCATTAATGAACCATCTGTAAAAATACTGATGTCATTTTCCTCACATACATCATGTGTGAGGCCGTCTTCAATGAGTGTTCTGTGTGACTTTTCAGTCATCTTCAGCCTACCCATTCCCTCCATTGGCATCTGCGCCTCCTTTACACTGCTATATAGCAGTGACAGGATGCCCCTGTGCCCCCTCTCTGTGCCGAATCCATACCAATTATTGGTTGTCTTCAGACGTAATGCTGTTAATGCCGCTGACTTCATAATATGCAAGTCCAACGGCAGCAGCCCGAGAAAGACTTCCAATGCTTCTACCGGGGTCGTCCCGATAGCTCCGGTAATCCCAATACAAGCCATTCTTTGTACCCTATCTAACTTGCTTTTTGCGGTCTTTTGGGTGACCTTAGGCCACCAGACCACAGCAGCATATGTTATTAAGGGTCTGACCATCGTTGTGTAGATCCAGTACGCTGCTCTGGGAGTGATTCCCCACATGAGACCGAACACTCTCTTACACTGATGCAATACCCGCTTGCCCTTCTGAATCTTGTCATCGACGTGACTATTCCAAGTCAGCTTGTTATCCAGGATGACACCTAGATACTTTA
This sequence comes from Megamerina dolium, assembly GCA_963854835.1. Lineage (NCBI taxonomy): Eukaryota > Metazoa > Arthropoda > Insecta > Diptera > Megamerinidae > Megamerina > Megamerina dolium. The sequence goes on along the minus strand of OY978528.1, from coordinate 26,480,370 downwards.
CTTCCTTGGATACGTTGATGTTCGATCCAAAAAGCCTAAGAGGGTCTATTGTTAGTCCAGTCCTCCTTTTAGTAAAGAGTACTGTTTCCGACTTACTAGCATTTACAGAGAGACCTTGTTCCGTGCACCATCCTTCAACCATTTTGAGTGCACCTCTCATGGTATCATAAATAGTGTCCAGGAACTTACCGCTCACCGTTACCGCTATGTCATCTGCATACCCGACGCTGTGTATGCCTTTTGAGTCCAGAAGCTGAAGTAGGGAATCGACCGTGATGTTCCAAAGGATGGGCGATAATACTCCCCCCTGTGGACACCCTTTGACTACCCTACCTCTGAGTCTGTAACTCCCATTTTGAAAGTTTATTGCCCTTTTCCTCAGCATGCTGTCCACCCACCTTATAATGGTTGGGCTGACTTCACGAGAAGCAAGGGCCATCCTTAGCTTATCGAAACCAATCTTATCGAAGGCACCTTCTATATCCATAAAAGTAGACATAGATATCCCTCCACAAGACAGTTCCCTCTCCGCTACGCGAACGAGTTCGTGCAGGGCCGTTTCAGTGGATTTGCCAGCTCTGTACGCGTGCTGACACCTGCTCAGTGGTTTTGTCAGAAGCGTTGTCCTTTCCATGTAGTCCGCCAGTACTCCTTCCATACATTTAAGCAGAAAGGAGGTCAAGCTAACCGGCCGGAAAGATTTAGCCTCTGAGTAGTCCCTTTTTCCCGGCTTTGGAAGAAAGACAACCTTAGTCTCTCTCCATTGAGTCGGGATATATCCTGTAGCCAGGCAAGTAATAAATATTCCCAGAAGCCTGTCTACCAGAGCTTCTGCTCCCCACTGAAGTAGGGCTGGAAATATCCCATCTGTACCCGCTGTTTTGAATGGAGAGAAACGCTTAATGGCGTTTATCACTCCATCTCTGGTGACTATCCTTTCAGCTTCCAATCTTTCATTCCTGTTTGCACCCTTGCGGGTGGCTTCCCAAGGATCTTCCGATCTAAAGCTTCCTGGAAAATGCACCTCCATCAGGTATTTCAGTGACTCTCCGATTGTATCGGTAAAGGATCCATTCGTTTTGCGAATTAATCCCAACTTTGACACCGGGTCCTTTGATATGATCCTCTGTAATCTACATACATCGGTCATATCTTGCATATTTGAGCAAAATTCCCTCCACGTTTTCCTTTTACGGTTGCGTAGAGTCTTCTTCAGCTCCCTTTTCTTTGACTTGTAGTCGTCCCATGCGTTGGGGTCCCCTCTCATGTGACGATTAAAAGCCTTCCTTGTCTCCTTTTTCATGGATTCCAGTTCCCCATTCCACCATGGAGTGGGATCTCCTTCGTCCACTACCGTCAGAGGACATGAAGCTTCAAATGCTTTGATCATGGCTGAGCTGATAGCTCTCACCTGATACTCAACATCTGCAGTTGTTCTAGGTCTCTTAAACCTCCTTGGCAATAATTCCTCAAGAACTTCGCAGTACCTTGTACAATCCGTTCGTTTCGGTATCCTTACCATTCTACAGTCGTTCCTATGTCTTTTATCGGACATAATCCCAAACTGAATGGCCCTGTGGTCCGACATGGTTAGTCTATCCACAACCCTCCAGTCCAAAATCCTATCCAACATTTTGACATTCGTCAGAGTAACATCAATAACCTCGCAACGACGTGCGTCGACAAAGGTCGGTTCTGTTCCCCTGTTGGCAACTTGTAGACCAAATCTTTCTATAAATTCGAGTAGACACTCTCCTCTATAGTTTTCATTGCTACTGCCCCACACAGAACTGTGCGCATTGGCATCGCAGCCTAAGATCAGACCAACCCCCTTACCATCACAGAATCTCACTAGAGCTTCCACCTCTCTCGAAGGTGGTTCGTCTGGAGAATCGTATGGAAGGTATGCTGATGCGATCATAAATGATCCCGCACCGTCACCTATTCTCACTACTGTGAGATCCGGTGAACACAAGTTAGACATTAGAATCGCACGTATCCCATGTCTAACTAAAATGCATGTCCTCAACTTCCCCTCTGTTTGTGGATAAAACAAAGTGGTCTTTTGTGCAGATAGGCCTTTGATCCTTCCATGAAGAATCCAGGGCTCCTGAACTAGTGCAATGTCAAGCTCATCCTCATCGAAGCTCTGCACCATCATTGCTGATGCTGCTTTGCTGTGGTGAATATTGAGTTGACACACATTTAGTGGTTCCTGGCGCGGGCCCACCTCCCGCCCTAATGGCTTCTTCATTGCAGAATCTGCCACTAGCCCCACGCCAGGAGCTGCGTCGCACCCCTCATACTGCATCCTTCTGGAATTTAACGACGGCCTGTTCAAGACCGCAGTTGAGTCTCCCCCCTGCGATCCTGACGGCCTCCGCGTCTTCCTTAGGACACAGCACGGTGAGTACAACACCTGCCCTTTCTGCCTCGCCAAACCCTTCTGTGCGGATAACACTCCATTTGGAAGTGTCCTTCACACAGACGTTCTGGCGCTGCAGCCTTCTGAGGATGATGTCGCTGGCCACAGCATTGCCATGAGCAACAATCACCATCTTCCTCTTTGTCGACAAGGCAGTTAGGCTGTCACATTTGAGCTTCGCACCTTCCCACAAACCGGTTAGGTGCTCCACTGTCTTGCACAGCCATTGCTTGGATAGCTGATTTTTGCACCTTAGTACAATCAATCCGCTCTCCACCCTTGCCCTGCCGACAAATCCAATGTCATTGACATCGTCTTCAAGAGACTCCATGGCATCCAACAAAGATACCTTGAAGGTACTCAGATGAGTATCCTCCAGAAGCCCCTCTAGTGACAAGTCCATGACTCCCATAACGAGGTCAGCTTCCGCTACTTGAGCGTAAGTCTTCCTCGCCCTGGTGGGCTCGCCCTTTGCCTGTTCAGCCCGACGTTTAGGCGCTCTGCCAAGACCGCTCGGCCCAGGTACCGCATGCGAGGACTGTGAGTTCGCTGGGTTAACAATCTTTCCAGATTGTCCACCCCGCTCATCACCTCCCGACGTCGGATTTCCCTGTCCCGTCGTTCCCAGAGCTACTCTACCCGTGTTAGGCTTGGGCCTCGAGCCCCTTTCGGAGCGACTGACGGCCTTTATAATTGGCCGTCCATCTCTCCGAGCATTTGCCCCTTTTGGTGTCTGCGTGGAAGAATTATCAACCTTCTCAAGAGACGGTTGTCCATCCTTCCCAGCATCCACCTCAATTGGCCCCTCCGTCGTCTTCGGATGAGGCTCCTCAGGCGTTGAACTTTTTAAAGTGGTTCCGGAGCTATCGCCCCTGAACCTCTTCCCCGAGTTCTCGTAAACTACGAGTAATCCCTTCCGAAAATGATTGATTAATAATATTTGCTATACGGGGATGCCAAGATGCTTAAAAAATTAATAATCGATTATAGAACAAAAAAGACCATACTAATGGCCGGGCTCAGACGATTTATACCCTATTTATACTACACCATATCGACATGGTTAATGTTAAATTGCCTCCAAACGAGTTTCAGCAACAATCGGAAGAAACAACGAATTACTCTTTGTTACTAATCCTTCTGGTTGTGGAAATTTGTTGAATTTTCTGATAGAATATGTTAAGAGTAGTTGTTAATTAAACTTCTTTACGTTAAAGTGATAATTTTCGACTGGTTGTGCTTCTCGAGAAATATTCGATAACTTAACATTCTTTTTCCGCTTTATACTAGGTAAATGCAAGCAATAATCATTATAATGAAGGTGACAGGACTCCGTACTAATTTATTTACAAAAAAAAACCTATTAATGTGCACTATCAAACTAAAATCCAAAGAGGTTGATTATATTTGTAATTTGATTCTTAAACATCTTTTTTTGGTTTGAAACGTGCATATATATTTTTGCAATAATGGCAATGAAATTGATCAAAATTGTTTACAGTAAACGATTTTTATGTTCACCGAGCCGATTTCTTGCTCAGAGTTTTTTTATTTTTTATTTCTATAGCAATAATTAGTTTTGTCGACTCTACACATATTCTTTATTCCTCTTCCTCTTCCATTTTTTTTTTGCACTATTAAACACGTTTTTGTGGTTTTGGTTTGTTTAAATTTGCGCCTTAATGTACAATAGTTTGTAAATACGAATATGCATGTCTTTAATATTGTGGTTTTGTAATTTTGTTACAAATTTCAAGATAATGCTTGCATGAATTCAACCAAGTGAAAAATAAACACTAAACCGCAGTGTGTCACAACGCTACATAAGCGTGTAGTTTCCATACTGCCTTTTCCCTGCGAAAACAAAAAAAAAAAACAGAACAAATCAAATTTTTGGAAAATTGTTGGAATTATAATTTGAAGCGCTACTTGTGACTATTTTAACATTTTACATAATATTCAGGCCTTAACTCCTGTTGACTGCTTGTTGATTGGATTCACGGAGAATTTATGTATTTTCCTTGAATGACAATTTTACTCTGAATTTACTTTGTCGATTTCATGTTGTTTTATGATAGAAATATATTTCACATTGCTTTTTTTGTAGCGATGTGTCGTTTTCCCAATGCTAAGTTTTTCAAGTATCCAAAATTATCAATTAGTTGATCTAAAGTCCTGGATTAATGCGTTAGCATACCAAATATAACCGAGGATGACCACTACGTTACCGAGTGGAGCGTTTTCTATAGCGTTCTCTCCTCTAACCTCATTTGTTCAGCTAAAGTATGTGTGCTCCAAGTAATACATCGAGCTTGCCTGGTCGATTCACATCAGGATCAGAGACTACTTCCTTTGGAATTATCTACGATGAGCGGTTCAGACATTGTGCTGGTTGGAAAAATTGATTGTTATTTATTGCATTGTGACGTTGATACTTTGATTTGCTGTTATTACGGTTTGACCTATGACTTCAACGCACAACTTTGAGCTGGTTGGAGCAATGGATAATCTCTTCCTGTGTCGTTCGGTTATTAAGTTGACTTCATAACCGTTGACTTCAATATCGCTCTGAACACATCAGATCGCCTGTTGATTATTCTAATAACGGCTCTTGCTAAAAGTGTATAGGCTTGACGTTCGGACAAGGTGTTAAAGCAACTTGGACGCCCTAAAAAAAATTATCCATATAAAAAAATGTTGACATTATTGCATATAACATTCATTAGTAAATACAAGGTAGAAAATTTGTTTTTGTTTATTCTCACTTCATTAAAACATTTTCTTGAGTAATAAAATAATGAAAATGTAAGAAAATCGCCTCAATAGAAAGTTCAATTCACACACTAGGCGACACTAGGCCGAGTGTCCCGTATCTCGGCTGGTTGCTTTTAACATCAACAACTACGTGAACAAGCGGAATTCAATGAAATATTTCCGCTGAAATAGGCATAAAATTTCAATCCAGGAACCAAAGTACATAAATTACATTTAAAGAAGACATATTGTATGGCAGAACAATGAGACAGGAACAGCAATACTCGTAACTATGACGATAACGTTAAAAACGTCTATTGAATTTATGATGAGAGTGAAATTATTAAACCAAGACGGATTATTGGTATGTGCAGCAGATCATTACAATACCAAACCAAACGCAGTAAGAGCATGACGACAAAAAATTGAAAATCTATAGTCACGCGCACTGATGCAAAAGACTAAAGAAAATGGAAAAACGAGAAATTTACAGAAGTAGATTTTACATTAGTAGCATGACTGTAATGTTGAAAGAGCTCACCACATCATCGTTGCCACTAACCAAAGGAAAATTATACTCAATTTTAAAAATTTATTATCCTGACGTTAGCGCCACCATCAGCGACAAACTGACCTTATCTAAGTTGATAGGTATATCTGTTACATGTTTGACTATTTGTACCTGTGTGTAATTATATGAATGGGCATGAGTTACTGTGTGTATGCACTAGGGATGCCAATCTCGGGACCTTGGTATTTTTTAATTCCAGAATATCCCAGGATTATATCAAATATTCCTCTTTTAAAGACAAAATAAGCATTATTTGTACCATCGGTTGCGTTTTACGCGTTTAAAACTCTTTTTGATCAAACAGCTGACTATATTTGGCGGCAAAACGCAACCAAATTTATAGAGTGCACAAAAAATTATAGCCAAAATGGCTGACACACATCAGTTCAGGTAAATTATGTAGTATATTTGATGGAATTGCTCTTTTCAAGGTTTTTTTTTGTATTTGTGAGTCTGCAAAATGCATTAAATGCAGTTAGATTTTACAAGTCAAAGGAGGTTCAACGAAACGTTTGTGCACTCATTTAAAAATTCGCAGCATAAATAGTGTATTTCCGAAACACGAAAAATCCCAGTGATGTATATTTCGGAGCTTCCATGCGTGCAGGCAAATATAACACATTTTCTTGAAAGCAGTAAGGATAAAGTCGGCGGATTTACTATTACTCATAAGTGCATGTGGGCTTGATGTGCCAAAGTCACGAGATACCTTAAGATATATAATGCTGAAAAATTACCAAAAATTCAAAGCGTATAATTCAAGCCTATTGCGCCACAAAACTTGGATGATTGCTGAATTGAGCGTGAAAGCATTGACTAAACATTTAAAGGAAGTAAATCTGAATTTATTAAAGGATGTCGTCGACAATCGATGGTAAAAGTGGGGTGATTGGTAGAGCCGATCCAGCAACTATATAAATTACGAAATCAAAAATATTTGAAATTCGGAATGATCTCAAGATCCCAGGATTATATTTTCAGATCCTGAAAATCCCGGGATCGACAAAACCCTGAAAATGTACATCCCTAGTGTGTACATATATTGTATGATTTAGTATTATATTTGAGTAAATAAATAAGGGATTGTATGAGCATAAGGATATGTGTACACATTTGTGTCCGGCTAAAATAAATTTATATCATGTAGAAGTGATTTTTATTTTAGGTCTGTTTTCTGGCAATTTTTAGGCGTGTTATATTTGTGTAAGTATTGCTATTGTGTACTTCTGACATCTTTTTGACATTATTTAAAAGGATAGTGTTTGTTTATCTTGTGAGGGATTCTTTTCATTAAGAATTGGAAGCAAAAAGGAAAAACGTTCTATTAACAGAAAAACGGATCAAATAAAAATCATTAATTTGAACTTATATATACCTAGGTATGTATTTTGTAGGTTTTTGCTTCATCATCAGCCACTGAAGTGTGTTTTTAGTTTTATTGATCTTGGAATCACCATGGTTTCTAAACTTTGCTTTAATTTACATATTAATTCCAGTGTGAGTATGGCAAATTCTTGCGTAAATAATATTCTTTACATTTCACTTATTCGTAAAATACTGGAGTATTCTGCTATTGTCTGGAATCCTTAATATAGGTGTTATATCGATCATTTAGAATCTGTAATTTGCTTGGTGTGCATTTAATAGAGGACTATCTAAATAACCGTCCACCCCATGAACAACATCTCAAGCTGTTCGTATTGTCAACACTAAATAGTAGAAGAGAAAACGTTTCTTTTGTCACAAAATTCCTTAATGCTCAAAACGTTGTTAACGTTAACCTGTTAACGTCATCTAAACGACAAAGGTCATAATATGAATTTGACATTTGATCTTCGATCTTCGATAACTAGCGATGATTTCAAGATTTGGATTCCAAATTGTGGACTGTTTTAGAGGACATGGTTTGCCACAAAAGATACCCCAACACTGGTTCTCTTAAATTCTCTCTTCGATTCGTCCTATGACCAATTTTCCAATGGACGAGGTGTGTGTGGTTATTGCTGATTCGCCAGTCTGACTTAAGGCGTACGTGAAGACCAAATGTGTACGTTTCGAATACTTGTCTAACAGTATTTATGGCCCTGCTAAATAAATAAGTTAAATTTCATTAATACCTCAAAATAGTTTCTGATATTTTAACTCCTTTTTAATATTCTTTTATTGTCAAATTTCTCAAAGCTGTTTCGAAAATCATTGAACAGCTTTTCTTTTTAGCAAAATTGATGTTTCTCATTGAGGATTAAGTGTGAAAAAAACTGAAAGGTAAATATCCAAAACTTTCCCAAAATGTATGTGTATTTGAACGTAATGTGTACAATATGTAGTTATGTACCTGCATTAGGGTGACCCTTATTTTTCGAAATTATGCGATATGCACTCGTATTACAGCATTTCCTCGCTAAAAACTCCACAACAATTCTACTCGAACAACTACTGTACATTATTTGATAATACAAAAATCGCCGAGCACTGTTGAAATCGATTGGCTTAACCCAGTTGTAGTAAACGCAGTAGTCCACAGATCCCGCTCAAACTTGGCATGATCAATAAGGACAATTGTACTAATATGTGCAATCAAATTTTAATATTAGCGCGGGCAGTTTTAATCGACTATTTCCAGAACTTTCTGACGGATTGACGAAAGCTATAAGAATGAAATTCTTATTCGAATTAATTCAGTACCCGGCAAATAAAATGAACCAGTAAATTTTGTTCTTATACGTAACTAAAATTAATATTTTAAATTCTGAATTAACTGATCTCAAAAAATGTACTCGCGAAACATATTCCTAAAATATATACATATATACATATATGTGACCCGAATAATTTTAGTTTAAACAAATTCTACGCGAATGTAAATATAAATAGAGAGTAATTAGAGTTTATGATGTAGAATTTCCAAAAATCGGGATTAAATATGAATTGGCCTAAAATATATGCAAAGTGCGAATAGTTTTGTAGAATTTGGGATACCGAAATTTAAAAAAAAAAATCTCCTTACAGTCGGCTGGGGCCGACCAAACTATACCCTGCATATGTAGATTTGTATATAAAAAGTTTACTCGAATATCCAACTTTTCTTTTATTTCCACTTTTCGAGAAACAATTTTTGCATATACTACTAATTTACACCCGAAATATGGTTGACTTTGACGAATTAAAAGGATTTTAAGATAATTCCGAGGCTTAGTATGGGAGCTATATAAAAAGTGGGCGTGGCTTACCACTTTCTAGTAAATCCAATTAATTTTTCAATGTTAATCCACACCTTAAATTTGGTGTCCTACGTTGAATAGTTTCTAAGTTATGGTGGTTAACATTTTTGTTTAATTTCCTCAACTTTGTATGGGAGCCCCAATAAGAAGTGGGCGTGGTACGCTGATTTTTCGCCAGATTATTTCCGACTACGATATTAATTTAAGTGTCAATTATGGTTATTGTAGACATTAGATTGCCTAAGTTACAGCTGTTTTAATTTAAAATTTGTATGGGGGCTACGATAAACACTGGGCGTGGTGCGCCCATTTTCTGTGAGCCTAGTTGCTCGTACAATACTAATCCATACCATAAGTCTCGTTGTCCTAGGCTAAATGGTTTGTAAGCTATGGAGCTTAAAATTTTAGTTTAATTCACTCGACTTTGTATGGGAGACCCATGAAGGAGTGGGCGTGGCACACTGATTTTCTGCCAGATTTTTGCCTACTACGATATTAATTTAAGTGTCAATTATGGTTATTCTAGACAGAAGATTGCCGAAGTTACAGCTGTTTCAATTTAAAATTTGTATGGGGGCTACGATAAACACTGGGCGTGGTGCACCCATTTTCTGTGAGCCTAGTTGCTCGTACAATACTAATCCACACCTTAAATCTCGTTATTGTACGCTAAATAGTTTGCAAGTTATAACCGGTAACATTTTTTTTTAATTTCCGCAACTTTGTATGGGAGACCCAAAAAGGAGTGGGCGTGGCACATTGATTTTCTGCTATATTATTTCAGACTGCCGTGTTAATCTAAGTGTCAATTATGGTTATTCTAGACAGAAGATTGTAGAAGTTACAGCAGTTTCAATTTAAAAGAAGTACAGACACTTTGTATGGGAGCTACGCTAGAAAGTAGGCGTGGCTCACCCACTTTTGGCGAGGTTATATAGTAGTATAATATAACTCTATGTGCAAAATATTGTTGTCCCAAGTGGTATATTGTGTGAGTTATAGCAAGTTAAAGATTTTGAAAATTTCGAGGTTAGTCGCTTTGAATGCTTGGTGTGGGCGTGGTTATTGACCGATCATGCCCAATATCAATCCCCTCCGTACCCTTGGATCATAGATTACTTATGCCAAATTTCATCGAAATAGCTCAATATTTACTCAAGTTATCGTGCGAACCAGCCAGGTGACAGACAGACGGACGGACGGACGGACGGACGGACGGACGGACGGACGGACGGACGGACATCGTTAAATCGAAAATTTAATCGACGCTGATCACGAATATATATCCATGTCTATATCTCCGGAGATTCCTTCAAGTGGACACAAACATCTGACCGAAATGAATATACCTTGCATATTGCATTATGCAGGGTATAAAAATAAGTAATTTGGAGCAAATAGAAACAAATCAGAGGGTATGCAAACGTTAAAAATAATGTTCATCTACATAAGGGACACTCTAAATGTACATATTATAGTAATATGATGTATGTATGCATTAGAAATTGCCACCCAACGTTTTATGATTAACATTTACAACATTGTCACTGATATAAAAATGTACACGCATTCAGTACAGTAACTACATACAGACAACATATCACACAACATGAACTTGATTATAATGAGACCATCCAAAATTGGGGAAAAAAAAGGTAACAGTTACCACTGGTTGTAATAGTTCGTTGTTGTTTTCTGGTTTTATTGTCATTATTTGATTGTTGCCGCCGCTGATGATGACGTTCTTGTTCTTGTTGTTGTTGTTTATGTATGTCATTTTTGATGTTACTTGTTATATTTTTGATGATTGTTGTGTTGCTTGCTATAAAGTTGAACTTTTGTCCATAATCTAACCCTTCCGAATGAAAAGAGAAAAAGTGTACAAGACACAAAACAATTAATTTAAAATGAAATAATTAAACAAAAACATAGTGATGACAAAAATTATAGTAGTTACTTTTTTACTCTGCTGCTAATATTGTCATATAATTCAAAAGTCAACTACAGGTAACAATAACTAATAGGAATGGACGATACACGGAATATCAAAATATCGAAATATCTTTCATTTTCCATATCGATTATTCTTATATTACAATTTTTAAAAATCTTCTACCGAAAATTCCTTTAACAAAACAAACATCACTGTTGTTTATATGGAAATATGTGATGTGGCATGGTCATATTTGAATGAGCAATTTCAATTTTAAAACTAATAATTTTTTATAACATAATCCATCTTCATGGTTTGCCAAATATTTTATCGATTACCTCTTAGGTATAGGCTTTACCATCTAATCACTACTTGTACAAACAAAATTGTATCCTCTCTGAATCCTGAAAGGAAAGTTTTTGTTTTCATTTGTAGGAACAATTTGATGAGTAGCTGAAACTTCCCAAGCACATTCCAGCATCCTATTCACTTCAAACTATATCAGCTAACGAGCTTATTTTTATTGCTCTTAACGCTGTATTTTTCGAAACAGTATCGAGGAAATTTGTTGGTACTGATGTTGTGAGGGTTTTTAAAAATCAATAATGGAAATATCATTTAAAAATATCTCACTAATTTTTGGTATTTTAGGTTAATGCATAAACTATCGGTATATCGATCGATATATCTCCCATCTCTACAAACTCATACTGTGTATTGTGTCTTATACTTATATGAGTGTGATTAGCTTTAATATTTGTCAAACCGTATTTGCAAACAAAGTGTTTATATTGTTGAGGTCATTCTCATGATCTGAAAAGCAAACAAATTGTTTTGCACTATGGGATCCAAAGGATGATGTATCGAGTTGTGTACAGTACTGAGGGCATGACACTTTCGGCTATTATTGGAATGAACTTACATACTTATATACGCTCATTCAGCTGGGAATAGCTCTTATGACAGTTTCGAAGTTTTCTCAGAGGGTTTCAACGGGTGCATGCAAAATTTGATATGCAAAAGAATGTGACATGAACGTAGGTAAGTATTTTTATTAATATAAGTTAAAAATTAATGAAGAACAATTTTAGCTAATTCTCTGTGTCTGGGAGAGCAAAATTTTTGCGTTTCGGATTACCGACAGACTGCATTTCTAAACAGAGACAAAAGCCACAGCAGAATTTTTGAGAAATTTGGAATCTTTGCCAAACCAAAATAGCGATTACGCTAATAAAACGCAGATAATGCTTATAAAAAAACAATTACGATGAAATTCAACATATACATACACTCATAAATAACCTGCCACCAATTGAGCTGCAATATAACGTCCACCCAATGAGGCAACTATCGTGTGAATATGTGAATATGTATGTGATGTATTTAATACTTACCAAACAAAAATCACTATAAATAACACGCTTCATGTGAGTTGAATGCATCTATGTACGATATGTATAGTATGACGATAAAGATGCGTAGATTGTACCACCAGCTGATTATGTTATGGATTAATTCATAACCCGTGTTGAATGGTCGCGAACGGTCGACCACACACGCATGACTGCACCTTGGTTTTCCTTTTGTACATACACACACATTCATATATATGCATAAGTATGATTTGTGTATGTGTGTTTTATTATTATTTTTTATTACCACACATTGCTTTCTTTCATATTATTATAATTATTATTCCTTTCATTAAAGGTCAGCTTACAAATTTAAAACTGCTGCCGCATGCTGTTGATACTCCTTTCGATAATCGGTATGGCTAGCTAATGACGATGAGATAGAGATATCAGCTAAAAACAATTATCACATTCAATAATCGTAGCTCTCGACAGCCTCTAAGCATATGTATAAAAATAACGCGAGTATCATCATCATCATCATCATCAACATCTTCGTCCCCAACCCAATAACTGATGTGAACATTACCATCATAGGTGTATAATTGAATTTTGTTGATTGATTCGAGAATAATCTAGAATTTCTATCACAACATTCGAATATAAAAGTCGGCAAGTGTTTTTAGTTAATATTTCGATATACTCATACACTCAGCGTGAAAATTTAATCAAGAGTAACCAAAAATGAGAAATGTTTAGTTCGTTTATTTCTAGTCCGAGTTTTCGCTAACCATCCATTAAACGTTTACTCTATATTATGTACCATTTAAAATTCATTAAATGTTCTACATTTACAAAAATAATAAATAAATCAATTTTTTTGTTGATTATGCATTAAATAAAATTATTAGTCAATGTTTTTCATAAATAATATACATTCATTTTCGCTTGAAAATTCGAAATTCCACTAACAGACGCAACTATTTTGATTGTTTTATAATAAACACAAAATGCTTCTATCAAACACTAGTTTAAATATTAACCATGAAGTGAAAAACTGGATCGCTTGAAAGCATCCTGGAATCAGTTTAAGTATTAAATCATTTTCATCCAAAAATTATTTAATAAGATTTTCAGTTTCTTCTGTACTTTTCCGCTCATATGCTTTCTATGTGTATACGATCATTCATCCACGTAAATAATTGAAAGTATACATCTTACAATCATCACAGATGCCGTAACATCTGACGATTTAATTAATTAATTGTTTTTGAAAATCATTCAACGCGAGTCTTTGATTACTCTGAACTAATATACATGATGAAATGATAAATGGTTCGATACATGGTTGGGAGAAATACATACATACATTCTTACATATTTTTGTGGTGTGTGGCTTTTAGTGGGAATTAAAGGATGATAACTTGATTTGAGCGATATATTAATATGGCTGCACTATGTTTATACGAAATACTATTCATTATGTATTCCAATTAATAATCTGTCTATGTATCTTTAATGTTCAACAGACCATCAAAACGGCTTTTATATAGACCAGACATACATATATGACTTGTACATATAACATTGATTATGTATTCACGATTGTTATCAACAGAACATAACTGCAATAATGAATTTTAAATGTCAACGTAGACACACATTTTCCTGAACAATTTACCCAACCTTGCTGAATGTAATAAGTTTTTAACAGCCAAAATATAAAATATCATCAATCACCAGACATTTCAGAAAGAAAGCTATTCGTATACGCTGGTGTGGTACTTACTTAGTGTGACTTTAAGTAAAAATGTTCTTTAGTGATCCATAGAGCCACCAATGCACTAAAGAAAAAAAAATGGGCGGTCTATTTAAAAAAACACTAGGTCACACTATAGGATCTATTGTGTAACGACCACTCCTATTATGCATGTATAAATGCACCTGGTGTACTATATGTGTGAAAATAGTAAATTGCAAATTTTGCACTCAAATGTCAAGAACAACAATAATAAAAACAATTAGTAGTATTTTGTTAACAATTGTTTTTTTTTATGCATCGTAAAATATGATGGTTCTTCCAGACATGACATCAGAAATATTGCCTAAAGCGAATCTTATGCTTCGATGCATATTCTCTTATGTGAGTAGCGACATGCAAAAAGCGGTAAAATACCCTTTTGAATTTTTGACAAATATTCAAATTTTCACAAAACTCAAACTAAAATATGTAGTACTAAAAGGACACGATTCAAGTTCATTTTTCAACCCCATTCAATTTTCCTCACTTGAAAGAGATAATATCTACATTATACTTAGTTGTTCAAACCAACTAGTTGAATAAGAAATACTCATTGCTGTCTAAAGTTTTATACACCAAATATGCCCTTTTAATGAACAATTTTTGCCATAATGTCGGAATTATGTTTATATGAAAAAAAAAATTGTTTTTTTTTGGCATTATTGCAAAAATTATTACAGTAATGTCAAAATCGTCATTTTTATAAAATTTTGTGTTGATTGTAATACGAACATTTTTGCAATAATAATGGAAATCTAAATGTTTGGAAATTTTTGTAATTTTGGACATATTCGATAACGGGTTGAATCAGATAGAAACCCGGCACACCTCTTATGCAAAATTATGCTTCTGTATTCATACTTTGTGCACGAAAACTAACACTATACTGACCTAGAGCACTGCACGGAAATCCTAACTCGATTATATTATAGATAGACCTCAAAAGTTCAGTTTGCTAATCTAGTTATGTAGCGAAGGAAATGAAAAGCAAAGGCAGCTCACAGGTACACACAATTTTGGACTATGTACCTCCTTAAAATAGGCAATACAATAAACTTCTTTGATCCCCAGAGTATGCCGAGACACTCACACCAAACTCAAGTAAATGTGGCAAGATTTTTGAGGGGCAATAAGTTAATACTTTTAGTTTCGCTCTCATTTCTTCAATCCATTGCTGGTTATGTTTTGAGGAATCTAAGAAGACAAGTTCACTTAACAGCTGGTCACTATTCCCCCAGCAATAGGATATCACTTCGTTCGTCATTCTTGGATTTGTCTTTGTTTCTAACGTACCTAAACTCCTCTGCAATTACCGTTTTCGTTGCACATTACCGTACGTGATCCATTTCTTATCACCAGTTCAGTAGTGAAGGACCTGTTTTCCAACCGCTTCAGTAAGTTATTGCATTCGCAAAGGCAGTCGAGTAAATTTTTGTGAATTTTCTTCACCATTTTTGGCCTCGTTTGATCGACCACTGCGAGGATTAATTTAAACTGTTAACAACTTTATGCTTAGCATTAGTTTTTTTAGATTTAATTCGACATATGTACTTGTAAATCCAATATGATTGCAAAGACCACCCAATAGGTCATCGTTTTTTGTTTAAGCGGCTATCTTTTTCTTTTTCCTGCTGCATCAACTTGCAACAAATCGTGCACATAATTTGAAACTTGTAAAGCAACTCAAAATCCGAGATGAGTAAGTAAAAAGGAAAATAAAAAAGTACACCTAATTCAAAAACGGTAAATAAAAAAGTAGCTGAAAAAGTTAATTTGGTCGAGACACAACGCATCTGCTCATCGGTTTACTTATGAACTTATTCAAAAATTCTTACGATACACTATCAAAAAATTGACACTACAGTCGACTGCAAAAATTGTTGAAATTTATCCGGCTCGAGCTCTAATGACAACAACAATATTGCAGTGTATATCTTGCTAATCGGTTTTTTATCACCTCACCAAAAATAACAAAAAAATGACGAGCAGCCTTTCATACCACATAAAAAAAAAAAACTTTGCAACTTAACCATGCCGGCACAATTTCGCTGTTGGCCATGTGAACAGTGTGACCAGCAATTTAAAGAAAAATATTTTTAAGGGAATTTTTATATAAATATACTTTACATATCTACATATTTATTCACCACGCTCAAAGAGTCAAGATTGTAATGAGTTTGTACTTTGTTTTGTGACAGTTACAGGTGTCGCTTTCACAAGTGGCGGTATTTCGTTGTTCTCAGATCAGAATCACAAATATTATGGAAATAATTGCCTATGTGCCCTGTGATAAAAAACATAATATTCTTTAAATGTTCTTTTATATTTGAGTATCTCAAAACCTCGTCTAAGTTATAGTTGATTGTATTTCCTGAAACACAATTATTCCAATCTGGTCATACTGTATGTATAATACGTCATAGCACAAGGTTAATGTATTTAACATTTTTTGAATATATACCGACAGTATCGGCAACATCAACAACACAAACGCCATATTCAAAATATCAGGCACGAAAGTAATTTGATACTTTGAACGCGTGGCCATCCATGAGGCCAACCAATAAATTCATTTAGGCAGAAGCTGCTATGCTGCTTAAGTACATACGTATATTTATAATGCTGTTATATTTAGCATGATCACTTCTCTCCGCAAGTAATTGTTTTTGTTCTTCTCGTTTTACCGTTTTCATATGCACCTTATGCTGTCCATCAACGTTATCATCATTGCCTCAATGCATACATTTTCGTTTAGGTCAAATTCGAAACCAGGTGTAATGTGTATCGAAATTGATCAGTGTAATAAGATCACTTTGAGGATCAACGCCATACAACGCCAAATGAAAACATAAGGTAAACATAAGTGAAAAAGTGAATTTGAATAAAAACAATAATTAATAATACCACCAACATAGTTGACACATTACATACTCATATGTATATATTATATATCCTAGGGCATATATTTATATATATATATATATATATATATATATATATATATATATATATATATATATATATATATGTATATATATGTATGTATATATATGTACGCTGAATGTACCTTATTCAATACTCGCCAAATAGGTCCAAGTACTTGCAAGTAGGTCCAAAGATCTGGTCTAGGACTTTTCTCTAGACAGCTCCAAGCATGCTCTCATCTGAGGTGGAAATTATCCAGACTTTGGCGCCATATGTAAGGGCATACATGATGAGAGATTCGCGTGGTGTTAATGTTGGATTGAAGAAGGTAGGTAAAGTCCTTCACTACTTCAAAAACATAGTTATCAACAGTGACGTACTGGCCAAGATGCCCGGACTCTTTGTTTGTTGATACTAGGTAATTCGTCTTTCCTTCCTACCAAATGCAGACATTGTTGTGTAGAGGTAGTCCCTTGCCGGACTGTCGAAAGCGGCTTTATAATAAAAAAAATATATGGTGTGTGTTGATCTATTGATCTATTTTTCTTGAGTCTTCTCCAGGATTTGGTACATTATAAAAATATAGACGATAGATTTACTGGAAACCACACTGTTAAGTTCCAATCAGGTTGAAGCATAGGCAGAAGCATATATACCTATATATATATATATATATATATATATATATATATATATATATATATATATGTATATATATATATATATACATATATATTTATATATACATATACATATATATATATACATATATATATATATATATATATATATATATATATATATATATATGTTTATTGTATATGTACATATATGCCTTGTCAGTTTAAATTACAATGTGAATTGATGAATTTCAATTACTGAGCTGTTCACAACTGCTTTTACCTTACGCTTTTTTCAGTTTGCCTAACTGCATATCATACGTACATTCATTTAGTAAATTATTTAAGTTATATTTTTCTAGCATTCATTCTACTTAGAGCGGAAATCATCAATTGATGTTGATGATGTATGCAACTATTTATGTAGGTTGACTTCATTACAAAATATTTGCTATTTCCCATGTAATATTTTTTTTTCTTTCAGATAACCTACATGCATATGACAATGCAGAAGCAAGCCCTTATAGTACTTAATCTTAATTTTCTTTTTAATTTTATTGCGTTAAATCGAAGCTAAATATACGTATTAGTTATGAAAGAGAATATAGCTGTAGTCATTAAAAACGAAATTATAATATGAACATTTTCGAAATCGATAATAAAGTAAATAATGTCAAAAATTGGGGAAATGAGAAAATTTGTTCTAATCGTTAGATCGTAGGGGTTATTATTTGACCACCGCTGCTTTGTGTACGAAATATGGTTAAATAGCAAAAAATCAAACTGCTTGACAAATAAATATTTATAGCAGGAAATAATGTCTATACTCTAAATAATAAAATATTATTCAAATATAATTGTATAATTTACAAATATCCTGATAGTGTATACTGATTTGTCCATTTGGAAGCTTTGCATTGCATTCCTCAAAGAATTGATAAGTTTTCTCTGATTCAGAAGGCTTGGCCAATATCTCTAACCTTACCCTGTGACGTCTGGGAATATGATACTTATCTACCGTTACTAGCTTTGCTCCAGGATAGACTTCTCCGACCTTCATGATCGCACGCAAGGATTTTATCTGGTCACGATACCAAGGCGAATTTGTGAATGATCGCTGGGGCCTTAGATTTACCGGCATATAGTCACAATAATTACAATTGAATAATTTATTTACAAATATAGCAAATCGATATTCTGAATTGTTACCCCTTAAAAGTGATTTTTTATATAAAATTGCAACACCATTTCAGAGTTTTGCTGATATAAGCAAAATGTCAGTGAACATTTTTCCTTTGCGAAACGTAGTGATCAATCTCACAACAACGAAAACAGGCGGTATTTGTTGTATTCGAAGAATTCTTACTCATCAGTTTGCTGATTGAAGAGTTTTGCTGTATATTTGCTCTAAAGTTAGGTGGACATACTACAGGTTTGAGACCAAACTTCCCACTTTTATAACAGTTAAAGTTACCATACTTAAAGAACTTTCCTCTTGCTCTTGTTCACAATTCTGGTATTAATTTTAAAATAATTTAAGACGATCTTCATAGAAAATGTGGTCTACAGGCTGACAAAATTTAGTCCAATTTACTCCACAGACCCCCGACCAATGAAAATACATGGAACATTTTGTATTTTAAGGATATGTATTCGAAAGTAACAATCTAAATACAATATCGAAATTAACATGTTTAACGAAATAATATATTTATGGTGGGCACATAAATTAGAACAGCCAAAAATGTGTTACTTCACTTTCGTTTAGTTCTCACGCTTTATTAAGCTCTATATTATATGTATATATGTGTGTATAGTAAGTAGTGTGAATTTAAGGAATCCTAGCCTTAACAAAAATTCATTTTGAGTGGAATACATGCTGCACAAAAGAAACGAAATATCGAAATAAATGAAAACAACATGTTGTGCTATTATGAATAATTTTAATTAAAAATTGATGTATTCACAAAAGTTATGCTCAAATGAAAACGAAAATAAAAACAACAGCCAAATTGAGTTTGTTGGACGTCACAGGTTATACAAGTACCTTATATTGTGGTGGATGATGCAGTATGATGGTACACTAACCACTAACCACTTATTTGTTTAAATCAAAACGCATATCTCCCCAGCTCATATGCATATTTATTGCATATTTGTTGTTATTGTTGTTGTTGTTGTTGTTGTTGTGGTGGTGGTGGTGGTAACGCCCCAATATTCATAATGGAATTTCAATTACATTACTACATATACATATGTATGCACATATTTGCAACGGCTTCAAGAAAATGAGTAAGAGGAATAGCAACAGAATCCAGCTTACGAGAAAAGTAAAAGACATAGTCGTAGGGTATAATTTATCATAGCTTAAATATTGCCATTCCAATCAATTTTCTGTTCTTATGTTTTGCTGATAGTTTCTTATGATTCGATCTTGCTTAGAAGTTTCACCTTTGCTCATAATTATTCATAAGTTGCGCTGAAAATATTGAAAGAGTATTGTATTCAAATTGTACGCAAGTATATACTCGTACATTATGATGGATCAAAAATACTTTTAAATGTTTCACTTAATACAGTTAGTGTGGAAGAGTTGCTATTCGTACGTAAAGGCAAAATCGAATCTACTGTAGAATATTGCAGCAACACTCCATATGAAAGGATTTATCATCTTTCCTCTTTATCAGAAGAGGATGCTGCAGATAATTTTTGTTTTTTTTTTTTTTTGGCATACCATGAAATAGGAAATAATTCAAATATAAACACCAAATTATGTATAACGCATAGTAACGAAGAGATGCGACAACGTCTGATACATTAGAAGACTCTCGGGTTATATTCCCGTATCTTCCTGATGATAAACTATCCAGGTCTCTGGCATTTGTGGGGGCGGAATGATTCTTAGTTAGGATGAAAGACCTAGACCCAAATAGTAAAACCTCCAAATCTTTTGTATACTCAGAACGGAAAATTTTTCTAGGGGCATTCTCAGGCAAAATCTTTATACAAAGAACGTAAATAGGAATTAGTAGGGCTAGCAGTGTAGCTACATGTGGACGTCAGTTGTGGTTCAGATTATGATGAAATCGATGACTGTGATACTGATGTCGCCGAACAATCACCCTCGAAAAGAGCTAGAGTTATATTAATGAACAAATTAGAAATGAATGCATAAAAAGTTGCATATCTCAAGGGGATATATTTGTTTTTTTATTTTCTATGGACTTTTACGTTCTTTGTACAAAGATTTTGCCTGAGAATACCCCTAGCGAAATTTTCCGATGAATAATTTACTTGAACAGTTTAACCTTCTAGCGACCTACCGAATGACATTTCATGCAGACTTTTCTAAAAAGGATTCAAAACGACCTTTTCGTGAGAGAACTAGTGGGCAAAAATGTTTTACAAAATTATACCTCGTGAAATTTAACTCTATGTGTCCAAACTACATAATTCCAATATGAATTTTAAATCTTTTCTTCGACTTATTATAAATAAACATTATTTGGCTTGATAATGCGAAAAGGTTGGTGGTTTTACTATATGGGTCTAGGTCTGTCATCATAAGTTAGAATCGTACCGCCGCCATAAATACTGTGTTACTGTGTTACATACAATTTGGTGACGAACTTGTTAGTACATTCAAACATATATGGATTTGTATACCACTACCCACATATACATATATGAATATACATATTTAGTAGGTAGGTAGATAGGTATCCTCCATATAAATTTACAATAAAATACCGCACACATCGTCAGAAATAAAGGCGATTTAAAACAAGAAGAACAAGAATGAAAACACCACCAACAATGACGCCATCATCGCTTGCCCACGCAATCATCATACAAGCCGACAAGAAAAGCCAACTCAATTAAATCAACATAGAAAGCCGATCGGTCGGTTCAGGATTAAACAAAATCAAGGTACCAGCATCGCAGCTCAACCGAATTAACATGTAATTATCTCAGTTCGCCACTGCTGTGTCTAGCTGATAGAAGTTTCACAGCACATGCAATCAGTTGACTGGGTCATTAATTGTAGGTGTATTATATTGTACATATCTATCTTAGTATGTACGAGTACATATGTAAGACATATACATACGAGTATGTACGATAGAGAGTAGATACCTACATATGCTCTTACAAAACAACAACAACAACAACAACAACAATCATCACATCGTTTATTAACCAAATCGGTTAAGGATCATTATCAACGTCAGCAGATTGTATCTTTATAAGCAGCAACAGCAGCAGCAGCAGCAGCAGTATCAAAATAAGCAACATTTCTACCATGTCGCAATTTTGGTGCATACATACATAAATCGAAAGTGAAACGAAACGAATTGTCGGCGTCACCCAATCCAAACAAAATCGTTAAGAACACCTTAAATGAGCACTTTTAGAATCTGTGAGTAAAGGTAGACACGTAAATGCATTTGATAATGCATGTGTTGCATAAGGCCACATTTGAAAAGCAACAAGGTGTGTCATCTCGTCTTCTGATGCTGTGTGTGTTTAAACTGATAATAACTTCAGTGTGTTCATACGGATATTGTTGTTATTGTTATTATTACTTTTGTTGTATTGTTGCCCACCCGCGCTGAAACATAGGTATATATGTTGTAGTGTATTTATACCCATGTATGTACATTCATTTGTGTGTATGTGGTCATACATGTGGTCATACATTAGTCTATCGTGGCGCTTATAGTCCTCATCATTTCCTTATATCTCTTATTTCAGACAATGATTTTACAGCATAATTAGGTGTTATCCTAGAAACCTTCTCATTTAGTTAATTGTGTGATATTAATGATTCACACACTTTGTCGGTACATGTCGTTTGATCTCGTTTCTTGGGAATGTTTGAGTTGCACTCACCGAATATTCAAGCAATCAATGTCTTGTGGCGTTAGTTTGAAAATTGATAAACTACCATTTAATTGGTCTATTTGTTTTTTCATGTTACCAATGGCTAAAAGATATAAGAAAATGTCATTGAAATGACTCATATGCGTACTTGAATAGTATATTGTATTGCATTTTAGTATAAATGCATACGTAGATCGATCTGTTGGAATGCACATAATAAGTAATTATGAAATATGAATGCACAATCCGTTTGGATTTCCAGTCCAATACTTTTTCGAAATATTCCCTATTAAATTATTTTTGTTTTAAACTCATTTTTGAATTTCAGCAACTGTCAAATAAAATCAATTTTAATCCAATGTGAAATTTATATATTCATTCGATTTTTATGAAAACATGTTTTTGGGTGGGAAATTGTAGATGGATGAATAAATAAAATCGACAGAAACGTACCATTAGTTTCGTAGTCTGTGAATTGATATAGTAGAGGATGTTATTTCTGAGCCTCGGTCCAAGGCCGGCCATGCAAGCTCTTCCATAATGCAGAAGTATATGGGGGTTTATGTTTATCACATGTGCTTCTGCTCTCTAATGAGTGAGCAGTTTGTCTTCTTATGATTCCTAAAGATCTTCGGTATGTGTAGCTTGTATTCTAAGGTGAATGAAATGTATCAGAAAATAAATGCTGATCAGAGACTCTCCAGTCCTTAATACGGCTAAACAGTATGCTCGGAATCAATGGTAACGTCTAAGACTTCTTGCCGTGATTATGTGAACTATAATTACTAGTCAAAAAAGGCTTAAAAGCGTTTTGCCCTTTTTCATTGTGTGTCAAGATAGTATAGATATTGTACATTATATACCCGTAAAAAGACGTTACACTATTTATTCTTTTCATTTACTAATTAGTCTTAAAAAAAGGGAAAAAGAAAAAAAGTTCACTATTTCAACAGTTAACATTGGAATGGAGGAATGCATATACATACATACACTCGTAGTATCGACATATTGTGGGAAAATGTTCATAGCAAAGCTAAGTTACTCAAATAACATAACTGCAATAACAATTTTTCTTGATAAAATGATAACAGAATAACACCATACGCTTGTAACAACATTCGAGTACACACTCATACATATTAGGGTGGCCTTTGTTACGTAAAATCAGATGTTGCGATTGAATTTGTACTAGGTCCAATTGAATGAATATGCATATGTGTGTGTTTGAAGCTAAAATAACGCAAAAAATCAGTAAACATCAATAAATATATGATTATAAATAATTTGGAAAAAACTTAGACCATAAAGGCACATTGCTATATCACTCAGCTTCCTTTCCACTACTGTTGTAAGTGTTAAATTCGGACAATATTAGAAGGAACCAACATATTTTTCCCGGTTTCAAACGAAAGAACCCTTGTGACATAACACCGTTGTGGACACCATTATAAAAATTTCGATAATAAAGTTGCTTCCTCAGCTGGGAATCGAATCCACGTCTTGAGGCCAGCGCGTTAGCCGCTAAATTAAATTTTATTGTTTTGCAGAATCTCTGTTTGTATATCATTATCTAAAAATAGACTATCGTATGGTTCCTGTAACCCTGTGCTCTCTCCATAGACTTAGCAAACTGTGGACATCTGTAATCAGCTTCCTACTTTCGTTACAACAGAAAGGCATTAAAGTCGTCATCAAGCACAAATTTATTATTGTGGCGGAGGCAGCGTTCATATACTTCCTAGAAGAGCTGAAATAAGCTCTATTTGGTCGCAATGTCATTCTTATCAATATGAACGTTGGCTCATATAAGGCTGATGTTGATCGCTGTTGCGGATTGTGGCCAGTCATTTGTTTTGCCAAGCGAGACCAGATATCGTAGTCTCTTGCTGACTATAAATCCACATCCTAATTCGTGCCTTTCTGTCCCGTCATCTCATCACCTGGAGAGCGATGATTTCAGCCTTGTGTTTCTTGAGGACATCAACCAGCTCGATAAAGGTACTTTCTCCATAGAGGGATCGAAATTTGCAGATACATATCCACACATGATGGTTCTTATTTCGTTTTCGCGGTCACAATTTCGGAGGCATTTTGATTGGGAGACATTTTTTATGTATTGGGTCCTCAGCCAAACGTACAACTTCTAATCGAAGGTGCTGCGGCGGCCGATGGTCGACATATGGATGACCCCCATTAAAATGAAGGTGCCTTCACATAGGAAGCAGAACTAGATACATGTTGACACCCTATTTAAAACCCAATCCATCACATAACCCAATGAGTTGACTGGCAATAAGTTCTACAAGAATTGGGCGAGCTTCACCGAGTTGAGGCAGTTAACCATGTTACCTTACGAAGACACCACTAGACCATCATTATCCATTACACATCACTAATTAGCCAGATTATTAAACTGACAAGCATTCCTTTAAAACTTGGGGAATGAATCCATGGCCAGGAATTTGGAAATAGGTTAAAATGCATTGTAAATTTCCTACTGGGTTATTTCATTCGACCAGTTCATATCAGATTATGCATTGACGAACTAATGAACTTTTTGTCATTAGTCCTCATGGTATGTAGCATAAAAGTAAACATAGGTGCATACATACATATGTACGATATGTATGTAGATGTTGTTAATTGGTGTTGAAAAAAGGCAGCAGAAAGCGTGTAAAGTCTTAACAAATATGTATTATCATACGAGCTGATATTTATTTATGGTAGGCATTACTGATTTATCATACTTTCCTGAGGTACGGTTTTATTTACTCTATCGCAATACTACAGACGCCTGTGTGTGTGTGTTATTTTACCTATTTATTGTTTATTATGAGTTGAATGTACTAAATACATACTCGGTGGCTCATTGTACCAATTCATACAAGTACATAGTGTGGGAATTTTAAATACCTTGCACTTGTTCTGTTGATATTCTCACTTATATGCCTATACATATACGTACACATGTTTTCTGGAATTTCTCTCTTTTTTCAAAGGGTTAAATAAATATTAGCAATACACAATACCATACCAGCCACATTTTTATATAAAATTTACAAACAACATTTTGAAAATTATAATTTACATTAGGGTAAGAGTATGTACTCAGTCTTAAATAACTGAATCACATTTGGTGTGGTATACAAATATTTTGTTTATGTAATCAGAAGAAAGAGCTACAATAAAGTTTTGGTGAAACCAAGGTGATTAATGAGAGTTCGTGCTACGCAAAAAATACATTTTTTTTAGGGAAATTTCAATTGTGGAGCTGTTGCTATCTCTTGAAACTATGCGGTGCATGATTTTAGCATACGTTGATGATCTTCTTTAAGAAAGTAGACCAATTCGGGGTACCACCCTCAAAGTCAGAACTCCTTCTCTTTACTAGAAAATACAAAACAGATCATGTACATAGTACCACATTCAATCTGCGCTCTTTTCTTGGACAAAAATGAAGAAGTTGTTTTCATGGCAACGAACTATAGACAAGAAAATTGGGTATAGGTATGGGCTCTATACAGCAGTAGTCGGACCAATACTTTTCTATGAGGTTCTTGTCTGGTAGATTGGACTCGACAAAGCCATATATATGAATAATGTGGAGAGGATTTGGCTGCTCAGTGTATCACGGCAGCGATTAGACCTACTTCCACTCAACAATACCTTGCTTGGAAACAGGTGGCAGCACCATCTGCAATTAGACTCAAAACTATCACAGAGTTCTTTTAGAAGCGTTGTTCATGGCAAATTGTTACTGTCGGAAGAATTGCCAATTGCTTGCCGACATGTAGGTACTGTTCGAAAGAAAAATCTTTTATTAAATGGAAAAATCTGAGTTTTGTGTTCTGTGTTAAACACTATTAAACTAAGAAAACCTCTTTTAAAGAGGCGGCCGTACACACATCGATGAAGTTGACCAATCTGGACACCCAAAACATTTCAGTACATCCGCAAACGTGGAAAAATTGGTTGATATTATGTTGAACGAACCCAAAGTTAAAATGAAGGAGCTAGTTGAATATCATACATTACATTTAGATATCACGAGAATGAGCCTAATCATTCATCGTTGGTTGAAAAGCAAAATTGTACGAAATCGAATTTGAACTTGGTTCTTAGCCACTGTATTCGTCTGGCCTGGCCCCAGCGACTTGTACCTGTTTCCCAATCTAAAGAGATGGCTTACCGGTAAGCAAATGAGGAACTCATAGCTGAAACTAAGACCTCTTGTGAATAGTTATCGTACGAACAAGCAAACACGGCATTGTCTAATTGCCTCATATGGTTTTTCATATATAAATACATTTAATTCTTCATACTTATCGCCTCTCCTATGGGTGTTATATACGAAAGCACAAATCTAATATACCCTTGACTTTGAATATAGGGTGTAAGAACTACATTATATCATAAACCGAAAATTGTAAACAATTTTTTTCGAAGTAATATCATCCTGTTTGTTGAGGTAACACTATATTACTATCTAGTACAACACATGCCGACGTGTTGATGTATTTGGAGCATTTGCAATACACAAGCACTATGTATAATATACACACTGCAACACAGTATCAAATGAAAATTTTATTTCAGTAACACCTTCTTATTTGCTGATGCTGCTGCTGCTGCTTCAGCACGAGCATGTTTTCTTTAATATAGTGGTGGCAGTGCATCTTGGTCTCTAATAATAACAACAATAATGGTAAACAAACAAATCAATAAGCATGGTATTTCTGCCTTAACCAGATCGGACTCCCGCCCCTAGCCACCAAACGTTAAGTTTACTTTACTTTGTAAACAGCTACGTGCCTATAGATGCTGTCAATACTATATCACAAGTCCAGACTAAAGAGCTTCAGTGCTCGGTATTTTATATTCGTTTGCAGGAATCCAGTATTCCAAATTCATGTATTGGCAACAAAGTGTGTATATTTTTATGTGCTGCGGGAAATATATAAATTACAATAATTACGCAAGCAATAAACATTACTTCATGCATCCTCAACTCGCTTAAGTGTTGAAAAGCTTTTTTAACCACGTATGGTATAATCATGTATTTTCATGTTGCATTGCTTTAGTACGTGTATGTTGTAGAAGCTATTTCAAAAAGGGTGTGCAGGTGTTGAAAGCAATACATAAATATGAGTTGTAGTTACAGTTCGCTAATTGTTAGAATTGTGTTTTGATTCTTGTACAGACCACATAAATGTATTCACCCTCTAAATACATATGTTCTAGTTCATATTTTGTTGGCATAACCCATTTGAATTCCAAAAATATATTGGGAGTGCAAGCACATTATTAAGGTTTTTCAATAGAGGCCATTAGTAGTATTAAATTGCATCGGATAATATGGCAACTATCTTTATGCTGAAGCATCATCATTAGGCTAATAAATTCAGTATGTGTCATACCTTCGAAGTGTAAACCGCATAGTTTTTATTTAGCTCCGACTATGTCAACTTTTGTGGTTGCCGTACCACAGTGGTTACTGCGTTGGCCTTCTGATCTGTAGGTCGTGGATTCAATCCCCGGCTGAAGCATAACAAAATATAATATCGAAGAATTTTTCTTTCGAATGGTGCCGGTAGTAATAATTTATCAAAAAATGCTTCTGAGAAGAGCTCTGTGATAAAGCTTAGCTAAAGTAATGTCACAAGGATTCTGCCATTCGAAACCGGCTAATATAAGTAGGTCCCTTTCAATGCTGTCCAAATTTAACACACTTCCCTTCCATTACTGTTACTGCGTGTTAAATTTTGGACAGTATTAGAAGGGACCTACTTATTTTAGCCGGTTCCGAATGACAGAACCCTTGTGACATCACTTTTTCTGAGCTTTGTCACAGAGTTCTTTTAAAAGCTTTTTCATGGCAAGTTGTTACTGTCGGAAGAATTTCCAATTGCTTGCCGACAGGTGGGTACCATTCGAAAGAAAAATATTTTCGATATTAAATTTCTTATGCATCAGCCGGGGATTGAACCACGACCTAAGAGCAGAAGGCCAACACACTAACAACTGAGCTACGGCACCCACACATGGATATGATCTGAAAAATGGGAAATTGTATTGCATATGTACTGAAACCAAAAGACGATTTTCCATGTCTGAAATGCTGCTTCAAGGGTAAAAAGAGAAGTCTTTTTTGCTTCGTGTAATACTCAAAAATTTATCTATTACTACAAGCGCCTAAGCGCAAAGAGTTATATGTGAGACCTGGCCAACCAGTCAACTCTTCTTGAAAGCCACATGTTGTGCAACCCGTTCTTGGAAAATAAACGATGGGAAGTTTTATCCAACTTTAGCCATGTCTGTCCATCTGTTCGCACTACAACTACTGTAATTATAAAGTAATATAGCTGAAAATTGGTACTTAAGATTATTTTCGCTATCTAACGGATTAGTTCGTAAACGGGCAAAGTCTTATAAAAACCATACTTGCCTCCTAAACAAAAGTATGTTGTTGAATCTATGTGTTCAGCATCGTTTATTGCATTTCATGCAGTAACCGATGCTGAAATTAAATATTTGCGATTACATTAACTGATTAATAGACAATTTCTAAAATGCAGTAAATCGAATAGTAACCATATCTAACGCCCACACAAATGTATGCTTCCGTATATATGCTTTCAGACTTTGTATATGAAAATATAAAGATATCAACATATCGATAGTTACGATTCTACAATATTTACTAATACGTATCCGAAAATGGTCTGACGTAGATGATGTCCTCGCCTACCTCAAGCTAACACCATTCATCGCATTGTAACGTACACGTTGGAGTGGATCTTACTAACAATATATTATATTGTGAAATGTTTATTTATTACTCATCTTCCTTTCGTTTGTAGAAATAGTACTAAATAATTTTGTTGAATAGAACTATATATTTATGTAGTTGATGTCTCATGCTGTTAATCAGCAATGATACCACACACTTCTTTAAATAGTAAACAACAAACTTGTAACATTAAGTTTTGAGAACATATTCTATTTTCTTAGCAATGATATTGTTGCGCCTATATTTAAGATATGGAGCCACCAACACACACACATTACCATCACCCATATTTAAGGGCATCTGGTTTTCTTTTCATCTCTTTATGATTTGTTATTTTTGTTGAACACATTTCCAAATAAATATTCTGTAGTAATTTTTAAGTTCGCTATTAATTTTGATTTTATTGATGCTATTTACTTTATTATTATCAATATTAATGGCAGCATCTGCTTGACAATCACATCAGAGTATACACATTGCAAAAGTCATATTCGGTTTCATATATCAATATATGATATGTTACAACACTATAAGAATTTAATTGCGAACTAATTTAGAGACCGACTGAAATTCTGAAATCGTACTGAGTAACAAATCAAAAAACAGCTGGTACTGTGGCTGGCGTACTGTGTTTCGACGGAGACAATAGTATAGTTATAAATATTATTTGATGTATAACACTAATATTTCGGGTATTAAATCAAAAATTCATATATTCTTGAAGCACATTTTACATAGTATTATTAATCAAAGTATGCTCCATCAGAAGCTGACATTTACCTCTCTTTCAGATTCCATCTATAATAAATAGTAGATTGTTTTTCGATGCAATTCATATAACAGAAAAACTGACTGCTTCGACCGAAAAAAATAGTAATCTGATAGAGGAATGTCATGCGTACTGTGTAAAAAATCAACCCTGTACTCAACAACTACACTTGCGAAGTAGCAAAGGGCGTTGATTCTCTTGGAACCAGCGTTAACACTAATAATGATGTCAGCCTAGGGATATTGCCAAAGATCACTCTTGCAAACAGGTGCTATGTACTTTGGAATTACTAAATAAACAATTGGGAAATCGAGCTCTCTCTCGAAGAACAAAGATGATACTATACAAGTCTCTCATCATGCATATTCTTACATATGGCGCTGAAGACTCGACAATTATCACATCAGATGAGAATTTTGGAGAGATCTATCTGAGACACAGACATAGTAAAGCACAACAAAATTCAGTGGCTGCGCAGGATATGTCATGTTCCCAGCCAAGAAGGGCGACCCCAATACGTATTTGATATTCTTCATTAAATACATCAAACACCTTTCCAATTGCCAACAAATTTTATATGGGAAGGTTTTACGCCAAAAGGAACATTCACTGCCCACCCGATGGTTCAAGATAAAACCAAAAATTATTTAATAATCAGTGTAATGTACACACATACGAAATTAAAGTCAATTCAAATTATAAGAAAAGATAAAATCAGTACAAATGAATCGAAGCGAATTATGTACAACCATATTTTACATCAACCAGTATGTACGCTCTAGTAGCAACAGTTTCTAAATATCTAGGTAGCGCACATGCGCCCACTCATTCATATGCTTCGCGCAAACTCGTAAACGTATTCAACGACATTTTTATGTGAAGAGTGCATATTCTGCTCATATGCATGAATCCAGCAACAGCTTCTTTATTCCACCAACTCACTGACAATGTCAGATTTGCTGACAATGCAAAGGTATCAGGACTTGCCGTTTAAAGTGGCATTGAAATAAGAGCATGACCGTAAAAACAACGCACCGGTCAACTGATGTTTAAGTATATAATGCAAATCGTTTAGCTTATCAGTAATCTCAACAATAGGCAAGAACAATTCGACACCATGGCAATGTCATTCATATACGAATGTACAATATGTATATATGGGTATACATTAGGTAGGATCGCTGCCTATATAAAAAATGTTATGGGAAACTTCATAACTTAAGTTTATGTATGAAATATTACAACGTCATTATAAAATTGAATTTATTCTCGAATTAAAACGACGTCAGCAGAAATGAATACTTTGTTAAGCTTATTAGGTAATTTTTCATTGAATTTCCATTTCAAAAATAAAAAATTAAATACATAATCTCCATATAAACTCACTTCACCTTAATGTACCTACTATAATATTATCTCAGTCAGTCAATTGTCCAACAGGTACAACATACACATTCCAGTTACAGTCGCCTCTTTTCGTCATTGCCCATTTATCAGTATCACGTCATCAAATGTTGAGAACATCTTCACTGGAAAAGTTTGCAACATGTTGCACATATCATACAAATTTGCCTGTGACTATTGCAATTCTTCGTGATACGCTAGCATATTGTATCTTGTGATTGTCATTGTCATCGCTGCTAATTTTACTTTACATGTTAACAAATTTTCTAGTTGTAATCCCACGTCATACGAATATCATTGTAAAATGTACGCACCTATCGAATGACAAAATAATATACCTACCTATATATAAGCATTCAGTAGTACATCACATAATTTAAAAGTTTTCTTGATAGATCCTATATTATCCCTTTGAGTTTGTATACCATATACATATGTATGAGATTCTTAGGTTTGAGCTACGTTATTAATTTTAAAATCTTTGGAATTTGAAAATAATGTCATGGTAAATATATCATTTTTGTGCAACTTTTATAAAAAGTCTATCGATCTCATTATTGTGAAATATGTAAAAATAAAAAAAAATACATGGCATTTATAAGCTTAAAGAGTCCCTTGGTCAAGCTTCTCTTGCAGTGCTGTTCTGTTTGTCTTCACTGACTTTTCTAAACATGATTAACTGATTAATACTAAACATGATTTTACAAAGAGAAAAGGAAAGAGCTATAGAGACCATAGCTCTGGTGTAACTCTCATTATGTTACTTAAAGAATACACGTATAATAAAATTCAACAGTTGATCAAATACAATAATTTAACAGTAATATGGAAACTCGAAACCGATGTAGATGATTTTGACCACATGTTTGGTTTGTTTATTCTTTGCTTTTTTACATATTTTTTTCTTGTAAATATGTTTGATAATATAGACAATTTAATGACAATTTTATTTGTCAAATTAATCCATTTAAAAATAGAATTTGTTGACCATTTTATTTAATGATACCTGTGTATATACCTGTAGTTGGTTTTTGGTTTCAATATACTTATAAAGACATTCCACAGTCATTGTGGTTAATAATTTACACGAATTGATTATCTTTGATGTGTGTCCAGCTTAAGTTACTCTATTGACATAAGGGTGTTTTACATAATATTAACTTGTGTGTTTGTTTTGATTTTATTAGAAGCACCTCTGTGTATCAATAAACAATACATTGGCATGAATATGAATGAAATACCATCAATATCAAATAGATAAGAAATCATAAGATGAATGAAATTCTAGAAATCATATTTCAAATACCTATTTGATTACTATTACTAAGAAAATAAAACGAAGGCAAATTAAAATATTTACAAATCGAGCATAAAACTATAAGAAAATATATATTACAATACCAATTCTCCAAAACACTCCTTTGGAATAATATCTATAGAAAACATACTTTCTTCAGGTACTTTTTTTGTGTCAACTAGTGTAATTGAAATAAACACTAGAATACATATACAGAAAACCAATAATTAACAGCATTTCAATTAATTGCAATTAATTGTGGATTCATATTCTTTATTGCTCAATCATTTCATTCTATTATTCATGAGACTCTCATCTAATATTTCCTAAAAAAAGGCTACTATATGACACTATAACAAATCCACAAACCATGATCAATTTCGAATCTCCCGGCCAGCCAACATATTGGTCAACAGATATCTCGACCATTCCTGATTTTATTGATTTCCCCAAAAACATATTGGCTGAAATACAAAATGTTTATACGTAGTCATGTCAACAATAATCCTGTAATTCAGTCTGAACTTACTACTGCTGCAGTAGTTTCAATAAAACCGAGGAATGTCCGTGTAGTAACCAACACCCAAATCCAAAAACTCGTTAATGAAAAGCGCCGCCGCAGAAAAGAATGGCAGGCATTCAAATCACCTGCATCAAAACAACAGAACAGTTCAATTGTATTGAAAAGCGTGGTTGTCTGCGTGCTATGTGATGGTGCCATCATTTTAATTTTTCGTGGGGGTCTTCCACGTGGAAATCACCGGTCAACGTCTTCCTGGCACCCATTGAGAAGCGACTGAAGAAAGTTACGTTCAACGAACGATAATTAATATAACATGCACTCATGCAAGATTTAACAAGAGTTCTGTCATTCGGAATCAGCTAATATAAGTATGTCCCTTCAAATACTGTCCAAACTTACCACTGGAAGACAAGCTCGAACAATTCAAGATCAGCAAAAGTCTCAAAAATTTGCTTCCTATACTTGAATATATATTGTGCTTACTTATACATACTTGTATATGTATAAAAGCAAATATAAACCACAAATCGCAACTACAATGAATATTCTTACAGAAATGATATTTCTTTCGAATTCGAACAATTTCGCATGAATTGAACGGCATTCAAAATATTCTTAATCCTTTAATCACATTGAAAACAGGAAAATGTCCCAAAAAAATTAAAACCGTATACAATTGTAGAAAATGATCAGTTGCATTGAATAATCTTTTATTTGTCCAGTTGCAATATATTCTTCTCATGTTGGGTTAAAATTGCAATATTTCCATAGTAATGATAAAAACTAAAATATAACGACATTGTAAGAATACTTTGCTTGCACCAAAAAAAAAAAAAAAAACAGTAGTTAAACACAAATAATCGTAAAAATAATCCTTAAGTGTTCATAATCCTTTTGTTATAATAAAAAATATATAATGTGTATTTTTTTTTTATGTCAAAATCCAAGAATGAAAGAAAAGTAAAATTACACAAAAGAAAGCAAAAGGATTTCCCTTTGTGAAAAACAATATAAAGAAAAGGATATTCGTTAATTTCACTTCTCCAGCAGCAAATTGTATGAATTATGTATTTTGAAGTTTGTCGTAGGCCGATATGAAATAATAATAAAGCAAATGAAAAGGTGTGGTAGTAGCTGCGAATGATATGCTATTTGTATATTAGAGCGGTTGAATTTTGTCGGATGCAAAAAAGTGAACAAATAGTACATTCTAAGTACATTCGTCCATGAAACCATAGTTCTGGATTGACTACCCCTACAGCGTATTTCAGATTAAATTTAGAATCATAAATATTACGCCAAATGTATCTAATGAAGCGATATCGACCTACTCTGTGATATCATTCCAACATTAAATACTAGAATATTATCTAATATGAAAATGTAATGTCATTAGGTAAATACCTCATAACCGAGAAAGGAAAAAATCGAATATGGCCCACTACAAAACTGTCCATGAATCTGGTACTCGTTCAAGAATGTAAAATGCATATTTGTTGAAGTTGGTTTGAGTTATAGCAGATAATAGTTGAGATATTTTGATATCAATCTGCCACTCGACATACACTCAAATATTTCAAGTTGTTGTCCATGCATACCGGAGTTTTCATTTTTTGTAAATAACAGAAATATACAAACTTTGATTACACCATTCTGTATGAAATCCACACAAAATATATATATATTTCTTTTCCTTTAAAACTCCTCTAGGGAGCATAGGGCTTCTAAAAGACATTTCCAAGTATTTCTATCTTTAGCTGCTATTTTTGCGTCGTCCCAAAATATTGCATATGATTAAATATTTGTTCTGTCGAATGCAAACTCAAATTCTAATTCCTTGCAAATGTTGTATTGTACATATTTTAACCTCAGTGGTTACCAGTAGGTTAAATATCCAGCTAATCTAATTTTACGGAGGAAATCTGACTATTTTTCGCTTGCCAACAGCAGGTGTGATCCGTGACGTATTGAATTGACCAATGCACTCAATTCAATTACACTTTCATAGAATAACAATGCTACTACGTAGGATTGAATGCACCTTTATGTACACATGTGTTCAAATTTATATTATTGACACGTGATGCGGGATACGGAAAAGAACCATCTGCATATAGCAATGTACCTTACATAAATTCATACGTATGCCATATATGTATATATGCACACACGTACTCGTATATTTTCAATTTTAAGGGTAGTTGATTAAAGAAAACATTATTAACTGATATGCAGTGAACTACTACATATAAAAGAAGCTAATTTGAAATAATTTTGATTTTTGATCTTTTCCTGTTGTGATTATGGTTCGTACATACATGCCAATGCATGCAAATGCCAATGCAATAGCAAAGGCAGCCAATTTAAATGTGTAGAATAGATCGCGCAAACCATTATTATTTGAAAGAACAACTGCTTCTCTTTGTTGAATCTTCTATTCATTCATTCATTCATATGAACGTACTTACATATGGTACCTACATAGGTTCTAAGTATATTTCAAAACAATCATCAATACGATATTGTTTCGCATCGAAGTATCAGTTCGAATTTTTATATTTAATATGTTTTTTTTTTTCATTTCATATCGATTCAGAACTCCAATTACTGCTAGCATTTGGAGAGTGTTTACAAGCAACCGAGTATAAGGAACATATGTAAACGAATTTCTTTTTGTATACAAGGTTAATGCAAAAAAAAAATCGATTAAGGACGATTTTGCAAAATGTCGACAGCTGTCAAATTAATAATGTTGTTTTTTTGATTGAATTATTTGTATATACTCTTAAGTCTTATATGTATGGTTTTATTTATTTATCCATTATTTGTTGAAAATATTGTTTTCTATTATACTGATCGTGATTGTGATCGAGCCATTTCTTGATAACTACTCAAACGACTCAAGTTCAAGCAAAGATTCACCACTTTTAGACCTAATTAAGAGGGAATTAGATTAGGGACTTGCTGAACTTCTAAGGTTCTCCAAGCCGAGGTTGAGGCTATAGGCGCAGTACTCTCCAAAGAAAAAAAATCAATATCTCCACGAGAGATAAAAGCACTAGAATCGCATAGGTTACTAGGGGTGCCAGATTAAAGAGACGTTCTAGACAATTGTAGGTTAGACGAATTAATTAGAAATGACACCACTTTAGAATTCCTTCCTGAATTTGCCAGCTTGGGTACTGCCCTGAGCACCAGTAAACAAGTAATAAGAAGTGACAGAGAAGACAAATGACTGGTGGACTGGTGGTGGTGGGTTATTCATTATCAATTTTTCGTTGTAATTCAAATGAATACAATTAGCAATGTTCCAATGATCCTTGAAGTATCAAATGATTATAATAACATCATAAGTATAATACTTTATTACAATTGAAATGCAGAGTACACGACAGAAACTGTTACATTGATTATGCAATAGTTTATACAAAAGGTGTTCGGTTCAAAGGTGATCAATGTATTTTATTACTACTACTACTACTACTGCTGTTACTGCTCCTGTGTAATTGGAAACTAACGATGTAGCACATGCCGTGTCATGTCAACATATCACATTTCGTTGTCTCGAGTATACGTAATATGGAAATCCTTCAAGTGCTATCCTGAATGTATTGTTTTTACATTCAAATGTATGTAATGATGAGTGCTCTATTTCTACCAGATGGCTTGGAGTTAACTGAAGTACAGTTTTTTAGCTGACAATTGTCCATCACTATTTTTGGTATTATTATATGTATACTCTTATATGATAACACTTTGAAACAAATTCCTAATTTTATTTGTATATATCCTTTACGTCATCAATTTTTTATATATATCAAAATTTGATATCTCAATCACAAATTATTATGGTTATTACACGCACTTAATGAAATCTCAATCCCAAAAACAATCAGTATCATTGAATGTTGTTGGTTAAAGAATTTTTTAATGTGCATTGGTTCTTAGATCGTGCTTTCGACTACCGGCTGAGGCAACTTGAATATAAAAAAAATTTGTTATCTTTGCTTTGAAAATACTTCTCAAAGAGCACTGTGACAAAGCTCAGATAAAGCGATGAGACAAGGTCCCTTCTAATACTGGAATAGAAGCTCGATCAAAGTACCCTTGGGTCATATTTATTTATTTATAAGAAGAAAACAATGACAACAGTAATATCAATAAAAAAGAGGATAGTAATAATCGTATGATAATACAACCGCCTGTTGATACACAAAAAAAAAAGCCCATAAATCGTGTTGTACAACACACGACTGCTATGGTTGCTATGCAAACAAGGTCATGTGTGTCAAAGTGTCATCACTACCACGAGTAAGTGCATATGTCAGATCCTTTAACACACTTCACAAACACACACACACACACACACACACATTAATATACTGTTGCAGCTGAACGAGCGCCTTGAGCACTGATTGTAAGGTACAATACCATGCATATATGAATGAAACGTTTAGTTTCAATTTAGAGGATCCTTTAAGTGTATGGTGAACGCATCGTTCTTTTGGCTTCGATAAATTATGTTCGAGTATGTCTAATCCATACAATTTAAAAGGATGACATTTTAATTTATTTGCTATGTGTGTGTGTGTGTGTGTGTTTCACCTTTGGTCTACAGATTAGTAAAGCGTGCCTATTAAAAACATAATATCGTACATCTGCATATATGTACATATAGTTAATTTAGGTTTATTTTCATAATTTTTATTATTATCCACTTGGGATAAATTAACGATAATACTGTAGTCGCTAGATATGTACCGAGATAGCTCATGCATATAGCTTGTACGATTATATTTAAAGTGTTGCAAGCTGCAAGCGTGTTTAGTTACTTAAATTAAATTTCGATTGAAAATTACTAAATGCTTGTCAACAAAACGAAATTTACTGATTTTCGCCTTCATCTTTCTTTAGCGCAACAGATGTGTCAACTAGACCATGTATGTATATGCAGAAACGACATTGCCTTATAATGATTGTTTAGCTTGTTTGTTTGAATTTTGATAAAACTTAAATATCCTTTTATGTTGATTGCATATGCAATCGACAAAATTAAAACTGGTTTGAAATATTATAGCAACCAAAAATAAATTCAAAACAAGTTCAAATTATACAAATGAAATATTTAAGAAAGAATATCCTTTTTGAAAAAATAAAAGAAAAGGATATGATCTAATTTAACCGCATATGTGCATCGTAGACATACTATATATTATATACAAACATATATATTGTAATACAAATCAAACAAATGGCCTCATGCATTTGCGTGCTGCGCTAAATACATGTGCGGCGCAATCGCCATATGCGCTGATTAGATCTACACTTTGCTTATCTTTGGTGTTTGTTGTGTATGTGTTCTATTTCTTTTTTGACTCATGCAAAAATTTTGGCTGCAATGAGCAAGCATTGTTAATGGTTTCCGTTATAAGTCGTGGCAAACGAGCACATGCCCCTAGTGATCAGCGTAACGGGGTGTAGTCCTTATTTTCACGCAATTTTTTGTTTACTTGTTGCCACAGATGTGCTGATCCACATACATATGTAGCTACTATAGTTCACTGCAAACACTTAGTACAAGATGTTGCTATTGATCAGCATTCACTCGCGTCGTTTCATACATTTCTCATTTCGATCGTGATAAAACAGTGTTTCCCAAACATACGACATCTGTATACCATTTCCATAATTTTCATAAAACTGGGTACACCTCGTATTTGGTATCAATGTCTACAAATGTTAAAGGAGCAACTTCGAATAGATATGAGATATGAGATATGAAAGGTATTAAACATACCTGTTGCATTTGCAACCAGAATGACGTTAGAGTCCTATTTAAAATAAAATAAATAAATAAATATGTGGCACTTAAAGAACCAAAGGGCTCATTGGACGAGCTTCTCTTCCATTACATTTAACACGCACTAGTGTTAAATTTTGGACAGTATTAGAAGGGGCTTACTTATTTTAGTCGGTTCCGAACGGCAGAACCCTTGTGACATCACTTTTTCTGAGCTTTGTCACAGAGTTCTTTTAGACGCTTTTTCATGGCAAGTTGCTACTGTCGGAAGAACCTCCAACTGCTTGCCGACAGGTGGATACCGTTCGAATGAAAAATCTTTTCGATATTAAATTTGTTATGCATGAGCCGGGGATTGAACCACGACCTACAGTTCAGAAGGCGAACACCCTAACCACTGAGCTACTGCACTCACCTATTTAGTCCTATTTAGTAGTGACTTATTTGACTGACCCCTTTATTATATTAATATTACTGCAGAAATTTCAGAAATTTCTTAGTCCAATCTCCTTCTTCATGGGTTTCAATATTCCGAGGCTGCCGGGATTTTTTACTAAGCTTTGCAAGTTGAACATTCCATCATGAGACTGTTTTTCCTAGCTGCGCACTGCGCAACGGAAACCCTTCCCTGTAGTATCCCACCGAAGTATTGTATTTGTTACTCATCGCCTCTTTGAGGGTTTCTGGCAATTCTCTCCTCAAGGAGTATTACATGACCAGTGCACCTTACTTAGGTTTCGGCTTTCCAGCGCTAATATTTTATTAACGATAAGCTGCAATTTAATGAAGTGTTAATCTGAAAAAAAATATATCTTCCAGAATCTTCTATAGTGTGATTTATTAAACAAATGAACTATTTCTAAATGTTAGAACAATTACTACTTATCCTATATATGTTACACCACACATGAAGCCAGAATGTAAACTAATGGTTAGCATTGTGTCGAAATATGTTATGTCAATACTTGTGTATGTAATCTGTGCGAACGAGCCAGAAAGTAAATATATATATTTACTTTCTTATATCTACGCAGCTTCCTTCAAGTGCTTGCAAACACCTGTCCAATATGAATATTTGAATATTTGACAAAATATCATTTCCTATAGAATATCTACACATACATACATAGCAATGTAACCAATGCAAATAGATACACATATACCTGAAACCTATGAGATACTCTTAATGTTACAAATAACTACAGTAGACAACATTTAACAAGAAAGAGAGAGAATTTTGTTTAGTAATAATCTGATTTTAATGAATTCTTAGTTGAAACGGCCGCTGGATTTGATTTCTTCTCTCATTGTTGTTGTTGTTCGTGTTGTTAGTATTATTGTTGCAACTTGACAGCGTGTGAATAATAAATATAGTAAATATTGTAATTTTGTGTGGGCGCTGCTTGTTCATGAAGGTTTTGAAGCGTTTTCTTTTCGGGTTTTTTCTCAAAAAATATCTATTCTTTGTCTGCACATAAGTTGTCATTTCATTGTTGTGTCCACATTCCACATTGAAATAAGAATGCTTGCTATATAAAAGTTCAATTGAGAAATCAAATGATAATTTGTTTTTCTTATTTGGTTTTTTACTGCTTACCTCAAAAGAAAATTTCCAGAGTTTCTAGTACTTAAATGTAAATGTGTTTATATGTAGCTATGCATGGACTATATACAATATATACTCTATTACTATGCATATGAGTGCCAAAGCTGTAAAATGATTGAATCATTGATCATTTAATTCCAGTCAAAAGTTTTGTATAACGATTGTGATTTGAAAGGCAATAATTCCCCATCAAACAGATTTCAAAATTATACGATTCAAACCCCAATTTTAGAAAAACACTTCTTTTATATTTTATTAAATTGAATTGAAATGACTGCAATGAAATCGGATTCAATCATTTCCTGATTTAAATCAGTGAATACTTCAATTTTTACAAATACAAATGATTTTCAAATCTCTATTTTTTTTGAAATCATGAATTTAATCGATTGAAATGAAAATCCTGAAATATTTAAATCATTCCCAATGCAATTGCAGGATTTTTGATTTTTAATTCCCATTCACAAATGGAGAAATAAGAATTGAAATAAGATTGATGCCATTAAATTATGAACTAAAAATGATTTAAATCTTCTACATCTCTGATATGTATATACTATCCACAATAGTTTATACTGAACTTACTTTAACAGTTTCATAAACAATAACAGAAGCTCTGTGGGAATACATTTTCATGACAATACAGGAGCTGATCATGTGAATTTCGTAATTTCACTTCTGTGCACACATAGCTAAATATTTTGATTTTTATTCACAGTGGGAAATATTTTTATACACA
Organism: Megamerina dolium; assembly: GCA_963854835.1. Taxonomy (NCBI): domain Eukaryota; kingdom Metazoa; phylum Arthropoda; class Insecta; order Diptera; family Megamerinidae; genus Megamerina; species Megamerina dolium. The sequence goes on along the minus strand of OY978528.1, from coordinate 26,438,956 downwards.
TATGCATGTACATACATACATATAATACTCGAATGTATATGATAATACTATAAAATATTAAATTTATACCATTGTTCTTCGAAATTGTGGCCCCCAAAACCCCTAAGGATGCATGAAAGTGAATTAATTTTTAAAAGCACACAAATATTTTATGTAGTTTTGTGTGTCTATAACCTATTTTTAAAATCGTACTTTTAATTTTTTTTATTTTTTTTTTATTTATAAATTTTGTTAGTTGTTAGTGCGTTGTTTTTTGATCTGTAGTTCATAGGTTCGATCCCCGTCTGAAGTACAACTTTAATACGAAAATATTATTCTTTCGAATGTCACCTGCATGTCAGTAAGCAATTAGTAATTCTATAAGTAGTAACAATTTATCATGAAAACGCTTTTAAATAAAGTTTTGTAGCAATGCTAAAAAGTTATATAACAAGGGCTCTGCCGTTCGGAAGCAACTAATGTAAGTAGGTGCCGTAAATCCAAATTTATTTTGGGGAATCAGTTGGTTGAGGTTAAGAAATGGAGTAATATTCATGAGAAATACCTTTTCGAGTACTTTTAAGAGTAGACGCTGAAGGCTGATAGATATGTGCGAAGAAGCTATTGTAGGATCTTTTTCTGGTTTTTGGTATCATAATTTTGTAAATTTTCCGGCATTTGGGATAGTGTTTAATGCGGAGAAGAGGTTTGAAAATATGAATGAGATAAATTACTGTAGCTTGAAATAACTGATTTACGATTTTTACCAGGTGATTTTTTGGGTTTAAATCTTTAAATCTTGTAAATTGCTTGGAATATATATTCCTCTTTATTAATAATCATTGTTGAGCAAGGTTGAAAAGATAATTCTGCTAGTGAGGACTGTGAAGAGGGTAGATTGAATGAAAAAAAAAATGACCTTACAGTAGGCTGGGGCCGACCAAATTATACCCTGCATATGTAGATATATATATAAAAAGTTTGCTCGAATTTCATATTTTTTTTTATTTCCACTACTTTGTATGGGAAGTAGGAAGTAGGCGTGGCTCGTCAGTTTTTTGAGGAACAATTTTTGCATATATTACTGATCTACACCCGAAATATGGTTGACTTTGACGAAGTACAAAGGAGATTCTTAAGATAATTCCGAGGCATAGTATGGGAGCTATATAAAAAGTGGACGTAGCTTACCTCTTTCTTGTAAATCTAATTAATTTTGCAATATTAATCCACACCGTAAATTTGGTTGTCCTACGCTGAATAGTTCGTAAGTTACAGCGGTTTACATTCTTTTAAATTTTCGCAACTTTGTATGGTAGCCCCATTATGAGGTGGGCGTGGCATGTTGATTTTTTGCCAGGTTATTTCCGACTACCATATTAACCTACGTATTAATTATGATTGTTCTAGACGAAAGGATGCAGCAGTTACAGCTATTTCAATTTAAAAGAAATTCGGTCATTTTGTATGTGGGCTATTATAAACAGTGGGCGTGGTGAGTCCATTTCCTGTGAGTCTAGTTGCACTTATAGTATTAATCCATACCTTAAATCTGGTTATTCCACACAAAATAGTTTGTAAGTTATGGCGGATTACATTTTTTTTTTAATTTCCGCAACTTTGTATGAGAGTCCCAATAAGGAGTGAGTATGAAGTTATGGCGATAAAAACGTTTGTTTAATTTCATCAACTTTGTATCGGAGCCCCAATAAGAAGTGGGTGTGGCACGTTGATTTTATTTCTGACTACCATATAAATCTAAGTGTCAATTATGGTTATTCTAGACAGAAGATTGTAGAAATTACAGCTGTTTCAATTTAAAAGAAGTACAGACACTTTATATGGGAGCTACAATAAAAAGTAGGCGTGGCTCGCCCGTTTTTAGCAAAGTTATGTAATAGCATAATATAACTCTATGTGCCAAATATTGTTGTCCCACATGGTATATTAAGTGAGTTATAGCAAATTAAAAATTTTGAAAATTCCGAGGTTAGTAGCTTTGAATGGTTAGTGTGGGCGTGGTTATGACCGATCATGCCCAATATCAATCCCGTCCGTACCCTTGGATCATAGATTGCTTATGATAAAATTTCGTCAAAATAGCTCAATATTTGCTCAAGTTATCGTGCGAACCAGCCAAGTGACAGACAGACGGACGGACGGACGGACGGACATCGTTAAATCGAAAATTTAAGCGACGCTGATCACGAATATATATCATTTTCTATATCTCCGGAGATTCTTTCAAATGGTTACAAACATCTGACCGAAATGAATATTCCTTGCATATTGCATTATGCAGGGTATAATAAATGCTTACGAAATTTGGTGATTGTTGACAGATTCCTTTTTGCCAGCATATTTATAGTTGGCTATGCTTTTGTTTGCGTATTTAAAACTAGCGGAACACTACTATCATGTATTGTATTAAGTATCTCATAGACTCTAAAAATAATCAATCATCAATATTCGCGCTTCAATATCAGTATCATCAATCAATATTCATTCTGGCAAATATTATCAAGTTTACAGATAATCAATTGATTTTGACACCTATTGTTTTTTTTTCACATGTTGCTAATTATTATTAGTAGTAGAAATTTATAGCTACTTTCTTCTTTCTCCCTAATGGTTAACAATTTTTAAAAATTTGAGAAAAAGTATTATTTTTATCAATATGCGCCAATATTGATAGGACACTTCAATATGCTCCAAAACGATCAATGTTTCCATCAAAATGGCTTTCCGTGGATATACAATTAATCTTGACTTTACTTTAACATATAATATAATCTTGTATTATCATACATAATGATATATAATCAAAGAAATTATTTCTTAAGTTTTAGTACTTTCTTTTAATTCGTTTCTGTTTTATTTTTTTTTTTTTGGTAAATATATTTTTGTCGGTTCGATTCAATTTAAAATATCTAAAAGAGACATATCTATGTACTTGCCCATACTTACGGACATATGAACATAGCTATATGAATTCACAACAATACAAAAGCCGATCAGCGTCAATGGCAAAGACAATTTTGCGGTCAAAGCGGCTCAAAATAATTGCTTTAAAATTATCCTTTTGAATTGTTTCGGTGAGGATCACGGTAAACTAGTAAATAAAATTCGAATCCTAAAAATACGAACAGAAAAAAAAACTTGAAAGTAAAAAGAGCGAACAATTAGAGTACAGATCATCAGTTAATTGTCCTTTATTTGTTAAGAATTGCGTGTGCCCTTTTTCTCGATCACGCACATCCATAAGATTATCCCGCTCAACAGATAAGTAAACCTAAAGTACTGAATGTGAATAGTGGCAAATACTGAATCATGAAATTATTCTCTTGTCATGACAAATGTTGATCGAATTTAAACTTATATCCGATTTTCTACTTGAAATGAAACAACACAATACAATACAATAAAATGGAATACAATAGAAGTGAGTCAAAACAATTTCAATATACAATCCTGCTATTTTATGATTTTTTTATCTGCTCTGCTAAATACATTTGTAAATACTAATTTGTAGTAACTATCTCTCCCTCTTTTTTTTTTCTAATGCGCTAAATAATCATACACTTTCCATATGACACAAAATGCGATTTTCAGTTTTATCCACATTACAAGCAATATAATGGTTCCATATACAGGCAAATGCATAATTATTCGAATTTAGGTCGATTACTTGAAAATACTTGGATGACAAAAGGTCTTTTGTATTAGCAATGTAAGCATTACCAAAATAGGATTATTATCGTATACTATCGTATACTATATATAACATATTATAATATATATGTATATACTGTGTATATATACAAATATATACCTACATATGCATACAATACAATATAACCAAGCTATTGAGGAAGTCGCCTCGAACGGCTGGACACTCACAAAAATTAACGATAAAGGGCAGGTCAATGCGCAGAAGCCACTACGCAACAACCGTGGGGGAGTTAGAAGATTGTAGAAACTATGTTCATTACAAAATCAATCGTAAATCGTTCAAGATCGTTTAAAACTATAATTCAAGGCATTGCAAAGATCCACAATTTGCTTAATTGTCTGTCTGGTGGAGCATTGGATACGGTAAAGAATTATCCAAAGGCTCTGGCTACCCACAAGAAAGTTTATGACAATAAATATCTAATATTTTTCAACACGATCTCGATGCTTAAAATAAAATAACATAAATCGAAACGAATTTCACTGTGATCCGTTTTCTATTTCCTTATCCTACAATATTATCATCAATACAATATCATGGATTAAAATCCTTTTTCCTGGTAATCTTATTTCACCTAACTGTAAAACATTTCCTACACATGTACTGAATGGTAATAAAAATTGTATGCAGAAGCAATTATATGTACATACATATATGTATATGTAGCAGAAGGCAAATACTATATAGCAAATTCTTCGTAGAAGTTTACGTAAATTGAGACATCATAATAAATGTCAGCATTGCTACCACCACTACTACTACTACTACTACTACTACTACGCTCGCTACTATTGTTACTGCATAGGACTACGAAAATACCAGTAACACGATCAATATAATCGATAAGTATTGCATTTAATATACCCAATATAAATACGTGAAATGAATTAATGAGTGAAATAAATATTTCACACAAAAAGCAAGTAATTCCCATTAAAAATTTTGTGCAAGAAATTAGAAAAGAGACATTATCAATCAATATGATCAGTTAACTAGATATATGTACCTACATATGTACACCTAAGTATTCATAGAATAAAAATATTACATATCAGTGATTATTGGTGATAAATATCGAAACGTTAGAAACACCACTGAGCACAACCAAAGTGACAATATCACACTATCAATAGGAATGTTGTTGTAATTAATACATGGTAATAACTTTATGCATCTGTGAAATATGATCAGAAATACTAAATGAACAATCGCATAAGCAAAGCAAAGCAAATGGACCTTAAATATGTGTTTTTTTTCTTTTAGCGTATATACGATTGTAAAGGCATAGAACAAAAGTGTTATCTTTAATGTTTGTGTTTAGAGTTGATTGTGTAATTTGTTACCAAATTTCATGTATTAAAATCATAATGTAAAATATTTATGTCCCTATTTGTATGTTTTTCTTTAATGCGACTCTACCATATTAACTATTTATGAACTATTTTATGTTGAGTTAGATGATATGCAGGTATCTACTATATGTATTTATATGATTATTATTATTATTATTAACAGACCCTTATGCACTGCGACCAGATTTGATCTATTGTGCAGTCTTTGGGTAACCCAAAATTTTCGGGATTTTAATAAATTTATATGGAGGCACTGTACTATCACCAAAGTGGTTTAGCCTTTGTCTGCCAGGAGCTTGACATTCATAGAGAATGTGCTCCGAGCTTTCGATGTGTAAGTTGCAAATTCTGCAGACAACAGTATCAGATAGATCTAACTTCTTTAAGTGGTATCTGAGGCAGTAGTGGCCTGTAAAATAACCACAAAGAATACATAGGTCAGCTCTACCAAACGTGAGTATCTTTTTAGAATTGTTGAATTGTTACAAAATATATACATATACCTATATGATAACTATACACCAATAAAATTGAAATTAATATAATGTTCATTAATATTCTTTTATAAAGATCACAATAAATTAATCAATTTAAAATTGATATACACTAACGTGAGCAAATCCGGCGGTTCGGTATTTTATAAACAATTTTTAGGTACTACAATATACATATTTTAAATTATCTAAACTTAGTAACGCCCTCAATCCATACGTACGCATCTATTTAATTACGTTAAGCAAAGAAACTGCACACTTATCGTGAGCTACGGCACGAACCACTACTCAAAACGCCAGATGTGTCTAGAAATAGGTATATACCTACATATGGCATATATGGCATATATGTATGTATGTATAGTAGACATATATCCTCTGTCCCAAAATTATCCGGATTGGTTGAATAAAAAACAGAAATAATTAATTTATTTTAACAGAAATCATTTTATTTATTCGAAATGGTCTCCATCAACTAAAATACACAGTTTTTCAGGATCAAAAAGTGCTTCAAGTGCGTGTGCGTGTATTTTGCCGATGTCTGGTTGAATGATGTTGTGAATGATAGTCGTCGACCGTTTAATGCCTTCTATGGTAGCACATCGGTTTTCTTTCATCGTCAAATAAATGTAGATGAATGACTTACTTACTTATATAGCCGTTACAACCGAAATCGATTTAGGCCGAATTTAGCATGTTCAAAATTCCAAGTCTCGTCTTCTGCTCTTCTACCTTCTTTGCTGCAGCATGTTCTTGCATTCGCTTGACATCATCTAACTAGCACAGCCGCTGAATTTTGAGGCGCTTTACTAAGTCGGTGCCGGCATACAGCTCATACAGCTCATGGTTGTACCTTATTCGATACTCGCCGCCAACGCAAACAGGTCCAAAGATCTTGCGTAGGACCTTTCTCTCAAAAACTCCGAGCATTCTCTTATCTGCGATACAATTTGTCTAAGTTTCGGCGCCATCCTTATAGGACGGGCAACTACCACTTCATAACATAACAAGGTAATAGTCAGCATTAACCGTTGAAGCACTTGTTATCATAAAATAAAATGTGCATTGTTTTGATTTTTAACTTCATTTAAAGGAGATGTTAGTGAATTTCTATCCGGTGACCGCCAATCAGCACTTTGATGCACTTTGTTCATGTCTGGCTCATATTGGAAAGACCATACTCATTCCTTGGTTTACATTACTTTTTCCATGTTTGACAATTTGTGCAAATAATTGAATAAGAATATAATTATGTTACTTATACAAGGTGCGACAACTATGTATTAAGATTCGAACCATACCTCAGCAACCAAGCGCGCCATCTATGTGTGATTGAAGCTTCAATCTTCCTCAACTAACTGTCAAAATTTCATGACATTTGGTTGACATTTAATGTTTATTGACATTCATTTTACAAAACACGTGTTCGTTTAATGTTGAAATTTTAAGATGGAGCAAAGAGAGAGGGAATCAGGTCTGTGTGTTGAATCACCCGCCGTATTCACCTGATTTGGCACCGTGCGACTTCTTTTTGTTCCCAAAACTGAAATTGAAGTTGAAAGGATGCTTTTTGATGACATTCAGGCCATACAACGGGCTTCGACGAGGGCACTGGAGGCAATTCCGAAAAATGAGCTGGAACACGCGTTTGAATCACTATTAAATCGACGTAACAAGTGTATTGAATCAGGAGGAGAATATTTCGAATAAATATACCGAAAAATTAGCAGATATCATGTTTTAATTGTGTTTTCTATAGGCAGTCTTAATACATAGTTGTCGCACCTTGTATGTAAAATATGTTATTTTTCATCATACTTCGTAAAAAGTGAGTTTCATCTTTTATCGATTGCCAATTCATTGGTATCAATACAAATATGTAGTATATAGTATTGTGCTCCTTTTGGCACACGTGTTGCGCTCTTCGACTCATTATTGACCTTATCAAACATAAGATCGGAGGTGGAAGCATTGTCATTATGACATTGAAAAATGCAAACAAATTATATTTACAAAATATTTTCCTTTATTTATTCTACTGTGCATAAGTGTGTACTGTAGGTATATTTATTGGCATTAGGGTGGGTATGAAGGAGTTTTGATTACAATGAAAGGTGGTCTTTATGTGAGTTAGCAAACATTACAAAATATCTAATCTAATTTTTAAAATAAATGTAAATTTTATACTGCTGTCTACTACGCCATACAACCATAACTTTCTAAAATATTTGTAGAATAACTTTATTTTCATTGTTTAGTATACTTAAGGTTGATTTGGAGCATTTCTTTTAAGGTTAGAGACGATAAGATTACTTCATATTTTGGACTTTTACAGGTATGCCCAAACCGATGTACAGAAAAGACAAAAACGTTTTCTACCCCAACTTAATATATGCAATGTATACATGTGTTGCATATTTTCACTTTTAATTTTTCACTTTTCATATAAACATATGTATCAAACAACTGTTATCATAGTGTTTCCTTTTGATGCTATTGATAGAGCGTACAAAATCTGACAACATTACATTTGTGACGGACAACTGACACTATTCGAATTTCGGATGTTGTGAATTTGTGCGCGTGCTCATCACTGAACAGGATGATATCATGTGATCTTTAACGAGGATGACAAGATCGTTTTTCACTTTTCATTATGCCCGGCACATGCATGCATATGTATGTAGTTTCATTGTGCTTGAAACAAATCACTTTTCACTTTCTATACTGTGTCTGCAAATACAATACAGCTGTTATACTATAGTTGTTGTACTAGTAACCACACTAACATACGTTATTGGATGGATGCCTAAACAAAAATGATCGCAGCCCAACAACATCAACTTAAACACCATCGAGGCTCTGGCGATGCTAGTGGCGAGGGATGAGGAGCTCACATAACCATTGTTTATACCAATGAAAATGTTTGATAGATTTCGGAACGACCAGAACAAAAAGTGGCTTGTGAAATGAAAATACTAATGAAAATACGAAAGCTATTTGGCTCTTTACCATAAACACAATTGTAAAAAGGAGCCTGAAAAGTCCATTGAGCAGCAGCGCGATAGATAGATTTGTGTTAACATGCGCATTGTGTCTTAGGGTTGATTTTTTACATAACCATACATCTGTAAGTATGAGGACATGTATAACATAACATACTTATGCGCAAGGTAGATACATACATATGTGCTAGTACATGACATGGGTAAATGTCAACCTGACAATGTGTGCACATGCCAACAGAATATGCAGCAAATTCTGAGGTTTAATAAAATTACCAATTTTATTACATCTTCGCCACACTTATGTACGTCGATAATTTGTTGACAGGTTTTCGATAGCGAAAGCAGAATGATAAACAAATAATGCGAAAGAAAAAGGATGTTCAATAGAAGGAACTGCATATTAGGAAATAATGAAAATAACAGAAAACAAGGACGACAAACCGAAATGAGATGAATGCCATATGGTTAAGTACAGTAATTCGGCGTTGCTCTTTATAATTGAGTCGGTTCACCAAGCGGTTCATTGAGGTCTTAGCATTTTATGTTGCTTCAAATACCTTTTAGGGCAACGTTTAAAATTTATTTGTCAATAATATTTGTTATGACCATTTTTTTTTAATTTTATTGAATTATTGTATGGAATTTAGCAATATTTTATTTGAGAAAGGCAATGTCGGAAGAACGGTTAAAAGCCTTAACATTTCTGCATCTTTCTAGAAGTTTGACACATTCAATATAAAAAAATTTTATAATTTTAAATAAGTTTGTTGAAAAGAAACGAACACTAGATATTAAACGAATGGCAACTCCACTTAATTGAGTTCTCTCAGAAGCAATTGTGACATCAAATTCATATGCTCGATGGCAACCATAGAAATCAGTTTTTGATTTAAATGCACATAAGCATCTTTTAACTAAACTTACAAAACGATGGTCATTTTGATAACTTTTTGGTAGGTTTTGTTAGCTTAAGTGTATCTAGATCGTCCTAGTAATACCTGCACCATAAAATATACCGACTCGGTCCTGTATAAAAAGCGCAAAGCTACGCCTGTCATATTTGAATTGAATGCACTTTCGCTTATAAGTAATTGCTAACGCATAATTCAAATATTAGACATACAGTCGTACCTTAGCAAAATTAAGCACATAAAATAATAAATAAACTAGATCTTCAAGATTCTCCATATGAACGGGCTACCATAAGATACTTCTACCAAGACTACACGTCTACAGCTGCGCTAAGAATATCGTCGGTTAAGAAATAATAACGGCGATAGAATGCATCCTTGTCCGACTACGACAGCGGCATATAAATCATTTCACAATGCACCATCATGTAGGACTCTGCATTGAAATCCCACTTACTTAGGGTGCAACGCATCCCAGATATAGTTATGGTGCAACAGGTCAAATGTCTTTTTCAATTCCACAAAAATCATATGCAACAGTTCCTATAAGGGATTCTTGTAAAGTAAGCCATTAGCCTACGCACAGTAGGTTAATGACTCTCCAGTTGTTACATTCTGTGGAAATACCATTCTTTTACTTTCACCAAAATTGCTGGTATCCAATTTTCTGGTAAAACCTCTAATTCCCACACTGCGTTGAAAACTATGAACAGGAGATAAGCTGACGCTTTGACATCAGCTTTTCGCATTTCGGCAGAAATATTGTAGATTTTGATGCCTTTAATCGCGGTTACGATTTCCTCTTACATTGATTCGCTTAACTTGAGCATGGTGTGGTAAAGCCTCCGATTATACTTGGCTATATTCAGATATATTGAAAATTGAAAATAAATGATCATGGGAAAAACGGCCTAAATGAAAATAGGCCCACATATTGCCACTTAATTAGAATTGCCTTATCTCATTAATCTTCATATATTGACCAAACCAGTAGATATAGAAAATCATTCTTAATATATTTGTAAAGCATTTAATTTTCATCCATTCTATGTCTAAACGAAAATACACAGATTTTTTAAGATTTACACTTTTAAGCTTAAATGACTCTCCTACACATTTACAAAAATTGCTTTAAGCCCTTTTTCATTGGATGTTGTACTATTCTATAACTATTACTCGGGATATTCTTTCAAGTGGTTACAAATATCTGGCCAAAAGGAATATAATCTCGCATTTGCGTGCAGGGTATACTAATATTATGGAAATAATATTTTTTAAATACACCCATACCAATGTGCACCATATACAATTGACCACATATTAAAATACTATGTGGCTGAAGCTTATGCTACTATAAACGTGCAACATGCAGATCGGCATTGTTTTCGGGCCAATTTTAATTAGTTTTGCTTCGAGCAAGACATTTGAATGAAAAAAGGCCTCGGTCAAGAATCAGCAATCAACAGACAGAAATTCTGACAGTCAGTGCATGTATGTATATTCAATGTAATCATATTGATAACAATACAACAGCAACAAAAATAGCCAACTATTATTTAGCATTTTAAACATTCAGTCATTTTCCATTTATTTCGCCAGCAACGCCTACTTTTAGGGTGATCTTTTTTTTGGGTGATGGTAGCCAAGGCGGCTTATTGTTTCTTATTATTAACATAGCCCATGCTATATATGTACTACAACCATACATACATATACATATAAATATGTATACGTACGCAAATCGATTAAAATTCCTTATATCTCTCCTCTTTCCTACATCTCACTTTCTGCACCTGTACCGTCTTATGCAAAGCCCATGATGAAGCCAAGAAGAGCCAAGTATGCATACATCTGTGTACTATATGTATACGTATGAACATGTATCTATTTAAATAAAAGCGAACGGCTTCCAAGCCAATTACTTTAAATTAGAGTAATTCCCATGTATCACAAAAAAGCCATGCTCAACACGGCAACACGGCAACACGAACAAAGGCAAGCAACGGCCGTAAAGTGTATGAAATAAAGAAAAACTCAAAGCAAAACAAAACAAAAGCCAAATGCCAATATTATACATACATACGTACATATCTTTGTTGGTATATTTATTGCTACAACCATACAATTTTATGCTCCACAGTATGAGAATTTGTCAATAAAGCTGGACAAAAATTTTAAATCTGTATGTAGTAACTCAGTCAGAGGGCATAAACCCTCAAGCCATAAGAACGATATGACGATTCCGAATCGTATTTGAAAAGTTTGACGCAGTATCACAAAAGTGATTGTTTAGACTTTTAAACTTGAAGCTCGTGATCATACTGACTAAAAATCAAAACTTCTAAAAGACAAAGCTCAGAAAAAGTGATGTCACAAGTGTTTTGCCATTCGGAACTGGCTAATATTAGTAGGTCCGTTCTAATACTTTCCACAATTTAACACGCACCACAGCACTGGAAGAGAAGCACGACCAAAGGGCCCTTCGGTCCACATATTTAATTTTTTTTTTACATCGGAAACAGTACAATGAATAAAAATAATTTCTCGAGCTTAATCGTTTAATAAACAAATTTATCAATCATAATTCTGATTAATATTATTATCAAGTAATAAATAGGCAATTTGTATAACTAGAAGTTTGACATTTTCAAAGTTAATACGTAGTTCCAAATGGAGAAATAAGACTAGAGATTCTAAAATCACAAAATCGCACAAAAATGATAAAACTTTAAATATTGAAAGTTAATATCTACAAAACTGAGTGAATCGATTTTCTATATTACCCTAATGGAGTTTCCCGCACATGAAGCAATGGTCAGCAAAAGTATTCAGGCCAATACAAATTTGTCCAAATTGTCATGGCGCTTGTTTAGAATGAAACAAAAATGTTTGAAACCGGAAATTGGAAATCGGGACATCACTTCTTTTTCAAAGTTTATAATTGAAATGCATTTCTATGGTTGTCGAAAACCAAAAATTAATACAAAAAAAAAGACTCATTTACAAACAAAAAACAATAACAAAGCAGTATAACACTAAAATACATCTGTAATCAGCGATGTGTGACCATAGCGGAAAAGCTCTTGCATGATGGATAAGCAAATCTAGTTGAATATGAATATGGTATATTACTTCAAATTAGTAACACGCAGAGCATATTTGTAAGTAAGGGGTGTTTTTTAGAAGTGTAGAACCTTAAATAGAAATAAAATTAAGATATAAGACATAATTTCGAACTAATAATAGAGTGTAATTAGCTTTATGATATGGTTCATTTTTAGTTATTTCAATTTAAAGTTCGACACCCTCAAAAAAACACCGTTTATGATTTTATGATATTAGTATTGAATAGTGGCTGATGTGTGCATAGTGTAATCTGCATATCTTCCAATGTGTTCAAAGTTTCCGGTTTTTTCGCATAAATCAATGACTTCATATAACCCCAAAGAAAATATTTTGAAAGCACGATCTCGGTGGCTATTTTAAGAAATATCGCGAAATAAGATCGTTTGACGCGATGTGCGGCATGTGGGATGTTCTGTTTCTTCAGTCAACATTCCATTCAATTGGGGTACAAAATAATCGGCAATCATTGCTCTATAACGTTCGCAGTTGACATTAGTTTCTGACCGCTTTCATTTTAGGAGTAAGACCGACAATTCCTCCGGCCCATAATGCACACCAAACAGCAAGTTTTGTGGATGTGACGATACCTCGTGAATGTCTTATGGATTCTTTTCACTCCACATACGGCTATTTGACGGCTTATTGACATGCCGATTTAACCAAAGAATGAGCCTCATCACCGAACAGAATAATGCGATAAAACAGTTGCTTGACTTCCAGTTAATTTTATGAAAATGAGTTCCTGAATTAGTTTTACTGTAAGCTGACGAGCGTTATTTTCCTCCAGAGTGTCGCTTAATTTGATCATCTATTGTCCAGAAGGGCCATTCTGAAATTGATCTAAGTCTAATTACCGATTGAGCTGTAACAAGGTATTCAGTGATTTGGTGGAGTATGAACCTTTCAAATGCTGTCCAGCCGACAGCGACCCAGAGCAGCAATATTGGCCGCACCACTACTGTATAGAACTCGTATACGACACTGGTTCTAATTCGCCATTTTTTTTTTCCTCTTGCTCGTTTGCATGAATATAATGCAACCGAAGCTTTCCCAACTCGTCCTTTTATGTTACGCTTTCAATTAGGTTTTTTATTAGGAACGTGTCCTTTAACGCTACAATTTCCCAGCTTCACGTTGATGGTCATACAACGCAACTGCTTTGAGCAATTAAAAACCGATTTCATAATGGAAATGTTTCGAAACATGACAAGATACATGTATATAGTACAAGAACCTATGCTTGGCGCATGACATAACACGGAAACATTTGTGATCATTTTAATCACTTCAAATCACAATACCATAGAAAGAACAACAAATATAATTATAATTGTATATACTCTTAACATAGGTGTATGCATAGCATAGTAATAATGAAATAGTAAAGCACACGCTTGCACAACGCTCGCTCAGGTGGTACATCGACCGTTCTAAAAGAGTGCACTTGTACTACAGCTGCAGTTTAATTTAAAACACAAGTAATGCGCAAGCGCAATCAGTACTTATTAGTAACACGCCGATGAATAGAATATTCGCCCATTGTACGTGTGTTCCTAAGTATTATCATTATCATTGCGAACACATATAATCATCAAGAGCATTGAGTAGAGCATAACAGAACGTATTTGCGAGTGTGTGTAGGTACTTTTGTCGGATTTCTTATCACTTTTTTCATTTTAATTATTCCAGCAATTACTTATAATTGCTTAGAAGTGAAATATGAATATTTACATACCCGAGATGTCATATCGAAAAAAAGGTTTTTTTTTTAGGAAATTAACCCGATTAACAAAGTTACTCTGATATTATTCATAACAGGGTTTTACATCTCTCTCTCTCTCTCTCTAATCTCTTCTTTCTATAGCAAAACCACCTGAACAAAGTTTTTGTAAAATCAAGTAACTAATATTGTACATTAAATAAATATAGGGTTTTCCATTTAGAGCGGACCAACTTAAAAAACAAAACAAGAAACCGTTTAGAAATTCAAGACGAAAATATCTGAAAGTACACACATGAGCTATGAAACTCAGCATCATTTAAATGTCCTCCACGGAAGCATCTACAAGACGGTGCCACTTGTCATACTGCTTGAAACATAATCAATTTATTAAAATATTTACTTGACGAGAGAATTATCTCCATAAACGGTCCTGTTAACTGGCCGATTCGTGTGAAAGGGTCGTGGAAAATTGGGTTCAGCCAATGCATTTCTGTAAACGCTTCCGTTTCTTCATTTGACACCAAAGCTGTCAATTCCACACGAAACGCTACATTAAATCGGGACCCCACTACAATATGGCAGATACGAGCGTCTCAATCTGTGGTAATCGTGCAACAAAAAGTTACGCTTGACGTTAGATATAAATTGATTAATGATCATAATGGTACTACTGTTGTTGAAAACTTTCGCATAAAGTTCGGCTATCCAAGTTCTGAAGATGTTTGCCCTGATTACCATAGCTTACAACATATCTCTCCTCAGTACAGTGTAACTTTTTAGTGAATTTACCACTGATCGATCCGACACTATTTGTTAAATAGTCCGATGACTGTGATTTGATCGGTATTACCATAGTAGTGTAAATCCAGCATATAATTTTTCTATTGGAAAAAAAAACATAAATACGAAATTATGGAGAATAAATATTTAAGGCAAAATACTACTGACAATTATTGCCAAAATGTTTTACTCATGTATTTTGCTGTTCCAGCTCACAAATCCCACAATTATTAGCCTTTTTAGTCAAACCATTTTTTAAACTACATACAATTGTAATGCACCCGGTATATTTTTAAATATCGTGATTTAATGATTACTTATGATCACAAAGAATGCAACAAAAAGTAGGAAAAAATAAAAAATTAAATATTTTTAATTTAAAAAAGGACAAGCAAGTTGACATTATTATAATGTACATCACACAGAAAATATGGCCGACAGATCACTGTTAGCCTAAATACCTATCTATTTGTGTGTTTGAAAGAATTTTGTTTACGATGAGTTTTGGAATTCCCTGTACAATACTGTGGATTTTCCCAACAATCATGACACGTGTAAAACATATGTTCCACTGTGAGCATATGATATTTACACATAATATGGTGTAGTACATTGTATTTCACACTTGTTTTAGCCATATTACTGTGTTTTTTACACGCTTTTCAGATATTGGACAGTGAAAATTATGCATGCTCATTAGAGTGATATTTATTGAAAGGTTTTATTTAGTAGAGGTAGATATATACACAAACGAACGAATGATTGATATGACATATTTTAGAGCAATATATTTATACCTGTCCATTTCGCGGTTTAATTTAAATAGTAAAGTTGACCATTTTATTGATTTATATTTTGTTGCTACGAGTAATTATAATTGTGAGCGCAATCTTCCAATTCTGCCATTCTTGCATAAATAGTACAGCAATATTTTTGACAGCTGCTGCACTCTCGCTTTCGAATATCGCCCGATTCAGGCGCTATTGTAAATGCAGCTTTAGTCATGTTGCATTTTTATTATTCCATACATAGATGTCAACAATGAAAGAAAAGAGGAGTGCACCCATCAGAGAGGATTTTTCTAGTTGTGACGTCATAGTGGCGAACAAATGGTAAAGAAAAATGCAAACAATGCGGAATAATGAATGCAACTCTTGCAACTACTATTACGTCACAATCTATCAAATTCACTGAGAACCGATTAGCGGTAATAGATGGGCGCAACCTTAGTATTCTATGCTTTGTGCATATATGTCATACTTTACTGATGATGAATAATGGAATAATAATTAATAACAACAAAGCTAAATATCGAGACGACGCACTCTACGTTTTTTCGCATCCTACGCATTCTGTCAAAAAAGTAAAATCAGTGTAATGTACGGGGCAAGTAACATAGCGCAAAGCGTAGGATGCTTTGAACGAAAAGGCCAGCTGATTTTGATAACCAGGGGTGTTAATTTATATTAGACGTTTGTATGGTAAATGATTTCACTTCTATTTTTGTATTCAAAAAGTTTTTAATCAAAGGAAAAGTTCGTAAGAAAATTTAGAAATATATCCAAGAATAAAATTCATGAACTTTAATTACATAAGATGTCCACTCTGGTTATATATGACATCCCCGTATTAATATCTCAATATATTGTACATATATTTTATTCACACTACACTACAAATGCGTTGCATACGCTGATGCGATAATACGTCGTCTGGATTTTCAGTTTTTTTAAAGAAATTAAAATTTCGTTATATGTTTTAATTGTTTGCTATTTGTGTTCTTATAATAGCTTCCGCTGTAGAAAGATCCACAAGCACCAGGATGAAGAACAAATAATTTTTGTAAAATATGCAGACCTTATGAATTTCAAACATGCATTACATTTGCGTTTTGACAGATCTTTTCGACCGAATAACATAAGAAGCGACTTCCTAATTCAGAAGAGGTGGAGAAACATCGATGTTTGTGACCATCGATGTTTTCGATGTGTTTATAGGAAAACATCGATAAACATCGATGTTTCTAAAAAAATTTATTGGTTTTTAAATTTACCCCACTATTACGGCTGGCAACTGCGGTTTTGTCTAAGGCAACCGAACTTTGAGTAATATTTCCAACCGTAAAAGGGGGTTAAATATAGAAAACAGATTTTTATGATTAAAAATAAAAAAAATTAAATTTTTTTAATTCACAGATAATTCACAGGTAATTAGCAGGTACCATAAACGTTTTTCAAACAAAAAATTATTATTTGAGAGATCTAGGGATTAAAGAGATATTTTTTTACTGGTCTTCAAAAATCTTCTGATTTTTGTTTAAAAATAATAGTTTATCCACAATGTGCGGCTTAAGGCGTGTTCTTCGTTCGGAAATAATTTGTCCAGCCTTGCTGAACATCCGCTCTGATTCGCAGGATGTTGCTGGGACGCATAAAAATTTTCGGGTCAATTCTTTGAAGGGTTTCATGTTTTCTGCATTCAGCTAAAATATAATCATTAATTTCGAAGAATTTTGTTTAAAATTTTGAAATTTACCTTCCAAAACGAGAGAGCATCGCATTCCTCTGGTTCATTTACTTTTTCCAGATGCTGTCTGAGCATTATGATCGCATCTGCTCGGGATGAATGAACTCTTGTCTTAAGCTTATTTTTCAGAAATGAAAAGTGTAATTTCTCAGAAGACTTCATTGATTTAACTTTTTACCTTTTGCGCGACTTCTTTTCCTTGGCGTCACTTTTTGCTTTCGTAGAGATGTACAAACTTTGTACTACAAAGAAAACATCGATAGTCGCAATCAACCATCGATGTTTGACAAAATTGAAAAACATCGATGCATCGATGTTTTCATCGATGTTTCTCCACCTCTATAATTCAGACGATTTCGTTTGGATTTTCGTTCGAGACAGAGAAACATGGTATTATTATGTATGTTTAAACATGGGTTGAACACGTAAAGTATAAAAAAGTGTCTATGTATTATGAAGAAAATGTGAGCTTATTTTACTTGACTATACTTGATTATTGAAAATGTTATTATTTTTCCATATATTGGTGCCATGTTAAATTGGCAACTTGCTTTCAATTAGAAAAATTAATATAAATAAATTATATTTTATATTAAATAATTATATTTACATATAAATTAGATTCATTTAGCTAATCAGATTGAAACCACTAACATTTTTCAATTTAGCGGCTTTAAAAATTATATCTCTTAATTTACATTGGGTGATTTTGTGATTTAGGTGATTTTTAAAGGTTAGGCGAATGGTTTTAGCAGAAAATTTCAATTCCAATAGCAAAATAAGAGAATTAGTAGTATTTGACAGTGTATCCGAAATACAAAACTGACTGTCAATATAAACAAATAAGCCAAGCAAAAATAATAGAAATAAAAGAATTTGAATCACAATTGCCTCCTAATTCGCTAAAATTAATTAGGAGGATGATTAGCAAGATTTTAAGCGAAAGGGTGAATTGGAATAGAGTTCATGC
The DNA here is from genome assembly GCA_963854835.1 of Megamerina dolium. Classification (NCBI taxonomy): domain Eukaryota; kingdom Metazoa; phylum Arthropoda; class Insecta; order Diptera; family Megamerinidae; genus Megamerina; species Megamerina dolium. Next base: position 26,420,354 of record OY978528.1, on the reverse strand, counting down.
ACCTCTATAAAATAAAAAATATTTATTTATTTACAGGGTTACTACTAATGTAATGGTTTTTAACAGATTTGAAATAAAAAAAAAATCTCCCTACAGTCGGCCGACCAAATTATACCCTGCATATGTAGAGGTATATATAAAAAGTTTGCTCGTATATCCATCCTTTTCTTCCACTACTTTGTATAGGACCTACATTAAGAAGCAGGCGTACATCACCAATTTTGGAGGAACAATTTCTGCCTATAGTACTAAACTGCATAGGTTGCAATGGGTTGACCTAGGCGTATTATTTAGTAAGTTATGGGTGTTTTAATGTTGAAGATAAATCCGAGACTTTGTACGGAAGCTATATAAAAAGTGGGCTTGGCTTATCTCTTTCTTGTATATCTAATTAATTTTTCAATATCAATCCACACCTTAAATTTGGTTGTCCTACGCTGAATAGTTCGTAAGTTATAGCGGTTTAAATTTTTTTTAATTTTCCAAACTTTGTATGGTAGCCCCATTAAGAAGTGGCTGTGGCATGTTGATTTTTTGTCAGATTATTTCCGACTACGATATTAATCTAAGTGGCAATTATGGATATTCTGCGCAGAAGAATGTAGAAGTTACAGCTGTTTCAATTTAAAAGAATTTCAGTCATTTTGTACGGGGGCTACAATAAACAGTGGGCGTGGCTCAACCACTTTTGGCGAGGTTATATAGTAGTATAATGTAAGTCTATGTGCCAAATATTGTTGTCCCAAGTAGTATATTATGTGAGTTATAGCAAATTAAAGATTTTGAAAATTTCGAGGTTAGTCGCTTTGAATGCTTGGTGTGGGCGTGGTTATATCAATCCCCTCCGTACCCTTGGATCATAGATTACTTATGCCAAATTTCATCGAAATAGCTCAATATTTACTCAAGTTATCGTGCGAACCAGCCAGGTGACAGACGGACGGACGGACGGACGGACATCGTTAAATCGAAAATTTAAGCGACGCTGATCACGAATATATATCTATGTCTATATCTCCGGAGATTCTTTCAAGTGGACACAAACATCTGACCGAAATGAATATACCTTGCATATTGCATTATGCAGGGTATAACGAGGAAGCTTATCAATTCGGCCTGTATTTTTATAATTTTTCCATAGCACAACTACTCACAAGTTTATTTAATTTCAATAATTCTAATTATGTTAAATAGGAAGTATTTCAACTTAAAGATCGACGTAAATTAATGATCAGTTGTTTGGCTCCAAAATTATTTATGAAATTATGGTGGCATTTTGTCACTTTGTGTAATCTGAAAAACTCTTCGTACGATTTTATTCTGGCAACCCTAAATTCTTCATTGCCAACTCTTATACTTTGTTGGGACAAACAAACTGGTGCGGGAGATAGAATAAATGCAAAATGTTGGAAGTTGCATGTGCACAAGTCTCACAATGTTTGAACAAAACATCAAAATAAAAATAAAAACATGCTACAAATAGACAGCTGTCGACAAGTCGAAGCAAAATAACAATAATAATTTCAATTTACTTTATTTCCACATTCAAACCTATTTTTCGACAAACTTTTACACCTAAGAGATGAGAAACGACACACTGTACTCGTTTCCCCTCTCTTTCACATGAACTGGTGTTATCCCAAACACAAGTTTGTGTGTGGAAACAAGGATTATGCGTTCTCGTTGATGTTCGACCCTGTTGTTCATGCATTCATCTACATGTGTGTAGTATTTGAAGACCGGCTGATTACCGTTCATAAATAGTTGCGTGCGGAACTTGAAACAGTAATGGTGTAAGGTTTGTGGTAGATGAGGCAATAACGAGAACATCGTTGCACCATTGATAATTAATATATAAAATACGATAGTAACTGTAGTAATAATTGAAGTTTTCATTTAGTGTAAACAAATTTTCAACGACATATACCTACACAACAAATACTTATAATTTGAAGTGGAAAAAGTGAAAAGCATAAGAAAACGCAAAAATAAAATTGACACTTTATTATAATAATTAATCAAAATATTTCATAGCAATGACAAAGAAATAATCATAAATAGTATTGACCGAAAAGTGTTCACATAAAAATATCCTCAAGAAAATTTTCAATCAAATTAGGCGACAGCTATAACACAAAATACAATATCAAGAGGAAGTAATATATTCGTGGAAAAAATACGTAGCGTATATTAATATATATATACACTTGCGTGTATTTTAGTGTAGCTCGTATCTATGAATGGGTGTGCTTCAGCATATTCAGTTTGAAATGAATTCATCAAACAGCAAGTATTAATGTGAAAATCGTAGGCGAGAAGCAAGTTGGCAAATACGGTTGTTAAGGAAATATATAGAACAACAACAATAATAAATAGCAAAAGGTGTAATCGAATAAAAATTATAAACTGGCAGGCGCACAAACAACTTTGATATATGTATGTATGTGCATTTATGTACATATGTAGGTGATAAAAAAAGGCATGTAAAAAAAAAGTAAGTTTTAGTTGCTAAGAAAAAATCAATAAAGTTGCAGACGATTTTCTTGTGAATGAAGAAATCAAACCGCTTCTGGATTTGATATTAATGTCTCAAAACTGGAAGCAGAACGCTTTCCGTATCCTTTTTATTTTTTTGTTGTGTAATGGTATGTCCTGATTTGGATTGCCCTTTGCAGCTTCAACTGGACTGATATGAGTTTTTTTTTCGGAAAACTGTCACAAATCCATCCTTAATTCTTAAATGGATGATTTTTCTTGACAAAATTTGGATTTGGAAAAATAATTCAATTTGAAGAGTCCTTTGTCAACAATCTTGATTAACCCCTATGTAGGAACTATATGTTGTAGTCAAATATTATGGTCTAGCCAGACTATGGCATATCGAAAGTGATTAGCATACATTTTACCGCAAATCTGAAATTTAATTTAATTGCACTGTTTTTTAATTATTCATTTTTGTTTAGAAATGATTACTTGAGGATTTACAAATAATTTAGAAAAAAACTTTTTTTCGCAATGGTCTGCCCAAAAGCTGGTATCCACACACAGATTAATACGTTTTGATTGTGAAATATTTATGAAACAGTTATTACTTGTACTTGGTACTTGTATAATTTTCAATTTTCAAAGACTATTACGTGGGCAGAGTTTGCAATTAGATATCCTATTTGTTTGTATAGTTCCCAAAGAAGAAAATATTGAAGGTAGTGATGCCCTCCTCTTGATTGATAGCTTTTCTTGAGAGCATTTATGAACCATTAAAATTGACCAGCGGAAAAAAACAGCCAAAACACTCTTTGTTACCATTCCTTTGGCATTTGATTTCCAATTCGGTAATATATATCGCTAAAAATGTCTCGAGGAACACTATATTTTTTGTTCTCAGGTGTCATCAATGTCTGAATATAATGTAAATTGTAGCTATAAAATTATAGCCCTTAAAAATTCTTGAAACTTTTACCTTGGAAAAGTTTAATTTAGTCCATAAACATAAATTCTACAGCAATTCGAAGTTTTGGTGCTTAGTATAGTAATTAGTAACTTATAAGCATTACATATGATTTACATTTTTGAATATATACGTAAGCTAAGTGGTTATTATTGTATTATACGATAGCTATAAAGACTCGTTGTAAGTTGTGGCAATGGACAGCCAGTCATTAACACTCCTTAGAGGTCAATACACTAGTCATATTCCCACGGACTCAAAAAGTTATATGTCGTTGTGAACCGCAATAGAGACATAAGCTTCTGACCTTTTTGGCAGGAAAAATGCTTAAATGATTTTTTTTTGTTTGTCAATTTGCCAACGATTCAGCCTACAATCATTGATACCGAAAAGAGTTGTATATAACAAATTTTCCTCTAGATACGATATGAAGCAGTAATTTCTGATTAATGTATTGTAACCACATCCATATTATTATTAGTACTATTTTCATATATCCTTCAAAGTTACACAAAATAGGTATAAACTCAAAAACAAATTAGTCTAATATAGTGAGTGATACTAATTTATTTACTAATAAGTGTAAGTGTAATTGAAAATAAAATATTTCAACATGTGACAGAAATCAGTTTATGCTTAGAAAACTTTTAATAACTACATACATATTGTATACATGCGAAACTGAATTATGACATATTCTTTTTAGAGTGTCTGAGAGTTAGGTCCTTTTTTTTCATATGAAATAAATTATTCGCTGGATATTGAATATATAAATTTTCCTACTTAGATTTCAAAATCTCGGAACCAGCAACCAGTATTGAAGTATTTAAAATCTTGTAAATCATTTTATATACATATACATACATGTCACCAGAAAAGACTTTATACTTTACAACACAAAAATAATGCAATTAAAACGTATTAGAAGCCATCGGCATTGGCGTACCACATTACTTACAATATTTAACCTTAATGACATGACATCATGGCAATCTAAGGTATATCATCACTTAGATATTTTTTTACTATGATTGTTCAACGACGGGAAGAAAAAGCAGGTAATTTATTCTTATGTATGTTGACACCTTGTAACGAATGTTGCACACATTTTACAACGTGCAAAACATCACTTTTTCATACAGTATATTACTTGTATGTTTCATATATTTATATAATACATTTCACTGACATTCACTCACATTTACAGTGAGAAACACGATTGAGCATACGTTCCAAACATTATCATTCGACAAAAGGGAAACGGATAGGTTCACCTTGATCGACGGACTAATTTAAAAAGATATATAATACAGACAGATTTAATAATTTGTTTATTTTTATCTTTTTTTGCGAACCATTTGTACTGAAATATACTTCACAAATTATATCATTTTGAAAAACGTAGTTGTGAATACTTGAAAGTCAAAAATTTAACAGTTGTTCCAAACACTGGCTATTTACTTTTAACCCATGGTTGTGTGTATAATTAAAGTAGCATTTATTGAGTTTTAAAACATTTCTCGAAAATTTAAAGAAAAAATACTTTAAAGTGATTACTTATGATTCCCATTAAAATAGCAATCAAATTTTTAAGATTTATATTAATTTCATTTGTGCTGATGACAATATTTCGAAAAATTATTTTACTATGTTCATGCAATAATATGTGAACAGAAAAAGCGGAGTATATCTCAATAAATATACCATATACCACATACCAATAAAATACCATATAAATACGTATAGTACCAAAACTGTATTTAGGCATGAACGAATTGGTGGGTATATTCACACATCTACTTTTAGAACAAATGCAAATAAAATTCAATAACATCGATTCAATAATTGTAATAATATAGCGTATTATGTCTTTCTGTATGTATGTATGTTGGCAGGAAAACATATTCACACACATACATACATATTAGGCTGGGTAGCTGCATATACAAAAGGCAAAAGTCTCAATTGTCCCTAAGTGACAGCTTACCTTGAGAGCATCTAGGCATCATTAAAGCAATTTTTTTTGGACCGTGGAAAAACAGTCAAGAAGCTCTTTTTTATCATAACTTTGGCATTTGCTGGCCCATTTGAAAATATTATATAACAGTATATGGGTGCCGTAGCTCAGTGGTTAGTGTGTTGTCCTTCTGATATGTAAGTTTTGGGTTCAATACCCGGCTGAAGCATAACAAATTTAATATCGAAAAGATTTTTCTTTCTTCTTCTGCCTTGGAAACCGACCCGAGCTTCGAGTAAAATATTCCACAGCTGACAGCGAGGTCGAGCTCTGTGAGGTCGTGTACGAAGTAACTGCCAAAATTAGTTGGCGTGGACTCCGGTTCTTCCTTGTCACCGCAGCTTCGGCAGTAATCAGGTGCTGGGATGACTAACATACTTGCATGCCTATCATGTAATGTGCCGTAATAGTTCCTACCAGCATGATAACCGTGTTCTAGTAGGTCTTTTGTTCGTTTTATGTGCGTTACTGGTCAGATGGATCTGGTAGTTGCACATCGCGTAAACTTATCCTGGGAATTAGTAATTTAATTTCACACGTCGCCATTGAAATAAGTTATTTTATCTTTCTTAGCTAGCTCGTCCACGGTATCATTCTCTAGTATATCCTTGTTCCCTGGCACGCATAAAATGTAAATATTGAGCAACTCGGACATCTCGTTAAGAGATCTTTTGCAGTTACGAGCTACTGATGAATTCAAGTACACTTATTCTATGGATTTTATTGGTGCTTGACTCTCAGCGACCTATATGAAACTTTTCAAAAGCAAATTTTTCAAGAATTTTGAAAGGCTTTATCGGGATTAACTCAAATTACTGATTATATTAGCCGAGTGAGATTTCGGACTTCGATGTCACCTCAAAACAAAATATAGTGAAAACAAAATATACAGGCCATTCGAAGAATATATAACAATTTCAAATACTAAAGTTATGAAAAATTAATGTTGTCAGGATGCTTTCAAAGTAATCAATCGATTAAGGGGTGGACGACGTTTTTTTTTTAATCGACCCACCTTATTCTACATACACGTACGTGTTGATACTTAATTTATCATAAAGCAGTTTTAGATTGTTTATACTTCTTGTTCTTGTTGCAATACAATCCAATATATATCAAAATCTGCATAAAAAGCCAATTTATAAAAAAATACACAAAGATATGTATATATATATATATATATATATATATATATATATATATATATATATATATATATATATATATATACATATATATCCATTGTATATTATATGTATGTATATATAGTAAACTCGAATAAAAATATTTATTGTTGGCTGATGTTAATTGCATTTTGTGTACGTGCAACTAATTTAGTTGTAAAATATGTACAACTCTTTACTAGAGTATCTTCAGGTACATACTCATAAGTGCATATTCATTCAACTAATGTTTGTGTATATACATAGTATATAAGCATCTCATTGGGGGTCATGTGAAAATATACATAGTGCTTCTATGTGTATAATGGGATGGAAAGAAAATATTTGTCGAAATATGTATGCTTGTTGGTACAATACCTAAGTATTAAGTAGCATACATTCGATAATATTGTATAAAGTTGAATGGAAAAGTCTTCATACATATTTACATACATTCCATACTACGTACGTTTTTATGAAATTTTGTTATCTGTTCATTCATACGATTGCATGCTCTTACACCAGTTCTGCAATTCAGTGCATTGCAACGTTCATGTTAATTAACAGAGCACATCATACATATACTGATTCATACATACATACATATGTATGTACTATACATTACATTAATTAAGCCATTATTTTTCATACGTATACATGTGCATATGCGTATATATTTCCAGTACTATTATATTCTGCTAGTACTTCTTCAACGTCTGTACGATAATATAGGGTGGTACATCTAGTCGTTTCTTTTTTATGCACCATTTTATTTTATTTTAGCACAGACAGCTCTTCAGCTTTGTACATATGCTTTCTTTTAGATTGGATATATTTCTTCCAAGTAAGGTGTCTTCCAAGATGTATGTCCAAGTATTTACTTCTTCAAGTTGGGGAACTTGCACATTTTTTAGCAAAACAGGAGGACATATATTGTGCTTAAACGTAATATGATTGTTTTTTATTTCATTTATTCTAATTAGACATTTAATTAACCACTTAGATACTGCTTAAAAAGTTAAAAAAGATCAGCTGTGAAAAAACATTAAACACTATTTTTCTAGCATTCATGTTTAACATGATAACGCCTATTGCTTATATAAGATTCTACTATTTTGTGAGTTTTCGCAGGTATCCATTATTATTTAATTTAAAATACCAACCATTCGTGCCATGTATTGTTATATGATCACACCCATTATTTTTTTTATACTCTACTCTTCAAAAATGTCGCAAATATTGAATTTTACTGTCTGATTATTAGGTGATATTTGCATTTGAATCACCCTATATTTATAATATTTGGTTGCGCTTTGGGGCGTTTAAATTGCATTTCAATATAAATGCCATAGGTATGTATACACCACCCATAACAGTAACATTCAATAGCCCTCACTTGCAATTATTGCCAAAAGAATTTACAATTGCAGCAATTTTATTTACAAACCAATAAAAAATCGTTGATTTAATTTATATATGTGATTCATCAAATCCCATAAAATAACTTAAACTAATTAAACTGATAACTTAAAAGTTGAATGAAAATATGAAACATGTGAACACCTCATAATATCGCCATCATAATGGTATGTAATATTTCAATACTCAGTCTGCTGATTTTCTTCTTATTTGGCCATCAAACCGAGTATCGATATTAAGTAATAACTGCTTTATGCAAAAAGCAAACATTGGACGTTTTGGGCTTCACTATGATTTGCGATAGATTTAACGTTCCAGACAGAGTAGCTTTAGGTTTAGCAACAGCCCTCTTCAAGGTCCTCAATACTCGTATAAGAGATGACCAGGGCGAACTCGTCAATATGGATAGATTGAAAGTAGCTAGGGAAATACAGAAGTGTAGAGATATGGTTCTTGGTAAACGAAATACTGGTTGCTGTATTGAAAAAATTACTCTATAATCCAGAGAATTTTAATGCAAAATTTCATCTAAATATTGTAAAAGAGTATAATTTAGTCGTTCCAAAGGAACCTAACGCTTTATTACTTAAATGTGTTTATTTGGATGCCGAAAGTGCGAGAACCCAACATCAAACACTCATCAACTGTAGAGTTGATGAGCGTTTCGGATGATATTTTAGAATAGCATTAAAAAAAAAACGATGAAATGAATTTATTTGAGGTGATGAAGAAGACTATGGCGATAATGGTAAAAAGAAAATAGTATTACATTAAGATACATACATATATGTTTATTTTACACTAAAACTCCAAAGAATCTTGGCCATGGATTTCCTGTAACCAAATTCTAAAAAATTGATGTTGCAACATTATAAATTATTCAAAATTTATACAAAATTATACAAAAATCGATTTATGGCCACATAAGTAAAACTTGTTTTTTTCTTTTGCAGCTACTACAATATATACTTACAATACACACACATATTATGTAATATATGTTAGATGGTGGTATAAACTTTCAAGGAAAATATATATGTATTCTGAAAACACATTCATAATCAAGCTGAAAAGGAGAAATATTTAAACGGCGCCAACAATTATATATAAAAGTATACAAACAATTGCATACAAAATATTTGAAAATAAATACGACCACAACAAGCGTAACGATAGAAATCAAAATGGAGCTACCTTTACAAAGTAAAACTTCAACAATAATTGATATCCCATCACAAACAACAGCAACAGCTTCAATACCATCATCAGCCTACGATACAGATAGCAGTGTGGCAAGTAGCACATGTTGCACCCATCAGGGTGAACATATTTATATGGAGCGCAATGTTAAAATGCAACAGCGTAAGCAGCAGGATATGGAAGCGGCAACGGTTAATTTCAAGACGAATCACATAAAAAGTTGGCCAATATTCATTCTATGGATTTCGATATTAGAGGTGAGTAAAAACACCCGATTACTTTTCTTTAAATTATCATTATTTTGTGTACCGCTCATGTACATATTCTCTCACAACCTATAAGAATATATTATATATTATGTCTGTTGTAAACAAAACAATTAATGTAATATTTACAAGAAAAAAAATTATATTTATGATCACGCGTATAGACATCGAGAAGCGAAAACATTTTCTTTTCACTTTCTTCTACTCACCCATCGATAATGTTAACAAATTGCTTAAACGCACCAAATAGAAACAACAGCGCCCGACTCAGGACATTAAATATATTAGTATTTACAACAAAAATTTACACACACACACATAGCTTCGTATAAATCAATATGGCGGCGATAGAAATGATGTCCAGTCGATGGCGCCTTTTTTAAATCGATTGGAATAGCAATTTTTACTGTTCAACGATCTATGATTATGTTCTATAATTAGGAAACGAAAAAAGAATTTTGTATATTAATTAATTAATTAATTAATTTATTTATTTATTTAATTATTTATTTATATTCTTTTTTCGTTTCCTAATCATAGAACATAATCATAGATCACTGAAGAGCAAAAATTGCTACTCCAATAATTTCTCGTCTCCAATTCCCCCATGTTTGCCATTGTGCTCGATTTTATCACAAAAAGTTATTCTTTTACTGATATGTATTGTTTGTTTAACGATAAAAGCTAAATAATTTTACATAAATATTGAAAATAAAAACAAATCCTTAAATGATTACATTTATCCTGTACTAATTTTATTCCTTTCATTCCTTTTCAGATCGCAATTTTCATATATGATCTATTCACAGTGAAACAAGCCGTCGCACAAGACTATTCCATACCCATACCAACCGATTCCGTATTTATATATCGGCCAGATCGTCGCTTGGAGCTATGGCGTTTCATTTCATATATGTTTCTACATGCAAATTGTTTCCATTTAGGCTTCAATGTGATTGTTCAACTCTTTTATGGCATACCATTGGAGGTGATGCATGGCTCAGGTCGAGTGGCCATGATCTATTTTGCTGGTGTATTTGCCGGCTCATTGGGAACAAGTGTAGTCGACTCTGAAGTATATTTGGTGGGTGCTAGCGGTGGTGTATACGCTTTATTGGCGGCGCACTTGGCAAATTTAACACTTAATTATGGACAAATGCGTTATGCTGTGGCACAACTACTTTCGGTGGTGATATTTGGTGAGTGTATACTATAATCGTACCCATATGCCATTTAATAAATTTTGTTAATACAAAGTCATCTTTGGAAAGTAGTTAATTTGACACTTTTTCATTCAGGATAATTAATCAAAACGAATGTTCACGCAAGAATTTGTGTTTTCAATAAGTCGTAATTGACATTTACTATTAATAGTTGCACTTGAAAATGAATCCTATTGAAAATTAAGTAATTAGGAAAACAAATTATAAATTTCCTAATGTTTAGTCAGCTCTAAAAATTACGCTAGAATACGCTATTTAAGTGATTTGCAAAGCATCGAATGTAATCTTGCTCCCATTTTTGTCATTAAATATTAAATTTTTATCATATAGCGATCATAGAGAGGGAACAACGAAAATAAAAATGGAACTTAACATGTTAAAAAACTGAATAATTAAAATATCTGCAATATATGAGTTTCAGTGTTTCGGAGCTCAGGTACACTGAAAATGAGATCGACAGACTAGTAGAAGAAAACAAGAAATTAAAGAAATAAAACAAGCAAACAACAAAGAAGTCAAGCACAAAATGAGAAGTGTTGAAAAAAATTACTAGAACTTTAAAAAAATAAATAATTAAAACCATTAATTAAAATAGGCATTTCCGTTTCATGTGTATACAGAAATTGCGCTTCTGATGTGCATATAGGTACTTTTGCTAAACACTTTGATAACTACATGCTGAAGAATAAAAAACAATAATGGATGATTTCACAAAAATAAATCTCTTCAAAACGGATATTAATGACGTACTAAACTACATTAATGCCAAATACTGTAAAGTTTTTTTTTTAAACTATTTGAATAATACTCTGGAGGGATATAGTGTTCGAAAATTAATCGATCAGATAAGTTACACTACGAATACGTAGTCTAATGTTAACACATATAGAATAGTTAAAGCCACTAGGGTAAAGTATAGCTTTTAGAGATTTCTTTTAAACAGAAAATAATTTGTACAAATAAACGAAATAAAATGTTATATGAGAACAATATGGACACGTGATACAGTAAACCAATGCATTCGAATCAAATCCATCAATAATGTAGTCAATCAGCTACACGTCTTCAGTGCACCCTTGCGAAGCTACGTTTATTAGTTGCATATCGATTACATGTCGTTTTAAAGATTCGAATTTACTATTTCAAACTCAATGTGTCAATTAATAAAAAATGTCTTGATGAGTCAATCGTCGGTGAAACTTTTTGAATAGCATTGCTTTCAATTCTTCATAGTTAACCACAGTGGTTGTCTCCAATAACTTCTTGGCACTCCCATCGTGCATACGACGTACATTAATCAATTTTGTTTCACAATCATAGTTCAAATTGTGGATTATGCATTTGACATCGTTCAAAAACTTTAGAACCGAGTACGTATCGTCTCAATTGAATTTATTCATCAATGCCTCGATGCGAAACTCCGAGTATTGACGTGGTGCCGCATATATATACTTCATTTGCTTCCAATTCCTGAATTTGTCGGAACATTTTTGATGTCGGCATCACCACCTTCACCTTGAATCGCCGAATCCTCAACGTCCTGATCATAATTAATATTTCGTTCACCGTATTGAGTATAAAGTTGTCTTAATGCCAATATTGGTTGTCTTAATTGCTTATTCCACTCTCGTGTTTGCTATAATATCCAGTAACAATTTTTTCAATAAACCTTTTTTTCGCAATTCCTAATAATTTTCCAAGGTTCTTCCGAGATTCTTCACCTGAAGCAGCAAACTTGTAGAAATCAAGCATACACACGACTTGTTTCTTTAATGGCTATTCATAAACTGGCTCTTCTTTTTCCAAATTTTCAAATTCTACATTTTATACCGAAGCTGAAAGCCAACACAACCCTTTAGGATTGCCAGGCTTATATGAATTATTTTACAATATTACAAATTATAATTCAATCGTTGCAATATTTTTCTTTATAAACTCAAAAACTGTAATACTCAAAAATCAGCAATATATAGGAATTCCAAAAATTCGTTATCTCTTTATTATTCGAGTTTCCATTACATCACGAAAACTTTGCCAAAAACTTCAATAAGAACAGATAAATTAAAGAACAACGATTTAGACTTAATCAAAGGTAAATAAAGAATGGGAAGAAAATGTCTATTGCTGATCAAAATAATATATAGTATACCATAAAAATTTACAAGATTTGTTAAGCTAAGAAATGTGTTAATATTCTAAATTTAACTGCTTTCCATGATTTCGTATGCATACTTGCCGAAGCATTTTTACTATAATTCTATAACCGTAATTTATTTGTTTTACTCTTTTTTTTTTCAGTATCTTGCGATTTGGGTTACGCATTCTATTCACAATATATCACCGTCATGGAAACCAATAAAACACCACCAGTCTCTTATATTGCACATTTGACTGGTGCTCTTGCTGGTCTGACAATTGGACTACTTGTTTTGAAAAATTTGGAGCATCGTGCCTACGAGAATCTTATATGGTGGTTAGCACTTGGTATTTACAGCGCATTCACCATATTTGCCATTGTCTTCAATTTAATTAACACAGTAACGGCTCAACTGATGGAAGAGCAGGGTGAAGTTATTACACAGCATTTGCTGCACGATTTGGGTGTTTCATAAAAACTCAAAATTATTCAAAATCGACAAGCCGATTTTCGATAAATCTATCAGAATAATAATAATAATAGTAATAATAATAATAACAAGAATAGCAAAAGTTGAGCAAAATTTATAAAATATAGTACATACTTTTGCTCTTTAAATTATGAAACGAATGTTGCCTTGTCAAATTGAGTTTTGTTTTTAAGTTTAAAAGATTTATAAGTCAATTGTTTTTGTTTTTCACTTTCGTAAAAATCATTATATGTATGCATATAATCGAAAAGCAAGAGCAAATAAAATCCCAAATGCGTGTAAACAAATGTTGTGATAACACCAAAGACTGAATTTATTTCATAATGAAACAAAAATATATATGTATAAATACACACACACACCCACACATACACACAGAATCTACTAGCACTTAATAATTTCTTTAATTTATTTAATTATTATTTAAAAGATATATAATCGCTGTACTTTTATGCACGACATTGTTTGATCCTTTGTAGAAAATGAAAAAATTGTACGGATCTATTGTTGATGTTGTTAATATATTATTACTTATTTATTTCATCTGTAATTTACGTAGACGTTTCAATTGGAGAAAGAGCTAATAGAATTATTTGTATACATACGTATTATTTTGTATAAAAATACCACGAGTTTATGACTCAATTGTAAATGAAACGAAATATGTGCATATATGTGAGTGCAACATACGACAATATGAAAAAATCACTGCATAAAATTGAAACTGCTGCACATCCTATAAAGCACTTCACTATAAAGTCAATTCATAATCACATACACATACCACTATAATATTTATATGATATCTATGATTACACTAGTCAACAATCTATGGGTAAAATGGTGAATACAATCAACTATTCAATTCACTAATAATAGGCCGTTCACTGCACAAATCGATTACCTCCGCTTTTTGAAATAATTTAAATTCATGTCAAAGTTTGTTTTTTTTTCAGTCATAGCGTTATTTAATCACTTTAAAGTGGGGTTAATCGAATTGTACGGTAAATGATTTATACCACAAATTCATTCTTACCCAGGATTATTATTAATTCTACCTAAATTTATTTATTTGCACTCGCATATTAATTTATGTATTTATAAGGACATGTTTTGCTATCGAGATTTTTTTTTAAACGTTTTTCTTCAATCATTAAACAAATATTGAATATACACATTGAAAGTTGAATTACTGAATAGATCGCAATTGAAATTAAAAAAAAAAACCAAAGAAATGCGAAATAATCAATTCAATATAATAAATAAATAAATAAATAAATAAATGAATATATAAATGAACTCAAAATGTAAGAATCAAGCCAGATTTGTACAAGTGTCCTCTTCTAGACTCTTAATCTGATGTAAGCAATTATTTGTCTAAGAAATATAATATGCTACAAATAAAGGATGTTAACGAGATTCAATTAAAATTAAAAAACTTAAAGCCAAATAGAAAAAATACAAAAACACAAAATAAACTATACTTGCATTAAATATGTACTACCACAACATTAAAATATAAATAAAATATTAAAATATAAAGAAGGAAAAAAGAACAATCAATATCAAATAAAGGTTGAAAAAAAATAAAAGTGAAATTCTAAATGATAATATGCATTTTATTTACAATATTTCTACCACATATATTCATGCATGTATGACCCGTTAACCGCTTAAACATCCCAGCAGAAATTGGGACCTATTTAACATTGTAATAATGGGATTACTCCTCTTAATCCCCTTGTGAAGCGGAGTGACACAAAATTGCAGTTGAAGTAATAATTTGTTTTCGGAGGAAAATTAATTCGCTTTTTGAAGAACAAATATAACGAATATAAAGATAATAAAAACTATTGATCTGTATGGAGTGAACGAGGAGCCTTCTCTTCGTTTTATTGCTGGGTTACGAACTTGTAAAGAAACTTGTAATTTCAAATCAATTTTGACCGAGTGTTCCCACAACAAATCGGCATATGAAACCAAGCGATACTTGCTTCTGAGGTATGGCGTATGTTCAGCAATCTTATGCAGAAAATTATGAGGAACATTTTTGTAGAAGATATTAAACATTTACATTGCCACATATTGGTCACTTGGCCCCCTTTTTTAAAAGTCTTAAAAAACACCCATAACAAAGGAATAACGATTAAAATTTTACTATAGAGCTATGAACAACCAAACTTAACACAAATGATAAAAATTTGTCAAAACTCCCATTGCCTCTCAAGGGTTAATATCGTACTTATACAGAGTTATTGCAAAACCTGATTTTACGTATATGGTGTGTTTTTCTTTGTACTTAGCAATTCTACGCCATTATCAAGAAATATCCAGCACAAATGTGCTATTAGAGAGTGAATGCTCTTGCTTTGAAACGTTCTTCAATAGGTAAACATGACTGATGAAATCGTTCAACATGTTCATCGGATTCCGTTTCCAATTGATGCTCAAAGTAATCCATAAGGGAATTCCAAAAATGAAATTTTAATGACAGTATTTGTAAAGAAAATGTTCAACGACTTCCTTAATGCTTTTCCATAAGTTCGTTTGAAGTGAGCTTTCGTAAAATGCAGCATTTTGCATAAGCCTTCTTCCGTCATAGCCATTAAAAACACTTGTTGAATTGAGAAGAAAATTTGTTTTTAATTTTATGTAGTGTGAATTGAATGGCAAAGGCTTAATTTCCAAAATATTCAACCTTCTTTAACATATGCTGTATATTCATTTCAGTCATTAGACCTGAAAATATGACAATAATATAACTCGGCAATTGCGATGATGAAAACGAATTACTTTTCATTGTAAAAAAGTTTATTATTAATTTTATTTTTTCTAATAATTTATTTAAAAATACAATTTTATAATTTGTACTCGTGTGCCGGTAATTATGAAAGTGATCTAAATCAGCATTATCCAAAAACTAAGTTTAAAATATTTTTGACATTGGAATCTAAAAAATGAAAATTATCCGAAACCATCTTTGAAAAATAGTGGAAATTGGATTCGTAAATCATGTTTAAAATTTAATCGAAGTTAGACGAAGTTCAGTACTTTTTTTTTATCACAAAACATTGAATATCTCATAATGGCAAATGCATGATGTGGACCACTTTCATAATTATGGACACATATGGCAATCGCAACTACACTGACATTTTTTGTTTGAATCATAACGCCAACTTGTATTAATTTCAAAAAAATGAGAAATTACAAATATAAGAAAGCATTAGCGATTTCACATTTCACCGTTCCTCATGGTTGCTATTCCTCTTTGCAGTTACCGGAGGATATAGTTTCGGAATTTAAACGAATAGACCTTAAACTACAAACAAATAAAAATTTTATATGTTTCTGATTTTGAAATCCTTAGCCATATATGAATTTATATGTAATTCAGCCTCATATTTGAAAGTTAGTATAAAAAGTTTCCGTCGAATAAAATGTTTCAGTACTAGGAAGACGCTGCATCGTAACTCCATTTAATACATTGAATATAATAGCCAATATTATGCAAACTGTGTAGATGCCTAAAGCAATCCAACACAAAAATTGCTCATGCAATTTTTGCTCAAAGTTCTTCAAGACCAATAAACCGATAGTGAGACCCGCTAGGGAACCAGTAAAATGGGCCACATACGACACTGATGGCATCAATACAAAATCGCCAGCATAACGTGCATAAATTGCAAAGCCAACATCAAAGGATGCTGTAAAGAAAAGATGAATAATAATGTACTCAATAATAATGTGGATGATTAGTACGAGAAAGTACAATATCTGAAATATCAGAATTGTTGAAATGATTACTTACCAAGTATGAAAATTAAGGCCAAACGTATAATACCATAGCGCATTTGATGATAGTTAAGCATAACGTTGGACAAATGTGCCGCTAATAATGCATAAACACCACCACTGGCACCGACCAAATACACTTCCGGATCAAATATACTGGTGCCTATTGTTGTAAATGATGAAAATAACTTAGTTTCATTAAGAATTCATATTTTTATATAAACGTCTTTAAAATATGTAAGTAAGTGGACCATTGTAATGGCGGTGTGAAACAAATATGATATCTGAAAAACTAGGTATGCGTAAAGTTATAAACTGAGTTTATTATTGACATCTTTCGACTAGTTTTCGAAAACATTTCGCTATTATATTCTCTTATATTATATTGATGCAACACAATTCTTCTCTGCAATCCCAAACAAGAATCAAACCAATTCATACGCTAGCGTGTTAAAACAAAACCCACACCAACAAAGCAATGTAAATAATGAGCAGAAACACTCACTGCCCACCCAACAGCCAAGTACCCTTGAACATTTGCTTCAAACATTGATTCAGAATATGAACCAATTCATGAACTCAATGCAAACAATGATGCAAGAAATGATGATCAATCGATGTTACTCCAAACATTGCTATCCAGACCATGAGTTGTCTCAAGATATGCCACTGGAACGCCAACGGCTTAAGCCAGCACCGTTTGGAGCTAATTCAATTCCTTGAATCCAGCCAAATCGACATAATGATGATATCTGAGACCCATTTTACTGACAAAAATTGCTACCAAATACCATATTACAAACTGTACACCACAAATCATCCGCATGGTAAGGCACGCGGAGGAACTGCCATATTGATAAAAAGCAGAATAAAACATCATGTTCTTGAAGATTTTAGTAGCGTCTACTTGCAAGCAACATCTATATGTCTGGAAGAATACATCTCTAAGCTAGTAATATCTGCGATATACTGTCCCCCAAGATACAGTATTACCGAACAGCAATATAAAGAATTTTTCTCAACTCTTGGTAGCAAATTCTTGGTTGCTGGCGATTTCAACGCCAAACACACTCACTGGGGCTCCCGATTAATAACTCCAAAAGGCAAAAGACTATGTTCAATCATCACTAACCACGGCTACGATGTTATTTCAAATGGTCAACCGACATATTGGCCGACGGACAAGAGGAAAATACCCGATCTCATAGACTTTGGAGTCGCCAAAGGTTTGCAGATGGAAAATATCTCCACAGAGTGTAATTATGATCTATCATCTGACCACTCACCCACGGTAATATCTATAAAATCACCAAGCCCCCAAAGCAATTGCGTTAGAAAGAAAATAGACTGGTTAAAATTCAAGAAATATATAAATTCCCATCTTCCTCTGAGTACTGTATTAAGAAATGGACACGATGTAGACTCAGCACTCGAAAAATTCAACCAGCTGCTCTCATTAGCTCTCAGCTCAGCCACCTGCACAAAGGTATGCAAGCAATCAAACTATAGCCCATACACACCAGCCGATATTGAATTGCTAGTAAGACAAAAAAGAAGACTCCGAAGACAATGGCAAGAATTCAGATCACCGAATCTGAAAACACAGCTACAGCACTGCACTCGAAAGTTAAAGCAAGCCTTAAAAAATAAAAACAACAAAGAGTTAGAAGAGCACATAGCGAAATTAACACCTGGTGAAGCGTCAGACTACTCTTTGTGGAAATCAGCAAAAAAATCAAATCGGCTAATTCTCACTGATTCCCCCATCCGTTTGAGTGACGGTAATTGGGCTAGAAGCAACTGTGAGAAGGGTTTGGCTTTTGCAAACCACCTAAAAAGTGTGTTTACACCCAATCCACCCTCTTCACAGTCCTCATTACCAATATTAACTTCTCAACCTTGCTCAATAACGCTCAAAATTAAAAAAAAGGACATATTCAAAGCAATTTATAAAGATTTAAACCCAAAAAAATCACCTGGTCCAGATAAAATTACAGGTAAAATGATAAAAGAGCTACCTCCGGCTTCAGTAATTCATCTGATGCACATTTTCAATGCTATCCTTCGTATTAAACACTATCCCAAATGCTGGAAAACTTCAAAAATTATTATGATAGCAAAACCAGGAAAAGACCCTACAAAAGTTGCATCGTACAGACCTATCAGCCTCCTGCCTCTACCTTCTAAAGTATTCGAAAAGCTACTTGTCATGAATATAACTCCATTTATTAATCTCAACCAACTGATTCCTCAACATCAGTTTGGATTTAGAAAACAGCACGGCACAATAGAACAAGTCCACCGCATTGTAACTCTGATAAGGAACACTTTTGAAGAAAAAAAGTATTGCTCAGCTGTCTTTCTTGATATCACTCAAGCTTTCGATAAAGTATGGCACGATGCTACCATAGTATGCCCATAGAAGCTACTAAACTCCTGCAGGCTCATGTCGATTCTCTCGAAATCTGGCTAGCAAAATGGCGTATAAAAGTCAATGAATCAAAGAGCGTACATGTAACCTTCACGCTAAGGCTAGATACATGTCCCCCACTTAAAATTAATGGCCAATCAGTTCCACAATGTTCCTCAACAAAGTACTTGGGTATTCACCTCGACAGAAGGCTGACATGGAAAAATCACATAGAGGCAAAGAAAACTGAGATCAAGCTTAAAATGAATCAGTTATGGTGGCTGTTACACAAAAGATCAAAGTTGAATCTTGAATACAAAGTGCTATTATATAAAGCAATCCTGAAACCAATCTGGACTTATGGTATTCAGTTTTGGGGCACCGCATCTCCCTCTAATATCGAAAAATTGCAGCGAATACAATCCAAGTGTCTGCGAATTATTGTAAACGCGCCTTGGTATATGAGGAACGTTAACATCCATCGAGATTTAAATGTATCCACAATTACTGAGGAAGTTGCAATGTCCTGCAGAAGCTACATTCAAAAATTACACAATCATCCGAATCCCCTTGCTAGGCAATTGTTGCTGAGCAAGGGGCACCGTCGATTAAAAAGAAAAGACACACTGAATATGCTGTAAAATTGCTACATCTCGCGACTCACCAAATTGTGATGGAACGTAGGGGATATCACATAGTTTTATTTAGTTTGTAAGATTTTAATACTTATTGTTAGTTTCTTGTATTTAAGAAAGATTCAATAAAAAAAAAAAAATAAGCTAAAAAAAAAAAAAAAAAAAATATTCTCAGGTTTGAAAATTGATTTCCTTGCATACTCGTTGTTATTATTGGTCTTTTTATGTCTGCTTTTACTTATTAAGTGCTTCACGCCAAGCCTAATATTAAGTGACCACATGTATGTATATGTACATTTTATATATTCAATACAAACCTAATGAACCAGCTAATACACCTGCAAAATATATACATCCAATACGGCTCGAACCATGTACCATTTCCAGGGGTAATCCTAAGAATAATTGTACACATAAATTGAAACTCAAATGAATCCAGCCCGCATGTAAGATCATGTAGAATATGAAACGCCAAATTTCATTCCGCTTATCCGGACGATATATAAAGAGGGAATCGATTGGCACTGGCCCAGCGGGTTCAGCTGCCTCACCAGTACTTAGCGTATGATAGACGAAAAACATCAACTGGAAAAAGAGAAGGGTGATAATAATTATCATTCGGACAGGCAATCCACAATATTAAAAAAATGTTCGGTCATGATGCACACTACATTCCACACTTTTGTTGGCAAATTCATTATATTCACAGGAGACAATTCTTCCGATATCAACATCTTGGCTTGAAGGTTAAGTGTGAGAAAATTTGCAATATTGTCTTCCAATATTTTTTACATTTCACACGCAAATCAATACGAGGAAATAAAATTCGTCGAAGCTTACGATTAATTCGTGGGGCAAGAGGAATCCACATCTTAATTGTTTCCAACATATAGTCTAACATTATTCATATTTTCATATTTTATAACACTATGGTTAGTGCTCATATTAAAAGCTTATTAACAATCAATGCACTAAATACTAATTTATGGACCTTATATTTAAAACTCCAATGGTCGTACTTTTGTACAGCTTTTTTTTTTTTTTGCTGAGGAAGTGGACATCGAACTACCAAACCGTTCTTGAAAACATTCTGAGATTCTGAGTTCATGAACAACTGTGATATGAGTAGTGCGAAAATTCTCAGGTTAAGATGGAATATATTGTAATACATGTTAAGCCTATAGCCAAGGAAATTCGGTTCTTGTATAGTGCCATCAGGACGTTAGATGCCCATCTTCGTGAACACTTCCTCCGAACAATACCACCTTCATCAAAAATTCCCGTAATAACCACCGTGTGGCGCACCCATCGTTCCAATTTGAGTTCTGTTTTTTTTTTTTTTTTGTTAAGTTGGTACATCTGTTGTTGACATTCCCTCTAAATCTTAGCGTCATAGCTTGACATTTGCAAAATTTACGTAGCCCAGTGTACATCTATCTCACTGCTTCCTGCGATTTTTTTATTACTGCTGCTGAAATGCGTTCCTTGTAATGGTTTTTTAACTCGATTGAACAGAAAGAAGTCACAGAGAGCCATGTCAGGTGAATTCGGTGGCTGATGCATAGTATTTGTTGCATTTTTCGTTAAAAAATTACGAAAAATGATGGCACTGTGCGACGGTGCGTTATCATGGTGCAAAATCCACGAGTTTTCTGCCCACAATTCTGGTCTCTTTCCGTCGTTCCGTTTTGATGAATGTGGGATCGGATTCAGCCTCGCAAATCATGTGCATGAAATTGATTGAAAATTGTAAAAAATCGCCAATACACACAGAGATAGATGTACTTTTGGCTACGTAATGTCAAGCTATGATGCTAAGATTTAGAGGGAATATCAACCACAGATGTACCAACTTAACAAAAAAAAAACAGAACTCAAATTGGAACGATGGGAGCGCCACATTATGGTTATTCCGGGAACTTTTTGATCAAGGTGGTATAGTAATGAAGCGAAAGAATTTTAAAACATTTCTAAAAGTAGAAAACTTTTTTCAAGGCTACGTACAATGTTTGTTAAAAATTCGAGTTGCATATTTGTCTGCTATTAGAATATAACAGTCGTGAATGAAAAATAACAAAAAATATCCAACTGACAAAATTATCTTATAGCTACAATTAGATCTTTAATAACCTGCCTAACATGTCAAGAAGTCTGATATTAACCAAAAGTGTACACAATGTGTGTCCAATAACTCCAAATACTCACCTGAATGACAGTAATTAAAATAATGAAAATTGGTGGTGGAAAACACGAGTAACGATCAGCGTAATATTTGCGGTCACGCTCTTCTGGTAGAACTTCCATAGCAATGATATGAATCATTTTCTCAAAGAATGGCGGATCTTCTAAAACTAGATGGAAATCATTTTCGGAACAAACCTCACGATCACGATGATGGACAGCACATTTGAAACTACGCGTACGTTTACCGCTCATCTGAAGAAATATGAAGATAAAAAATATTAAATTGAATAATTTTTGAAATTGTTATTTTTACTTAAGAAGTTATTAGCACATCATATATCATATATGTATATTTATATAAAAAAATAAATATGTGGCCACATGAAGCCCCAAAGGGCTCATTGGCCGAGCTTCTCTTCCATTACTGTTGTGCGTCTTAAATTTTGGACAATATTAGAAGGGACCTACTTATTTTAGCCGGTTCCGAACGGCAGAGCACTTGTGACATCACTTTTTCTGAGCTTTGTCACAGAGTTCTTTAAGAAGCTTTTTCATGGCAAGTTGTTACTGTCGGAAGAATTGCCAATTGCTTGCCGACAGGTGGGTACCGTTCGAAAGAAAAATCTTATCGATATTAAATTTGTTATGCATCAGCCGGGGATTGAACCACCGACCTACAGATCAGAAGGCGAACACACTAACCACTGAGCTACGGCACCCACATCATTATATATCTTAGCAAAAAAATATAACATTATCATCGTTTCTATCAAATGCCATATCAAAATATAAAATAAAGTGAAAAGTACAGGTAGACATATAGTAAGACCTCTGAAAATATTCTGTTATTTTGGAAAGTTGGGTTATTAATTAAAGAACGTCAAATTCATTATTCCTAAATTAATTTAATACGCTCAATACTGACATTTAATGTGCGTTGAATCA
The DNA here is from genome assembly GCA_963854835.1 of Megamerina dolium. Lineage (NCBI taxonomy): Eukaryota > Metazoa > Arthropoda > Insecta > Diptera > Megamerinidae > Megamerina > Megamerina dolium. The sequence goes on along the minus strand of OY978528.1, from coordinate 26,397,022 downwards.
TTAACATTGTGATAGTTTTTAAATAGAAGTTTTCGAAGAGCTTATTTATATTTTAATCATAAAAAATGGTATTTTTGTGCTCAGAAGTCATACAACATTCACAATTAAGAAAAAAATCATAAAACCACCATAAATATTAATATTTAAAAATTGCTCAGGAGTTTGCTGGGTTGATGGATAGCATCAACTTCATGATCGTCTGGAGGAATGTGCGTGCGTGTGTGGAATGTGTACTTCTGAAGGAGCAAACCGACTAGGTACTAAATACCAACATGTACATAATTTCATTCAGCGCATTGAATTGCATAATATGGCACATGCGCAACACGTTATACTGCCATCTTAGTAAATTTCTCATTGTTGCATTATTAATAGGTAGGGGAGAGGCTGTGTTAAAAGAGCACATTTCAAAGAAAACTTTAGCTGAAGAATATATAAGGATTACATTCATATTTATCAGAGATGTGTTTTATCAAATCACACATTTAAATGCCCGAAACGGCCAATTTTATTTATAAATTACCGTAATTAAAATATATTTGGTAAAGACAAAATATCTAATATAAAAGAATGTATTGTATAACTTCTTTTTACAAGCTTTCATTGCAGCTATATGTCGCATAATGCAGGTATAATGAATAGTTTCCTATGACGTACCATAATTTTGATTTAATTGCGGTTCCGATTTCGAAATTTCATAAAAAAAACAAAGTCCTGAAATTTTTACTAAAAAATGCTGTAATGGAACATCTTACAAAAATATGTACATACATATGTTCGAGCGTTCACGACTTAAGCGGCTTAAGAGCTTTAATTTTGGAAACGCCGTGTAATCAACAAAAAATTGTTCTTGACAGATTAAAAGAAAATAAATAAATAATATTTTTAACTTTTGTAATCAAAGATTTGAAAAGGAAAATTCTTACCACTAGCTATCGAACATTATTTTTGACTTTTATTGTATTGAATGAATTGATACTTTCACGCCTAACGAACTTTCACGCATTTCCCCTGCAAATTATTATTCTTTTTGCTGCTACTTATTCTCTTGTTGTTGACTAGTTGATTTCTTACTGTTTTTATATTTAAAGCAATTAAAGATGATCTACTGAAAATTCATCGTCAACAACACATCATTATCAATATATCATACCAGTCAATGCACGGACGACCTGACTGACTGAAGAGCACCGAGCTTACAATATCTGATGTTATTGAGTCTGGCGCTGATGATGTTTATATGAAAGAGTGGATAGGATATGATATGATGTAATGGATGATTAAATGGAATCTGAATAAATCAATTTATCGTAGATCAGAGTATATGTCGCAGCTGGAAACATCGTTATTATAAAGGTGCAAAATGCGGCGCCACTTTTTCTGCAGTATGTGTACAAAATAGGGCGGAGTGGTTTTTTATTTTATTTAAATTTCTTGAAATGACTTTGAAAGGTGACCAGCCTATTCTATAACTCTATAATAGCCCGCCGGATTAACGATTTAATTCGAATTAACTCGGGCATTAACTGCAGTTAATCCACATTAACTCTATGAGTTAATTCTCAAAATTAAAGAGGGTTAGGGCTATTTTCGATGGCAGCACTGCTGAAAAATGTCTATTATGAATTTTTCTCGATCCAACAACAAAACAATAGGTGGTTCGCTTATAAAAAACTTTCAACAATTGTTAACAGTTTTTCCAGCTGTCAATTACGAACTGTGAATGTCAATTTACAAGTCTCTGATAGTTTTCAGTTCACGTACTTCTTGTAGATTTCTCATATCGAGAGTGACAAATGACAGAAATTGATAGTGATGGTAATGTAAGTGGGCAGACCTAATAAAACAGCAATCAGCTGTTTAGTTAATCCGCAATATTGCCGTCTGTCAGGTTAATATTCCGTCAGTCTAGGCTATAATATTGGTGAAATAGTTTTCCTTACATTGTTTAGAACTTGATTTTTAATATAGCATTAAAGTAAAATATTCATATAATTATTTTAAACATATAATAATTATTGCTCCATAACATTTAAACAAATTATGTTTCTATTGTTTTTTTAGTTTATTTGAAAATTCCATTTCTTGTAATGGGTTTAAATAAAAGTTGTATAAACTATTTATTAGCATTAATTTTTAATTTAAAAATGTTAATTTAGCGTATTTCTTCTAAGCTAATAATAATAATAGTTCGTGTTCTTATTTTTTAATCTAACCGCAACTTTCTATAGGTTCGCTCAAAAGATTTGTCTTAAAATACGGTTTTCACTCCACCTTAATACACATACATACATATTTTATGAACATCAGTCACGATGGCATGTAATGCTGAAATCATTATGCTACTACATATTACTGTAGCACACACACATTGTCCATGTGTGCCATTGGTATCATCACACGCACATTGCTTGCCTATCTGTAACAATATGTACAGAGCCACCGACCTGGCCGATGGTAAGGCCTTTTTTGTAAAAAAATACTGTTCAAACATGAAAATCATTTTCTTTTTTCGCAAATATATTTAGACAGGTGGCTCATAAAGGATGGTAGTTTAAGAAAATAAGGCGTTCTTAAATTAAATGTGATAACTTTAACATTTGCTTACGTCTTTATTGAGTCACCCAGTATTTAAATATTTGGAAAAATTTCGGATGCGACATGTAAAAGCTATTATTTACGTAATTTCATGGGTTCACAACGAGATAAAGTTCATAATTTGCTGACCAAGAATATATTCGAAGAATATATTCTCTTTTTTCTCAGTGCAGAAGCAAAAAGAATAAAAAAAGCACAATTATAAAATGACAAGCGATTGCGCCCAACCTCACTACGGATCTGACTATGTATTACGCATTAAATCAGTACCAATGTGTAAATGGAGATTGTACATCTCGTACTTGAATAAAGAATTTTATTGAATAATTCATTCACGAATACTAAAATTGTTCATCAAGCGTGCCTTCACTCGTGCTAGTACAAATACTAGTACTATAAATAATAGAGCATAGAGCAGTTATGTGCGCACACACATCCTATACGTGTAATACATTTTTTTCTATTAAATAATTTCTACAAATATACTATACTTACACAGTATGTCTTTTAATATTTTTTTATATCAGATGCAAGCCTAGAATAACATGTAGTGAAACTAATATTTTGTAACGCGTGCCTTTGTCTTCCAGCTGAGGAATTACTCAGTCAGCCAGGGTAAACAAGTCTGGCTGATACAAAGGCCTCCTGTGTCAAGTACCTCGGCCACAAACCTTGAAAAGGGAGACTTTACAATAAACGTAGGAACAACCAGTGGGGTTGCCGTTGGCTGTTCATGGTATGGGCGGTGGACAAAGTAGCCCGGGCAAAAAGAAGACCCTCAACTGACTACCCTGGTGAGTTGTTGTGCAAAAAAAGGCATAAAAGAAAAAAGGTCGTTTCCCAAAATTAATGCTCGTTCTTGTGAACAAGTCTTTCATCTCAATTATCGGCGGTTTGGTCTTTTGCTATTTTATTCTAGTTTGTAAGTCGCATCAATGTACAAATGTACAATTTTATTTATTATATTAATCATCAAGCTGTTTGATGTTTATGCGAAAATTTTTGATATTTGAGTTTGTGTTAAGCTGGAATGAAACCAATGAACCAATGAAACCACTTAATAAATAGTGGCTCCTATCGTAGAGAATAATTACAACCATGTTTGATATGTAGTTTAAAATTGTTGAGAAAAACAGTTTTTTTTTTTAATTGCAGACCCACACCCACTTTTTGACGTGGTCGTGTACCCCTAAAAATCGACAATTACTTTATATACACAGCCCCAATATTTTTACCCACAAAATTAAGTAGTTACATATTATTTTAGAAGCTTAAGATATTAACCTAAAATTTAATTTTTCGACATTATTTTATATATCTAAGTGTGTAGGGTATAAATTGATCGGCTGAGGCCGACTGTAAGGTAATTTTTTTTTGCGATTTACTTACCACATTAACAAAATCCTGAAATGTCACATAACCACTTCCAATTGGTGGTTTCATTTTTTTTGCTCTTTCCATCAATAATTCTCGTTTATTCATAGGCACTTGTGAAAAAAATTCAGGAGATTTGAGCGCTTTTATAAAATCATCAACGGTAATTTCACCGAATCCTTCTGGATCGAACTGTGTTCATGCAAGAAAAAAAAATTTTTAATTTTAAAATTTAGAATTCAAATTTCATAATTAATTAATTAAAAATTTAATTTACACACCAGATCAAACAGCAATTTCCATTTCTGTAAAATTAATAATATAAGATGTGTATTAATATACATATATACAATATTTTTACATAATTATATACATATTAATGATTCAAAAATTCACAAAATTTCAAATTATTCCATTTTTAATACTAATCATGAAACTACAATAATTGTAAGAAGCAATATAAAATGTCATGAAACTGATAAATATCAAACTGAAAATATACCATCAACATATAACGAATGAAATAATGAATACGGTTGGTTAGTAATACTCGTATCAGTAAGTAATTAATTGTTCCCTTTACTAAGAAGTACATATTAGATGAGCTTGAGTGCGATTACACTTCAAGGGGATTAGTGAAAATTTGAATCAAGGTCAAAGGTGAACAAGTAGTACACTTGTAGTAGTAGCAGAAATACCTGACATCTCAACTCAATTTTTTTTTTTTTTTTGAATATGCCTCATACTTGGAAATAATCGTAATGGGTCCTGAACTTAATGGCATTGCTACTTTGGCATTCCATCATCTTCTATCCGGTGAACGCAGGACAAGCAACCTCTACCAAAGACCTCTTACCAGACCAAACACACCCCTCAGTCCCATAATTTTTAGTAAACTTGATTTGACTTACAGGTAACTTATCAGGTCACTATCATATACTATATTTAAGAAAGTTGCCTATCTGGAAAGACGACTTATCGCCTAAGCTTACAAGCCTACTAAATATCTCAGTAAATTCATTGAAACTATTCAACGGGAGCTCACATTTCAAGAAAAGGATATAGCACAGTCATTCTCATTCACACACACACCCGGTTTTTAGATTTTAATTATCTACTCCCAAAAGGGGTATTGAAGACGATATTCCTAAACCTGTCTACTACTCGCTGCAAGTCAAAAATGTGGATTTACAAGTTCTGAGTGCTGTGAAAAATTATATCAAAATATATTTCAATGTAAATCTACCAGCATTAAAATTAATTCCTGATCATTTGTAGAGATAAATACATATGCCCATATGTACAAGATAATTTCAAAGTAAATCTATTATACATTTAGATGATACTTACATCCCTCAAAAGTTCCGTTCGTAATTCCACTTCATCAAAGTCAGAATCAAGCGAAGTATGTTCCGTGTCATAACCAGCATCATTTGTGAACTGTCACAAGAAAAGATATACGAGAAACGTTAGTACAAAATGTTACTGAAAATAATTTAAAATAGCTGTAAAAAACAATAAGTAATTTAATTTTTAAAACAAAAATTTGTCTTGTTTATAAAACTATTTAATCTTCCTGGTATATATGATTGTGCTTTTTGATTTAAACAATAAACTCTTCTTTATGAAAGCAGTCTAGCCCATTACTACTCGAATTTCTTTCATTTTCTTCATCTAAAATTTCGTAACCTGTAATAGAAATATAGGGTGCTTTTAAAAAGTTATGCCGCCATTGTGTTCAGTATTGTTTGAATGTTCATTAAATTGTGAATATTTATTTCCAAAATCAGTACTCAGTAAGATGATGTTTTACCATCAAATTGTGTTCAGTTAGAGGTACTAACCTCCAACGCTGTCAAAAGAAGATGGATAGAAGCCCCCATCTGCTTAACGGTGAAACGGTTGTGGCCAACACTTAACAAGAATCGTTCTAAGACACTCACTGACCAGAACAGAGAAGACATCTCTACATTGTAGAAGTACTTACGAACCGTTGCTTCATAGGCAGTCATGATATTATGATTGGTTTGGGCCATTTGGCAAATAACTTCTGTAAAAGTTGCAAAGATGAAGGTGATCTAGAGACATTCTGCTATATAGCTGCCTTGCACGTTGTATCAAAAGAAAATGTTAGGGTTAATTACCCAAAAATCCACGCTCCAATCTCAAAAGTTCCAGTATGGAATCATCTGACGTTTATAAATAGCTCCGATTAGTTCAATGAGTAGTAATTGGACTCTAACCGCGTGGTATCACAATGGGGGTCTTTTGGTCTAAGTGAGCTCTCTCATTGAGTGGGTTGAACAAAATTATAATTTGCAAAATATATTGGTGTACACAAATATGATTCAATTCAAAATAAGACCTACAACAAAGGCAATCGTTTAATTTTCGTCAACACAAAGAAAAATTTTTAATTAGGAAATTCAATTTCTTTCTCATCACACAAACAACGGCAACCCGGCAACTTGCAGCACACCCATCAGCTACCCCATAACTAACATATTTTAAAGGTCGATCTTAATTTTGACTAAATTTGAAACTATAAGGGTATCGTATTTTTAAATTTAAATTCAAGTAAATTGATCAACTCACGTAACGAGCTTGTGTATGTGATATAGATGCAATCGATACCAATGAACCGGCTATTGTTGATATGTGTTCATTGTCAGCTACCGTTTCCTTTTGGGTTCCTTTAGGAGAGGCATTATTATTGTATTGACTACTACGAACTTCAGTGCCACCAACAACGCCACCTTCAACTCCACCAATGACCTCATTTGAAATACAGTGATCAAACGTGGGCCACATATTTGTTGGTGTTATCTCTGATGCCGCCGATGAATAAGTCCTGTTTCAAATGCCCAATACATGCACCTTAGTTATGATTATAATCTTTAATGCTGACTACGCGATGTTATAAAATTTCCATTTTGAAATTCCTTTCAAAATATATGTCGATTTTTTATTTCCCGCTCACTTAAGTTACAGTTTATATTAGAAAATGTTCACAAGTTTTCAAAGACATGCCTAAAAATATGCAAATAAATTTTACCTTACATATTAGTATATATATAGATTGTATGTATCAAGGCTGTAAAAGATTCAAATTATTACACTTTTAAACAATGTTTTTGAATTTATAGAATTTAAGTCTTATTTTTCCATTTGAGATTTAAAATTAAGGTAGATTCGAATGAATTGCAATTTCTTTGAATTTTAAATGATTTAAGCCATCATGATGACTTAAGGTGCCGTAGCTCAGTGGTTAGTGTGTTGGCTTTCTGATCCGTAGGTCCAATCCCCGACTGAAGCATAACAAATTTGATGTCGAAAAGATTTTTCTTTCGAACGGTACCCACTTGTTGGCAAGCAATTGGCAATTTTTACATGGAAAAGCTTCTAAAAGAACTCTGTGACAAAGCTCAGAAAATGTGATGTCGCAAGAGTTCTGCCGTTCGGAACCGGCTAAAATACGTAGCTACCTTCTAATACTATAAAATTTAACACGCACAACAGTAAAGGAAGAGAATCTCGGCCAAAGAGTCCTTCAGGTCTTATAAGTGCCACATATTTATTTTATTTTTTTAAGTCATCAATGGTTTAAATCCTGAAATCAATTTCAATGCCATTAGCTCATATCAAATTTTTAAAATATGTATTAAACCTTTTTTGGAAAAATACATTTATCGTCTCATATTTAGGCTTTTGTTTAAAAATAAAAATTAGTTATATTGGATTTTCGATTTTCGCTGGTTATCGAAGATCGAATGTCAAATCGAATGTTAATCCGCAATTCTGCCGTCTGTCAGGTTATTATTTTATTCGGATTAAGTGCGCCGGTAATCCGGAATTAGGCTGCCGTCTGTCTAGGCTATTATAATACCAAATGAAAATTCGTTCGATCAGGACTTTCGGCCACAGTCGAAGATCGAATGCGAGGGTTTATGAATATGGTGTATGAAAATAGTCGGTTATAACTGACTGGCTTTTCTACGTAATAGTAAAAAATTTATGCATATTAAATGGAAAGCCGAGAAACACGAACTTACTCTAAAGTCTACATTAAACCGTGATTTGAAATCAGTTAACGGAAATTTGTAAGTATCAATACTCGAGTCCAGAAAAGCTCGATATAATTTTTTGAAAGCTTTCATTTTTATATTTTTTTTATTGTCGCTGTCCAAAATAGGTTGTACTTTAAAAAGAAATTGCAGAAATTGATTCTTCGTACCAAAACCCACTGTGTTTTTGGAGGAAAAAATAAACATGTTATAATTACAGATAGTTGACAGTTTATCTAAGATTTACACAACAATGTTTATGATAGTGTAAAAATACAAACCTGAAATTCAGGAGCAATCAAATATTTTAGAACACTTCCTTTTTCGCAATTGACATACAAAGTGAAACCTTTTTTTTTTTTTTATTTGTGTCAGTGTTTGTTTCAGTGTTATTATTGTTCCCTCAGTCGGGATTTGAACTCACGACCTACAACTTATGCACAGAAAAACAACGCGTTACCAACTGATCTATGGAACCCACCAATAAATACTATTGTTGTTATTATCATTGTTATTGTATTATTATCAATTTGATTGAAAACCGTAATTCGTGACAAATGAAATCAAAATAAAAAGTATTCCTTATTACAATATTCGCGCAAATTCAATGCGCAGAATCAGTTCCAATTGATAATTTAGACTTTTAATATTGCACCACTTTTACATTTTAATAATTTATTGTGAAAATTTTTATTTTTCGTTTTATTAATACAGTATCATTATTAAATAAGTATTTTCATATTATTGAATGTAATAACTTCTTCTATTAAAGTAATTTCGTTTAACATAACAACACACAATACGTCAAAAAAACGTATTTTTTCGGTTCATAATCTAAACTCAGAAATCAACGCAAAAACATTTGGGTGCATCCAATAAAAACAAATGACAGATATCTCCAAATGCCGGTAAGTGATGCAGATGATTGTATACTTTACATAAAACATTCATTTTAAATGTGGAAAAAAGGAATAAAAGCTCAAATTTGATTGACGAAATTGTGTTATTATGTAAAACGTATCTAATAATTACCCAAATGTATATGTACACACCGTCTCGAACTTGGATATGTTCACAAAAAACCGATAAGTTTTTAATGCAAAATTAAATATTTCACGTACGTAAATCCATGCACAACAAACATGAAAGAGAACAATTACTCCCACACCCGCACATAAACGCGGCAACATTCGTACTGAATATGGTGGTAGAGCGACACAAACACTGTTATGGCATGCTCATACATGTGGTATTTTGCGGTGACCACCATGAATAACGTTTCCTTTATGAATTTATATTGAGAGAGCAATGGTAACTCAATTCTATACTATGTTGTACCTATAAAAAATACCCCAAAATAAGGGTGGAAATGTCTAAATAATTGCATGAACCCACTGATAAAAACCAATAACTGGTTCTGAATGAAACATACATAAGTAGTTTATTTCAAAAGTAAAAATAAATTTCTAAAAATAAATTAAGATAATTCGAAAATAGGTACAAATTTCATTTCGAATACTATTTTATCAAATTTTTTATAATTCCTATTCGAAACCCTGGTATTTTTACTCACATTACACGAATTTTGAATAATTTTCTATATATAATTTTCTATACATATTTTTCACATAATTTTTTACGAAAAATTTTGACAATTTCGGCAGTCTTACTGGCAGTGATGCTCTCTTCCCACAATTCCTTACAAAATACCCCCAAAAAAAGTACGAATATACTCCTTTCGTGTTTTTTCTAAAATACTCAGCATTGGCATATGAAGTAGTTTGGGCTTTATATTCATTATTTTCATTTTTTTTACAAATTGAGAACATTTTGTACAGTTTTTAACATTTTTTTAATCAAAAATGATTGAAAATTGAAAAAGGTCCTAAAAAAGGGCTAAATCAAAGGCATAAATTCAGCCCCCTTTTTGAGTTCGTTAAAATGCCCAGTATAATACTGCCAAAAAAAGTGAGGTTATGTTGTTGATATGAATATTCCTATTCGAATACATTTAATTTTCCCGTTGGGTTGCTTTCATTTGTGCGTGTGCGCAGAAAGCAAAATCCAATAACTGCAAGGTTCTCACTGAACACAAAGAAATGTCTAATATGAATGAATTTTCGAAATTGAAAAAACCGTTTACAACTTTGTTCTTATTTATTTCTACGTACTATACAGGTGTATAGCCACTGCATACAGTTGAAATGCCACTGGAAAATATACAAGGTGCGACAACTATATATTAAGACTCGAACCATATCTCAGCAACCAAGCGCGCCATCTATGTGTGAGCACATGCGTTTTGAAGCTTCAACCTACTAACTGTCAAAATTTCATGGCATTTGGTTGACATTTAATGTGTATTAACATTCATTTTACAAAACACGTGTTCGTTTGATGTTGAAATTTTAACATGAAATTTAACACACAGCACTCATTGTTCGTCAATTTTTGGTTCGGAATCAGGTCTGTATGTTGAATCACCCGTCGTATTCACCTGATTTCGCACCGTGCGACTTCTTTTTGTTCCCAAAACTGAAATTGAAGTTGAAAGGATGCTTTTTTGATGACATTCAGACCATACAACGGGCTTCGACGAGGGCACTGGAGGCAATTCCGAAAAATGAGCTGGAGCACGCGCTTGATTCACTATTAAATCGATGTAACAAGTGTATCAGGAGGAGAATATTTTGAATAAATATACCGAACAATTTGCAGATATCGTATTTTAATTGTGATTTCTAGAGGCAGTCTTAATACATAATTGTTGCACCTTGTATATAATAAAATATTTATGAAATGCTATTAGCTGCTTTTATTGTTTTCCCCCAGAAAATTTTCAAAATAAAAAAAAAATTTTTAATAATTATGTGGGACTTATAAGCCCCGAAGGGCTCTTTGGCCGAGCTTCTCTTCCATTACTGTTGTGCGTGTTAAATTTTGGACAGTGTTAGAAGGCACCTACTTGTATTTTAACCGCTTCCGAATGGCAGAACTCTTGCGACATAACTTTTTCTGAGCTTTGTCACATGGCAAATTGTTACTGCCGGAAGAATTGCCAATTGCTTGCCGACAGGTGGGTACCGTTCGAAAGAAAAATCGTTTCGATATTCAATTTCTTAAGCTTCAGCCGGGGATTGAACCCACGACCTACAGATAAGAAGACCAACACACTAACCACTGAGCTACGGCACTCATTTCAAAATAAACATTATTTAAAATCCCAACGAAAATATTTTAACATTTCTTTATTACAGTATTTTAATAGTTTAATGAACATGTTCTGGATCAATGGATGTTTTGTTTTGGATTCCTTACACTTACTAGATCGTTGATCGTTGCTGTTTAACACTCCTCTCAAAAAAGTAAGGATGTGACGCCGTTATAGGATACTCCCCACCAAAGCAATACTGAGGCACATTAAATCCTTGTTACCAGTTAACTGACATAGACACTATTATTCTTTTGCAATGTTGGATGTATGAAGAAAACTTTAAACCCTGAAAAAGGAAACGTAGAACCACTGAAGTAATAATCTATACGCTTTTCCAGGAGCAGACGTCTCTTCTGACAACAACCTTTTATTTCCTGATTCGACCCATGCTCGATGAGTACTGCTGGTCATTTTATCATGTTAGATTTATTCAATCTGTTGAAACTGTAAATTTATTTACTTGTTAAAATAATCACATGAAAAATATTTTATCTATACATACAATATTCTATGTTTCAAAAATATTTTTCACTTCAAAAAAACTTCTGTACATATAAGTGTAGCTACTTTCAATTTCGTAAATAAAACTATTAACTCCTGAAATCTTACAAGTTATAAAAGGTTATGGGCAATAACGTAATGGACAAGACTACAGGAATTATGCAGTTTGCGGGTACGAACTTTGGACAATGGAAGTTTCGTGTAGAAAAGCATTTAGCCTCTGCAGGCTGCTTGAAAGCTGTGACTGAGTCAGCGTCAAATGCAGCAAATGAAGCAGGAGGAGATGCAACTTCGACAGCAAATTTAGCAGCGATTGATCTAAAAGCACAAGATATTATAACCAGATTTGTGCATGACGATTATTTGGGTTATATTATGGAAAAATCTACGGCAAAAGAGATGTGGAAGTCATTGTGTAATAATTTTGAAAAGAAGTCAGTCCAAAATCAAACGCTTGTTCGAAAAGAGCTGGCTAATTTGAGACTAAGATGCGGAGACGATTTAAAAAGCCATTTTTTAAAATTCGATGCATTGGTACGACAACTAAAAATTGCTGGCGCAAAGCCAGAAGAAGCTGATCTTGTCTCTCAGTTATTTCTGACACTACCAGAAGCGTATGATGCAGTGGTTACTGCTTTAGAAAATTTGCCGGATGGCGAATTAACGCTGGACATTTCGAAAAATCGACTTTTATCAGAAGAATCAAAACATAAACATCGTGCAATTGAAGAAACGGTTCAAAAGGATACAGCATTCTCATCGAAAAAGCATTTGAAGAAAAGATTTAACGGTAAATGCCATAATTGTGGTAAATTTGGACATATGAAAAAGGATTGCAGAGTAAAGGAAGTGAAACTGGCCGTTAAAACTCATGCAGGTGTATCATTTATGGTAGGTCTCACCAAAACATCGACAAAAACTGAAAACTTTGTTGTGTTTGCTTTGGATTCGGGTGCAACGGATCATTTTGTTAACGATGAGTCCCTATTTTGTAATATAAGGACTTTGTCTACTCCAAGATGCATTATTGTGGCAAAGGAAGACCAAAATATACTCGTTACTCAAGTAGGCGAAATCAATGGCGTCAGTAATACGGGTACTAATTTAACATTAAAGAATGTTCTGTTCAGTCCACAATTTCGCGAAAATTTATTATCTGTCAGTAAAATGGTGGAAGCCGGATTAATTCTAGAATTTGAGAAAAACCGAGCCATAATCAAAAATAATAAGGATATCATAGCAATAGCTAAACGTCAAGGAAATCTGTTTGTGATGAAAGTTAAAATTGAAAATACGAAGGCTTACTTAAGCAAAATAGAAGAAGGCACCTTGTGGCATAAACGTTTGGGCCACATAAGTCACCAATCGCATATGGAGTTGGTGAAGCATGATATGTGTGAAGGGTTACCGATCGTTTCCGAAAAAGATGTTTGCGAAATATGTATAAAAAGCAAACAGTGTAGGGAGCCGTTTTCTGGTACAAGAGTTAGAGTAACAAGGCCGTTAGAGCACATTCACTCAGATGTATGTGGACCAATTAGTCCAGTCGCTTGGGAAGGATCTCGCTACTTTATATCATTCATCGATGATTATACCCACTTTGCGATGGTGTATTTATTAAAGAAAAAATCCGATGTATTCGAAATATTTAGAGAATATGAAGCAATAGTTACAGCCAAGTTTGAAAATATGATATCAACATTAACAATTGATCAAGGTCGCGAATACAAGTCCAAAGAAATGATATCGTTTTGCAAGAGAAAAGGGATTCAAATAATGGAGACTATGGCCTATTCTCCACAACAAAATGGGGTAGCAGAAAGATTTAATCGGACATTGCTGGAGAAAGTTCGAGCACTTTTGTTGGAAGCTGAAGTACCAAAATTCTTATGGAACGAAGCAGTTTATACCAGTGTTTATTTAATAAACAGAAGCCCAACTAAAGCAATAAATTTCTTCAAAACACCGGCTGAAATGTGGTTCAATCAAAAACCTAATTTGTCCAAGCTACGAATTTTTGGATGTCTAGCCTATTCATGGATACCTAAACAAAATCGGAAAAAGCTTGAAGCAAAAAGCAGGCCGTACGCTATGATTGGTTATTGTCAAAACGGATATCGTTTGTGAGACTTGCAGAATCAAAAGATTGTGGTATCTCGTGACGTAAAATTTATTGAAAACCGTTATCCATTCAAAGAACTGGAGAATGAAATGAATGATATCCCTGTAGTAAGACGCAAACAGCAAGAGAGGGAAGATATAGAAATTGCTGTTTCACCTAGTGATCAAAATGAAATTCCGATAATGAATGATAATTCAAAGATAATGAACGAAGTATCTATAGAGAAAAACAGTGCTGAGATACCTGAAAATCAAAGCAACGTAGTCACACATACTGAAAGTGAAAATACTGCAGAAAGCACTGAGTTAGAGACAAATATCTTAAGACGTAGTACAAGGGAAAGAAAACAACCAAGTCGGCTTGCTGAATATTATTTTTCAATGTTTGAAGCAGTGAATCAGAAAATTCCAATAAGTTTTTCTGAAGTTGAAAATTGTACCGATGGAGAAGAATGGCGAAAAGCAATTAAAGAAGAACTAGACTCAATGAGAAGAAACAGCGTGTGGGATATAATATCATAACCAAAAAACATCAAGCCGCTGAAATCCAAATGGGTTTTTCGTTTGAAAGATGATGCTGACGGAAATCCGGTCCGATATAAGGCAAGACTTGTAGTAAAGGGGTTCCTACAAAAATATGGGGTTGATTATGAGGATACTTATTCTCCTGTAGCAAAATTAACAACTATGAGAACAGTGCTTGCTGTTGGTGTTAAGAAAGGCTATTTTTTTCATCAGTTAGATGTTAAAACTGTTTTTCTTCATGGCGAATTAAAGGAAGATATATACATGGAAATACCAGAGGGAATGGAAAGAAAGCCTGGAACGGTTTTAAAGTTAAAAAAGTCACTCTACGGATTAAAGCAAAGTCCGCGATGCTGGAATGAAAAATTCAACCTGCACGTAACAAAAATTGGTTTTTGCAGATCACAACATGACTACTGCTTATATACAAGGTTTTTGGGAGAGAATGTGATTTATCTACTTTTATATGTCGATGATATTCTTATAACTGGAAATAATCAAAAGGAAATAGAAGATATAAAGAAGAAATTATCTATGGATTTTGAAATGTCGGATTGTGGAGCACTAAAATATTACCTGGGTATAAAAAACGAATATAGTAAAGTTGATAACACAATGAAATTAAGTCAGGAAGCTAGTATTGATAAACTGTTGGAAAAATTTGGGATGGTTGACTGTAAAGAAAGTCGCTCACCAATGGAAAAAGGTCTTCAGCTACCACAAGTACAGCATGGACAGGAAAGTATTCATACCTATCGAGAGCTCTTGGGGAGTTTAATGTATTTGATGCTATGCGTGCGTCCAGATTTATGCTACTCGGTTGGATATATGGGGCGATTTCAACAAAATCCTGGAGAAGAACATTGGCAAGCTTTAAAGCGTATATTGAGATACCTTAAAGGTACTAAGTCTCTCAAGTTAATTTATAAAGGAAGTACCAATGATATTTTGGTGGGGTATGCTGATGCTGACTGGGCATCAAATTTAGAAGATCGTAAGTCAACAAGTGGGTACATTTATTATGTTTACGGATATCCTATATCATGGTGTAGCAAGAAGCAAACAACGGTGGCTACTTCCTCCAGTGAAGCTGAATATGTGGCACTTAGTAATGCCGCATCTGAAGGACTTTGGATTAAAGGACTACTTCAAGATTTAGACATTTTATCCGAAAATTATCCAGTGAAAATATATGAGGATAATGCAGGATGCATTGCAATGGCCAAGAATGTCGAATGCAAGCGATCAAAACATATTGACATTAAACACCATTTTTTAAGAGACCATATTATGAAGGGAAATCTAAAAATTGAATATGTGCAATCGGGAAGACAAATAGCAGACATTTTTACCAAGCCTTTAGATGTTTCCACTTTTTGTACAATTAGAAATTTGTTAAAATTGTCAAATTGAGAGAGGGTGTTGAAACTGTAAATTTATTTACTTGTTAAAATAATCACATGAAAAATATTTTATCTATACATACAATATTCTATGTTTCAAAAATATTTTTCACTTCAAAAAAACTTCTGTACATATAAGTGTAGCTACTTTCAATTTCGTAAATAAAACTATTAACTCCTGAAATCTTGCAAGTTATAAAACAATCTATTAGATTTATTCAATCGTCAGAATATGCATCCAAAATTTATAACAAAATATATTATCATATTTGGATAGAGAAGGTAATTTTATATTGAAATATTAAAATTTTTTACTAATTTTTTATTTAATTTAAAAAATAGTCGTATGAGTAATATTAATTAAAAATAATTTTGCGTATAAAAAACTTAATGGAATTTTTCCAACCCTAGCCCTACTTTCAGAACTTTCAGAAAAGTTTAATTTTGTCGAATGGTAAATGTTAGGTAAGTAATTGCACTTGTACACATATTTACTTACGCTACAAAATATTGTATGACTCTCAAGTGCCAACTCACGTTAGTAATCCAACTGAAAGATATACTTCTATCCAGACGATCCTTCTAACATTTCTCCAACCCTAAATTACGATATCGCTCATTTAAACACTTTTTATATAGTTGCTTTTATTTATTTATTTTGCTTTTGAATTATAATGCTCAATGAACACTTTGAGAATTGCAATATTCTTTCCGAATTTCTTTATAAATACATAATATTTAAATAATATGATCCCAAGTTATAGCTGCATGCTTAAGGGCCATTGGTGTTGAAATTTTTGTTCTTGGTGTTTTTGATGGTGTTAAAGTGTTGAATCATATTTTCGACATTCGCTTGATTCCAATTGTTGATCTGTCTCCTGATTTTTATAATTTTTTTTCTGTAATGCTGTAATGCCGGCCATACTATTCATCGTACTCATCGTGACTGGTCTCAACGCCTATCCATATCGGTCGGCCTTCGTATCCCCGCATCGAACAACGTGTGACTCCTCCAACTAGAAGTTCAATCATAGATGGAATCATTTAGGCTTCACTAGCTCGCCTAAAGCCGAACCCATGTTTCAATCAATGTATTTAGGCCGCGCTCTCAAAATCCATTTAGACAGACCATACGGTTAGCCGATTTCGCTTGGGAGCGGCTAGTATTTAACTATAGGGGGTGCTGTAACTCATTGGTTAGTACGTTGGCTTTCTGATATGTAGATCGTGGGTTTAATCCCCAGCTGAAGCACAACTTTAATATAACTTATAACTTGCGTCCCAAAGTAAACAGGACTCTAAAAAAAATTACTCAAAATAAAAATGTTTGAAAACTGAGTTAATTTCATTCAAAATAGTCTCCATATGCTTCAATACAACGATCTGCACGACCAATAAGCATTTCGAATGAGTGTTTTGGGCTGTCTGTAGGGCCTTTTGAATGGCCTCTACGTCCTTATAGCATTTTTCCTTTCATGGGCAAATGTATTTTTCCAAAAAAAAAGAAGTCGCAGGTGGACGACAAAATGCGAAGTCAAAATCTAATTTTTGTCCAAAAATCACAAGTGTCGATCGATGTGACGGCCCATTGCCGTGCAATTTTTTTCTTCTCGTAGCGACAATGTAACCACAATGACACTTTAGATGGGATATCTTTGCTTCTATTTATTCAATTGTCATGAAAAGATGTATCTTTCAAACGCAATCACCTATCAATAGGTGTCGCTACTAAAAGGGATATTTTTGAAAAGTTGTCTACTTTGGGACGCTCCTTTTATATACTAAACATAACTAAAATATATTATGTGGTCGTTTAACTCCTAATTGGAGCAGAGGACATCAAGTAACTAAGTATCTTAATTAAAAATAAAATGAAAATTCGAATTTTTTAGTTTTCTTTGTATTTATTGCATCTTTCTTTCTATTACCAATAAGAAACTAATAATATCAATAACAAAAATCTTATAAATTAATGTTTGTTGTAAGTTTAATGATTATATTAATTTTTACGATTTTTTAATCGCTCAGAGTAACGTTGACAATGCTCTCCTATAGCTCTTTTAATAGTGTAATAATTTGTAGATCTTTGTGTCAGTTAGCATTATTGATACACCAAGGGACCAAGGGACCAAGTTCTAAAAAATCTAGACTGGACACGCTAATTTGTCTCAATATTAAAGTTAGAAACAGAGAGGAAGTTTCAAATTGGTTTAATAGTGGTTTTGAATATTAGCCTTACATTATTGACAATTTGGATGGAGTTTAGCTGCTTTTAATTTAGCATGCAGTTGCTTAGTTCCAACATGCTTTTTCCAAGTGAGTCTTCTATCAAGATGAAAATCTAGAAAAGTCCCTCCATTTGTGGTATATTTTGATAATTTATTTGTAAATCGGTGGATATTTTTCGATTCAAAGTGAAATCATTTAGATTCGCAGGACACGCCATGTCTTCCTAGGACGCTGACGGAATTCCAGCCATTTTAGTATGTGTTTGAGTTAAGTACGACATTTGTTTGTGGAGTAAGCCTTCGTGCCAAATATTATTGAAAGCTTGTGCAACGTCCAAGAATACTGCTGAACAGTACTGCTTTGCTTCGAACGCTTTTGTAATGTTTGATACGATTCCGTGAACTTGTTCTGCTGTACCATGTTTTGCTCTGAAATCAAATTGGTGCAGCGATATATTATTTATTTCAACGATTGGATTGTGTCTTCAACATTAATAAATAGTTTTTCAAACACCTTAGATAGGATAGGCAGCGGACTAATAGGCCCATACGAGGTTACATTAATAGAGGTATTTTCAGGTTTTGGAATCATAATTATTTGTGAAATTTTCCATGTTAAGGGGGAACAACATAGACGATAACAGATGTTTTACTGTAATTTCAAGTAGCTGAACGATTATTTTGTCACTTGTGTTGTCATACTGCAACTCTTTTGACGTTTAATTTTTTTTCTTCTGATTTTATTAAGTTTGGTCATGACTTGTAATCTGAAATCTCATATAGGTTCTTTGGGTTTGAAAAGACCTTTTAAGTTATTAGTAAATGGTTTTACTTTGTCTTGATCGCTTCTTGCCCAAGATCGATCTGTCATTTGTATTTATCACCTCACATCTTTGACTGCTTTCCAAAAAAAAAAGCCGGTTCCAAATGGCAGAGCACTTGTGTAACACGTTTTCTCAGCTTTGTCACTGAGCTTTTTAAAAACGTTTTCATGACAAATTTTTATTGCCGGAAAATTGCCAATTACTTGCCGACAGGCGAGTACAAAAGAAAATTCTTTCCGATATTAAAATTGTGTTTCAACTGGGAATTGATTGAAATTAGCATTTAGCATTACAAACATAGAACTAACCGCAACAGCTTTGTTCGTCTCTTAAAAATGTCGCACGAGGGTTAATATAGGTTTAAGAAAGTAAATTAGGCACTAGAGAATTTGTATTTGTTATTATTAAATAAAAATTATTTATCAAATAGTAAAATGAGAAGCTGCTCAGAAGCCATGTTGGAATCGAAATAATGTTAGTTGTCAGAGATCCACAAATCCGCTCAGTAGTACTTTAAAAATATAAATATTAGAAAATTTATATTTTATGTTTTGTCATGGATGAGAGAATACTAAGGTTGCGTCCATTTTTTCAATTCATTCGCCATTTTGCCATTTCAATCAGTGTTACCGTCACACGCAAACAAATCCTCTCTGATGGGCACAATCTTCTAATTCCATAATTCTTGTATTGTATATAATATACAAGCTATCTCTTTCCTACCCATAGCATACAGACTGAGCTGTTTTTTATATTACTTTACTTTAATGGTGATAAGATGAAGATGTCTTCTACGACCCACAGGTGTGCAGCTGCACTTGCTAATAAGGGGTATTCTACAAAATACTATTTTTGTATCTATTATTTATTTTTTATTTACTGCGAAGCACTGCTATTATTTACCACATCTAAATTTTATCATTTCATCATATATTTTGTCTTATTTAGAAAACCAATGAGGGGGAATAAGAGAAATAAATTTGTTAAACCTTTATTTTAACATAAATAAATAAAATGGTGTACAAAGAAAAGTAAATTCAGTTTTTAAATAATTTTGTTTTTAGTTCCGCACACAGTTGTATATACATATATATAGATATATATATATATATATATATATATATATATATATATATATACATATGTATATATATATATATATATATATATATTCATATATATATATATATATATATATATATATATATATAATATGTTTGTTTTATATATGAAACATAGCTTATTGAACTATTACGTGGTCACTGTAAAATACAAAAACCGCATTACCCACCTATTACATAACACTACTCGACAATTTTTTCCACATTCACGAGTACCACCAAAAAAGCATGTTTTCTAAATAAACTTCTGAAAAAGAAACTTGCCCTCATTTATTTCTCCATGGAATCGTTTTCGGCAAAAATTTCGAAAACGGTTTATTCATACTATATGCATCATTAGAAAAGCGTGGTCGTCTTATTTTCGTACATACTAAGTTTCAGTTCGATAGCTTTATATTTATATGTAATCATATTAGATATACAAATGAGTTTGTCATTTTTTTGTTTTTTTGCTATCTTCGCCTAATACTTTCTATCATCTATATTTCTTGCCTGCTTTTAGCATAATTATAAATCTTTGTCAAAAATTGTATTTCAATGATGCTTTTCAGAAAAGGATAAAAAAACACTTTTTTAAACTTTCATCGCCTATCACTAATTTACATTTGATCCGATCGACAAAACGCTTGTTTGAAAAAATTAATGAGGGCCAGTTCATTTTTTGCAACCCAAACTAATAGAAATTTCGTTTTTTGGGGTATTTCTTTCGTGTCGACTAGTGTTATATATAACTTAAATTATTTCAATATGTGTGTGTGTGTGTGTATATTATATATATATATATATATATATATATATATATATATATATATATATCTATATATATCTATATATATATATATATATATATATATATATATCTATATCTATATATATATATATATATATATATATCTATATCTATATATATATATATATATATATATACACATATATATATATATAAATATATATATATATATATATATATATATATATATATATATATATATATATATATTCTATGTTGCGATAAATATGGTATTTAAGTTGAAATAATTAAAATCATGGCTTTTTTCTTTTTAGTGAATCTAAACAATATTTAGGAAGAAGGCGGTAAACACGAATATTTTCAATTCAAAGGATTCGATTACACATTTTGTTAAACTCTATTAGTGTGCCATCCAACGGAACACGGACGCACTCATCTATCTCACCGCAGCACTGCATCATGTACAACAACCTCTATTTTCAACCGTGCTTAAGACAATACTTATGCTGAGTTTGCACTCTATCCTTCAAGCATTGCTTGTGGCCATCTTGTACATTGCTCAATTACCATGCGAGCAATATCTTTGATTTCGTCGTAGGGACTCGAATGTTCAATTAACTCAGTTAACACCTGCATACCATTTTCTTGCTGAACAAGTTGGCAATATTTGTCAGGATACACCTATAAATAAACAGGCCAAGAATTATTTAAAGTAATGGCTAATATAAAGAGTATGTTTGTTAAATGTAAATTAGATTAGCGGACATTATTGAAAATATTACGGACAAATGTTGAACGATTAACCAAAAAAGTGAACTTCTTTCATCACATTCCACACTACGACAGTGGGCCCAATAAACTCAAAAACATATTATATGGTTATTTTCGTAGAATAGGACGACGTCAAAAACTCGTCTTGAAAATTCACTTAGCTAAACGCAATTGAAGCTACAATCAAACAATATTTAATTTCAATTATTTTTTTTACATCCAAACTTCTGATTCATATGATCTTGTGTAGTTTAATATTAATAGCGCGAATTGGACAAAGCGAATATCGCCATTCACTCCAATTGTGTCTAAAGCTTAAAAGATGTCTGATTTAGATAGTGGGAAATGTAGAGCATTAATTATGTACTATGAGACCAGTTATATTGCACTCCTTTTTTACCTGTGTTAAATTAGCTAAAGCCCATACAGCCCAATGTTGGCATTGTGGTGTCTCATAACAGCGAACTAAACTCAGAATTGGTTCGAAACTACGATAATTTATATTACGTTCACTTTTAATATTCCATAACTTAATAGACTTGACCATGCGTACGAGAACATCATCACGCGAGGGATAATCAATCGTCCACGCTTCAGGGCCATCCGATGCAATATGTGCAAGCACTCCGGCTGCATTATAACTAACCTAATTTATAAATATATACAGGTAGATTTAGCAAATATTATTTATAAATCTCAATCCTTCTCGTATACCTCAATACCATCACTTTTTGAATCCAATAAATTAGCAAATACTTCAATAAATTCTTGTGTCATTAAATTCGGTCGTAACCATTTTACTTCCGCTACATTGCCCAATAGTCCCATCATATTTCTGAGCAACTCCTCACGATCTGGAAAGGTCTTTACGGAATATTTATTATTACTTCAACATATATTCTTTTGAATTCAAAAGTTGGGTGCTTACATTTAAACATTTAAGAAAATAATCCATACCACGTCCATCTAGAAATCTCTTACAATTAATAGCAGTCTCATCTGTAACATTCCACATGGTTGACCATGCCACCTCCATGACATCATCAAATATTGAACGAGTTAAGCGATCCTTAATTAAATTTAACATTGTCTGTAAATATATTATTATTATTATTATTATTATTATTATTATTATTATTATTATTATTACGAAGTACCCCTTATGATATATATTATATAATATAATAACAACAATAATCAGTTGAATTAAATTGTCTTTTTTTTAATAATAGTGTTCAACTCAATATTGCAACATGAATATGTTCCGAACTTAACATTGAATATCGAATATCGAATATCGAACATCGAATATCGAACATCGTATATCGAAAAGACTTTTCTTTCGAACGGAACCCAAATGTCGGCAAGGCCCTTCGGGACCTATAAGTGCCACATATTTATTTGTTGTTTTTTTTTTCATATAATTATCCTTTGATATATATTTCGCAATTCAATTTTTTAACTTTAAAGTCGTTGTGCTGTTAAAATAAACACTCAGTGATTTGGGTAAAAACTATGCTCGAAAACTGAAATATTTTCATCAAATTTAGGCAATACCAAAGAAAAAGTCAGAGCTGTTAAAGGCTGTCTCCAAGGGGGCGTTCTTTCCCCGCTACTATGGTCTCTCATAATAATGGACCTCCTAGTCAAACTCTCTTCAACCGGTTTCGATGTAATCGGCTATGCAAACGACTTTGCTATCCTTGTTACAGGAAAAAGTGGTAGTACGATATCAAATCGCATGACATATGCTCTTCAAATTACTGATCGATGATGCGCCACGTATAAATCCACAGAAAGCTGTTGGTGTTCCTTTCACAAGGAAGTACCCCGATTTCAATGAGGTCAAATATCTAGGCATCATCCTGGACAGAAGACTAAATTGGAATTCCCACCTAAGCTACACACTAAATAAGGCGATCAAAGTTATGTGGACTTGCAAACGATTTTTTGGCAAAACATGGGGCCTATCACCGAAACTAATTTTTTGGATGTACACCACCATGGTTAGGCCAATTGTAACCTACGCTGCAGTGGTATGGTGGCCAAAAGTTATTAAAATATCAGCAATCCGTGAATGCAATAAACTTCAAAGACTGGCGTGTCTATCTCTAACCGCGGCTGTGAAATCTTGTCCCGCGGGTGCACTAGAGGCTCTAGTAGGACTCCTACCGCTAAATATTCATATTCAAAAATCAGCAGCAATCAGTGCCATTCGCATGAACTTCTTTCACAGATCAACTTCGAATTCAAGTGGACACAAAACAATCATGAAAAATATACCAAATATAGAAATATGTTCTAACTCTGATTCTATGCCTCAAGAACTTATCGCAGGCGCTTCTCCACAATTATCCCAGACAGACTGGAATGGAAAACAAATGGCAATTTAATACCCTCAAAACATAATTACTTTTGGTTTACAGACGGATCGAAGGCAGATGAAGGTACAGGCGCCGGGATATTCTGTCCCAATACCCTCATAACTGTCGCAATGGGCTCGTGGACAACTGTCTTCCAAACGGCAATACATGCCATAGAACTTTGTGCACTTTGTCATCTACATGCCAAAGGGCTCATAGGAGCGCGCATGCTTATTTGATCAGACAGCCAAGCTGCCATCAAATCTCTCTCCTCATGGGAGTTCTCCTCAAATCTAGTCACCGAATGCTTCCTTATCCTACAAAAACTCTCCATGCGATCTCATGGTTGGCCCTCAAAGGTATCAGCCGTAGAGTTCATATCCTCTAACAGACCTCGGTCTAGTTTCGCGTGATCCACTCTTTTGATTGTTTGATTGGGTTACCTATTACGTGTATCATTAATATAAATATTACTTACGCTAACAACACCTAATTCGCCTAAAAACAACTTTTGCCTACCATCCACCTGGCAGGCTAAAGTATTTAACAAATAGATAGCTATTCTCTGTACAAAGCCCTCTTGTTCCGTTTTTGAGACGCCATGTAGTAGAACTGTAATGAGTCGCTCATATTCAAATAACTGAAATTAAACAAATCAGATGTTCCATAAAAAGTTACAGTGTGATTCGGAAGGCACTTACAACATCGCTTGGCATTTGAAATTGTGTCAATGTTAGGTAGCCATTCCGTAACATTGTATCGTCTGTTATATGCATTTCCATGCCGTTTAGCAGCGTTCGAATAATGTGATTACGTAACGGTATACCAAATTTCGATCGTTCACGTCCTTTCACAATGTAAAACAAAGTCGCACTGTGTACGCCAGTAAAGGAAAATAGCATATTAGTTATTGAAGTAGCAGTAGCGAATTGATAAAATCCCTAGAATACCTTCCCGAAATTTGCATGTGCTTAAACTTCAAATGTCTGTCCATTGCCGTGAGCACTACGTCAAGCGCTGTATCAACATCTTTGCAATTTTCGAAACGAAATAGGTGATACAAATCATTTAAAACCTGCAAAGATGAATTAAGTACAGGAGTACAGGAATCACATATACGGCTTATTATTTTTATTATTAAATCGAAAACATACCCTGGTAAGGAGTACAGGTCTATCATAATAATATCGTGCAGCAATTAAAATTTGTTCTTCATTTGCATCTCCAGCAATCTGTAAATTAAAAGCATCATCATCATATTATTCAAACCCAATACGTGCACGAAACTGTATACCTCTATAGCTGGTATATGATGTCGCTTACATGCCCAGTGTGCGGTGTGATACAAACCCAAAAATTGCAACGGCCGTTGTGTTCGCGATGATAATCCTGGTATATCCGATATTGTCTTCAATGTAGAACCTTTTGTGGCAACGCCATTACCTGCCAGATTAGTTCCTGATATATCCAAATGTGTCAGCTCACGCAGGTTATCCATAAGCATCTCGAGTGTTTGGTCGGGCAGATCGTAAGTGCCATGGCCATTGCCTGAACTCGATATCGAAATATCCAGCGTGCGCAAACGACGCAAACAACAAATTGCATGCAATTGATTAGCAATAGGCCATACATTAAATAGTATTAGTGTATGAAGATGTGGAAGAGTGGCCAATGTTTCCAAACTGAAGTGTGCCAGCACACAAGATGTCAGATCTAAGTGGCTAAGGTCGTGAAGATGAGCAAATTGTAACCGATGATGCATCACAACGCCGTTCAGCACAAGACGACGCAAATGGGGGCAACTAATTTGAAAATCGACTGGCTCCTTATCGTTCGGCTCCGCATTCTGTAACATATATGAACTAATACCAAGTTCCAAAGACCGCAAACTTTCACCATAACGTGCCAGCAGGTGATGTGATTGCACAGTTATACGATCGCAATACCACATAGTTAAAGAAAATAATTTGTGACGCATGAGAATTTCCAAACCTGCAGAGGAATCAAAGGATATGTAATCAGATTAATACATTTAACGTAGATGACATTAATTATATATAACGTGGGTGCCGTAGCTCAATGGTTAGTGCGTTGGCCTTCTGATCTGTAGGTCGTGGGTTCAATTCCCGACTGAAGCATAAATTGCATATCGAACGAATTTTTCTTTCGAACGATACCCACCTGTTAGCAAGCAATTGACAATTCTTCCGGCAGTAACAATTTGCCATGGAAAGAACTCTGTGACAAAGCTCAGAAAAAGGGATGTAACAAAGGTTCTGTAAGTAGGTTCCTTCAGTGAAGTGAGCTATCTAATTACAAATAAGATTCTCACGTGGAAGGCTTAATGAAACTACGACCTACGACGTAAGACAAAAAAATTATTGATTAGAAGAAGGGAGAAGACCATTCAAACGGCATATGTACCATGAAACCCTAAATACAAAGATCTCAGGACCAACCACAGCAACAAAGGGTTGCCCGGAAAAGGGTCTACTCTCGCCGCTTCTCTGGAATTTAGTTATAGATAAACCTCTCCATCATCTAAATAATGTCGGTTATGCTGACCGGGGTTGGTACATCGTAGACTGACATGAGCAGGCCATTTCGGACCGCATGCTTATTGTCAATTGGTGCAAAGCAGAACTTTCTAACAAATCATCCAAAACTGCACTCGTGCCATTCACTGGGAAAAGGAACATTAATATGACATCTCTAGATGTTACCAGGAAATCCGGATTTGGACCTTATTAAAACACCAACTTGGAACCCATAACTTCATAAAGCCATCATAAAAGCCACTAAGCCATTCTTTGCCTGTACCAGCGTATTTGGTAAGATCTGAGGCTTAAATCTCAGAATAACATGGCCAAAAGCTAAGCAAAGGAAAATTTCATTGAATTAAGTAAACTGCAGCAGCAATTAACACTTGTCCTACTGACACTTTTTCCTATCTTAATTGAGAAGAACGCTTGTTTAAGCGCCTTAAGATTACCAAGAATCTCCGAATTCGATATTAAGGCACATTTGTCACATTATCCTCAAAATTTTCCTTCTTCAAGAACTTTCAGGTTATTATTAACGACCGCCATTTCTGGATAACTAATTCTATTATAAAATATGTTCCAATGCGTGTCTATCAAACAACTTTTCAGGCTTAAATTGATATTTGTGTAGGGAAAGTTTTCATCGTAAGATGAAGGGAACCCCCATTTACATGCCAGACAGTCAAACGGAATTACAAGACCTTCAATCGATCACAATCACTTCATAAATGGTAGATGACTGCCTAAATCTTCTGAACATACTAGGCAACTTCAATACTCTAGTATTGGGGTGGGTTCCTGCACCCGAAGTACATGAGTTGGTCCAGAGTTCTTCTATGTCTCACAATGAGTCACACAAACGAAACTAGCAAAGCAATATTTATACAAGCTAGATTTCACCAAAACTGCTGTCCATAGATTCTGCGAAATGGACGTTGAACGTTCAGAGCACATTCTCTGCGTGTCCAACACTTGACTTTGACATAAAAAAAAGATAAAATGGTTGAGATCATTGCTAATTGTGTATGAGCATTAAATAAAACACGGCTAATAAAGACAAATTCAATCGGTTATAACTCCCCTTCTGCACACTCTAATCAGGTGAAGGATTTAAATGTGTTATTTTTCTATATTTCTTACCCTCGTTCGTTAAAGTGCTATTACGCAAATGTACCATTTTCAGCGTTGTTCTACAAGTATCCTGAAATAAACTTATCACTTTGTCATCCAAATGGCGATGAAAACGTTGGTAAGCTTCAAGCAGACGGTCGCATATTTCATTCGGCAGTACAATACCATCATGTAATTGACGGGGCCTGCCATCACGTTTTCCGTCTTCGGTGCTGATTACATTTAAATTGCTGCATATGTATTTATAGGCGATCTCTTGCAGTGTTAATGGATCCTCATCTAGATATCCATTATCCTTTAAGCGAACTTTGCCACTCATTTTTGTTGTTTTAATAATATAGTTCCAGCAGTTTAAGCTGCTTGAATTATAAATTCAGCCGAAGTTTCACAATAGAGCTGAAAATAAAAAAAAATTACCCCAATGTGAAGTATAGTAGTCTGTTGCAAGAAGATTTTATTATATATTCCACAATCTACAACAAAACAAATCACTTTAAATAAATATTTATAAAAAAAAACGCCTATAGGGTCAGAGTATGCTTGTTAAAAGGGAAAGTCGTCTAGATTAATGTGTCGAACCCCGTTTTTTATATAAACGTCAATTTCTAATGGAATTTAAAGAAATAATTTCGTGACTAAATATTAAATATTTTTTACCAAACTTGACTAATCAATTGACATCCTTATGACCACCCAAACTGACCAACAACTTTTTGTCGGCGACGACCACATAAGGCGTAGCTCAAGGCCAAAGTTCAGAAAAGAGCTTCTTAATACCTTTCTATTTATATATAATAAAAAGTAAACCTTTTTGAAATAATTTTCTTTCGAAACTTGTCGCTAACTAACGTATTAAAATTTCAGTACCAGATTGAAGGCAATTTAGTTTCCAAAGGTATATAAAACACACTTTTTAAGAATATTTATATATTTTTTATGTTAAACTAGGTTTAAGTCATAATCTTCTGTTAATGGTAGCTTCATTTCAATCTGAAATTAATCCTGAAATTAATACTGAAATTATTCCATGCATATCGATTTTGTCTCTAGGGCCTTGCAGCCTTTTAATGATATAAATAAAGGAAATTTAATCAAAATATTTCTACTACAAATTTTATGAATGAATGTGTAAATTCCTTTCTAATGTATTCCGTACTATATTGAAGTCAGAGAAATCATTGTAATGCTAACTATAAAATAGAACGAATTACGATGGTAGTTATTACGAACACTAGAATTATTTGTTCCAAATCAACAATTACATTCATTCTATATCGCCACTGGTATTCAATGAGTACGGGAACTTTAAAAAAAACGTGTTTCACCCTTTTCAGTGTAACAAAATTAAATATAAAAACCAATAATAAATCACTTTCAGTCAAAGGACTGTCACTCATACAATCGCCTTTCTAATTGCTTGATGACTCGGGGTGACTGATGGACATATATCAATCTCTTTAAGAACCACACAAATGAAGTTGGAAGACATTGGGCCATCAAAAATATTACCTTTCTTAATGTTCAATTTTCTAATAACAAAGCGTACGTATCCTTTAATTGGGGCTTTATCGTTTATTAGTAACTTTGTTACCAGTATTGCTGCTGTTGATGTTAATGTTATTGATCACGTTTCATATTTTCGCCATTCTCATTTCTTACAAACTGAAAACCGACGTTTTTTATTGTGCAATATTTCGTTTCTTATTTTTCTTTTTAAAACCAATTGACTGAACAATTATGATTGTATTTTGAAAGCAACAAATGTTGCTCCAATAAAACAAGAAAATTCATTTATCCGTCGCACAATTTACTTTTTTTCCTTTCTTTGATGATTGATTTTGACAGCTCATTGCTGTCACTTTCATATGACTCAATTTCCTTCTTTCAAGGCGCGTCAGTAATGGTGGTGTTTCTACAATAGTTGAGAACAATCTTGATATGACGTGGTTATAACTGGAATACTACACTATCGAACTTTGCTGCACAGTCAATGAAATTGTGTTGTGTTGAGAAATTAACACACCAAAAGAGAGGAATGAATAGTTCTTCACTTCAAACTTTTCTTTGCTGTCGCATATGACCTGCATCTCGTCAAATTAAATGGCATCGCTTCAGCAGAGCTGAAAATGTACACTAATATACTTGTACTTATACATTGTTTTTTATTTTTTTATACATTGTTTAGAAGTGTAATATAGCATCAAGTGAAATATTGTTCCTTCGTTCGTTATGTGACCATAACAACCGACTATCGATTTAGGCCGAATATAACATGCTTCGCCAGAAATCTCTGTTCTTCGCTAGCTAGCGCCAGTTAGAAATTCCAAACGCTTTCAGGTTCTCCAATACTTGGTCTTTCCACCGGAGGTTAGGTCTTCCTCTTCAGCGTCGTCCTCCAGCGGGTTCCGGATATGTGATGACATCTTTATTTGTTAATGAGGGGTAGTCATGCAGCTTACTATGTGATGGCACCTTCATTACTATTGGGGGTCTTCCACGTGGCGACAACCGGGCAACGTCTTCCTGGCGCCCGCTGGGAGGCGGCTGAAGTGAGTGACAAAAACCTCCTTGGTTAGAGGTTGTGCGTTGGGCTTCGGACCCGTCATACAAAAAATAACCCGTATATCGTGTTCAAAATAAACAACAGAAGTAGAAAAGAAATCAACAATCACACTAGTTTGACACTATAGGAAGACAGTCTCTGATATTATATGGCGCAGCCAAGAAGAATCTTTTACAATTGCTCTATTAATATAACTTGTACGATATCATTAAGAAAAATTTCACCAGTGTTGCCTTATGCAATTTAATATAGAGAAAAACAACAAATTTAGCTATGTTAACAACTGTAAAGAATTATTTGGTTCAGAAAGAAATATTTAATTGTTATATGATTTTGTTGGATAGATTAAATATAATTTTATCTTTAAGCAACAATATTCATTGAAAGAGTTTTATATATAAAAATAAATAAATATGTGGCACATAAAGCCCCAAAGGGCTCATTGGCCGAGCTTCTCTTCCATTACTGTTGTGCGTCTTAAATTTTGGACAATATTAGAAGGGACCTACTTATTTTAGCCGGTTCCGAACGGCAGAACACTTGTGACACCACTTTTTCTGAGCTTTGTCACAGAGTTCTTTAAGAAGCTTTTTCATGGCAAGTTGTTACTGTCGGAAGAATTGCCAATTGCTTGCCGACAGGTGGGTACCGTTCGAAAGAAAAATCTTATCGATATTAAATTTGTTATGCATCAGCCGGGGATTGAACCACGACCTACAGATCAGAATGCGAACACACTAACCACTGAGCTACGGCACCCATATAACAGTTTTATATATTGTTATGATTTTATTTTGTGAACGTCTAATTCTACTCGAATCAACCCTGTTCGATCATTGGATGCTGTCAATAATAATTGCAATACTTATTTTGTTCTAACTATGTGCAACAACAATTTATTTAATCAATACTTCTATTTACAATCACTCTTTAATGTTTTTGCAACTTTTGCCTCTGATAATCTATCAATGTTTGCACGATCACTTTCGGAAATGAAAATTCACAAAAGCCATCGATACTCGTTGATTTCGTATGAAATATCAACCGAAACCAATTTGGTCTGTGATGTGTTTCGTTTCAACTTCGAATTTTCATTTTAAATTTTTGTACGATTTGCTCTGTGGTGAAATTTGTTGTTTACGATTTCAGAACGAAATGAATTCGTTGATATTTCTTTAAACGATTTCAGGACAAATTGTGAGTTAGCAAATTGGGTGTGGACAAATTGTGTGCGAAATATAAGTTTTTTAGTTGGAAATTCGATTAATGCTTTACACAAAACTTTAATTTTCGTTGTAACAATTGATTATATTCAGGTGAGGTCAGATTGGAAAGTGTGTATTCGAAAATAACTGGCTCATAACAAGGTGAAAAGAAGTGTAACCGTATGTGGTGCGTACAACCAGTACATCTTAACACCAACCGAGGAGAGAATTTCTGCTATGTGTGGACTGCATGTAAGAGTTGGCGGCATTCCAAACGATTAATCGTTTGATGATGGCGTCAAGGTTGAGTCTGTGTCCATTACGTTTGAGGACGTAAATTCTGAAAATCTATCTCCAAATTTACCCGGCTCTAGTAGAGTTGCACGCAATAACAAATTAACACAGGAAAAAAAATCTAGCAACACTCATGAACATAGAGGCAAGATCAGTGGCAAACATCGATCAAAGATCCAATATGTGGTTTGTGGTTATATGTTAGTGGACGAGTTTTGTTAGTTAATGTTGTGATCATGCATGCCCATTTACATATGTTTTACATGTACATAACAACGAAAAGTCGGATAAAATGATGACATAAAATTGAATTTTTATTTGCAACATAATATAATTTTTTTTACTTTTTGCGTTTTGAGCGATATGTCGATGCTACTATTTCTATTAAACAAATATCTAAAGCTAATATAATCCTGCAATTATCGTTCCAAGAATGCACATTTTTGGAATATATAGTTGCTATAGTTGAGTGACGTAGCTCAGTGGTTAGTGCGTTGACCTCCTGATCTATAGGTCGTGGTTTCAATCCTCGGCTAAAGCGTAACAAATTTAATATCGAAAAAATTTGTCTTTCGAACGGTACCCACCTGTCGGCAAACAATTGGCAATTCTTTCGGCAGTAACAATTCGCCATGGAAAATATTCTAAAAGAACTCTGTGACAAAGCTAATAAGAAGTGATGCCGCAAGAGATCTGCCGTTCAAAACCAGCTAAAATAAATAGGTCCCTTCTAATACTGTCCAAAATTTAACACGCACAACAGTAATGGAAAAGAATCTCAGCCAAAGAGTCCTTCGGCGTTTTAAGTGTCACATATTTATTTTATTTTTTTTTTATAGTTGCTATTTTTAACAAATCGTTGAGTGCGTTATGAAAGCAACGAAAATTTAAAGAATCACGATTACTTTGATAAATCGGATAGCAACACGGTTTTACGTAGTCTAACATAGGTCAATTAGTCTGTTTTTCCAAGCGGAATCTTCTATTTCGTATTATAGAAACACAATTTTTACGTGTAAATGCGACCTTAGTGCACTTGCAATATGTTATATATTGCAAGTGCACTATATCATGGTACGAACTTTCACACCTGTGTAACACCAATCACTAGTAACCACCCAACAAAATAAACACCATGAGTGACATTCAAATAAATGGTCTTATAAGGGCATTATAAATACTTTTAAAATTTGATTTAAAACAAAAATCTTCCGATTCATATTTTCGATGCAATATACGAAATGTGTGATTTTTTTAACAGGCGAAAATCGTTATTCGCTTTAAGTTGTAAACATGATTGGAGCTACTGGCGATATTCGCCTTGTCAAATTCGAGCTGTTAAAGCTGTAAAGCATATAAAATTGGCACTATTGAGCCAAAAACCAAATTTTGCACAATGACATTTCTCTTATAGAGATAGATTTAATTTTAATTTTTCGCTGGCGTGTACAACCAAATCAGAAGTTTGTTTGTTAAAACGCCCTGTGCCCTGTGCTGTGTGCTACCAAAATAGCCAAGCGATAATTAGAGAAATCAAGCAATTGGAATCGCAATTCCCATCTAACTTCATTAAAATTGATTAGGAGGATTTTAGCGATAGATATTAGGTGAAAGAGTGAAGTGAAAGAGGGCTGCTGTTTTTCTTTTCTATTTTAACTTTTCATCTTCAACCCCTATATAAACATACGTTATTGCACAATATATGCCACTCATGCCAGAAAAAATCATTTATTATTAATAAATTGTCATTATTAATTATTTCACCTTTTCTTTTTTTACGTTTTGTAATCATAAAGTCATTAAATGCTTTCGAATTAATATGAATTTCGGTTTTTAGTTTACTAATCTAATTTTTGTAATATTTTGAATTTAACGGTTAATATTTACTTTTTTTTGGAGTGTATTTAACGTAATTAACTGAACTACCAGACCTTTTACAAAATTGGTAAACATATGGGTTTTTTAATTCTCTGACTCTCTGGTGGACTAAACTGCACAACGAATATGGGGTAAGTTGAAATCACCGATACTTATCAAAGAATATGTCTCTGTTATTTTATTTTTATTGTCTTTTTTAATTGTGTCCATTTTCTTTCACTCGTTTTTGTATATTTTTTACATATCTGTGAAAAATCCATTTCAGTGGAAAACTCAAATACATGTGCTTTTAGTTATTTTAGGTTGTCGTTTAATTTCCACCACCTGAAACGTGCGCATCTTGTGTGAAATACAAAGGTGAAACTGCCGTCTACATACAACTTTAGCAATTGCGCTCGCGTTAACAGCAACGTGTATGACCCGAGGATATGCTATAATGAGCGTTTTGACAGCGAATACGTTAAGCGTTTATTTATAATTTTTGGCTGCTGCCTTCGTGATAAAGGTATCATCGCAATAATCTTAATAATGTTATTTATGTTCGAAACTCGGGAGTGTTCAAAGAAATTAATTAATTAATATAATTAAATGATTAAACTCAGTAATTCACTCAAGTTCATGCAATTTTGTGCTGTTTAATAATTTTTGTATCTACAACAGCTTATTGTCAATGCATTCAAAAATATGAGAGTTGCTCAGTATTGCGTTTCGAGTTAGCGTCAGCGTTGCCTATGTGGCAACGCATTTAAATACATGGAGACGGGGCTTTACTGTACTGTGTATCAGCGCACCCAACTAATACTAGATATCAGCGCAATAACGCAACGCAGCGCAGCGCAACGTTGCTCACCACTAATATGAACCATAAAATACATGTGCATTAGTTATCAAAGTGGTTAACAGTGGTTAGTTAACGTTGGTCATAATTGTTAATCAAAGTTGTTTAAGAACATTTTGGAAAGTGCATATATTTTTTCTGTTAAGAATATGTGTGTTTTTTCAATCTTTGTGGGAGCTTGTCTTTGAACTAAGGCAACAGCACTGAAAATCATAATACATAATATGTGGATACTGTTTATGTGCTTTTAAGTTATAAATGTATATACATACATACGTGTATTCCTTAGGTTTCGATAATTAGGTGCAATTATTTGTGTGTAATAGAAATGTCAAAATCGCTCGTACAAAGACTGTTCTGTAAAGTATTGCTAGTTTGCACAATTGCCAGATATGCCACATCATGGGGTAAGTTATTTCTAACAATTTAATATTAATTTTACTCGAATTACTTAAGTTTAAACAAATTCTATTAAAGCATAACATACAAGTGTCACACAACAATTATATAATCAGAATAGGAGTACTTTACGTAACACCTGTGTTTGGTTCGGGTAGAAAAGTAAAGTGCTTTTTTAACTTATCCAAATGGAGTAAATGTGACGTATGGGTAATGAAGAAGCTTAATGATAAGAAAAATAAAAGTAGATGCACACGTTTTGAAGGACCTTGACCGAGCTTCTATTTCAGTAATAGTGCGTATTAAATTTGAATGACGTTTTATTAGCGGTAGAATTGCAAATTATTTGCCGACAAGTCGGTGCATCGGTTGCAAGCAAAAGTACCATTGACGTAATAGGAGTCGTACTTTGTGACATTATGCACAGAGGGCCTACGCACTATCATAGAGCTACAGAACCGACTGTATGAATGAAATGGTCGTTTTAGTATCATATTATTTGGAAATCCAAATAGAACGCACTACCATCGAGAACTGACTAATTCGTTATTTTGTTTTTCATGCGTAAAATGAACATGTTTCTAAATAGTGGTCGTTTTGACTTTACATAATTTGCCAATCAAAATAGAACACCAAATTATCTTTGGATATTTTAACCCTAAAACTCAATGCACCTTCACTGTATGTATATAATGAAAAGACTAGTGCAGAATAGCATTTATGATATATAACATTTTATTCCTATTTTTAATTTTTTTAATGTATGATAAAAAAAAAAAATTGATCATACATTAAAAAAAATTATTATTATAATTAAAATTATGCCATACTAACCTATAAAAAATTTAGCAATATATTAAAGGTCACACAATTACCTTTTCAATGGTGTATCAAAATTTATTTATTTTTTTTAATTTTATATACCTATTTACATTTAGTACTATAGTTGACCTTTGTCTCACTACTTTTTCACTATATAATTAATATTAAAAACATATAAATAATGTTTAAGAATATGTCTTATAAACCATTGGAATGATAATTGCATTACTTTTAATATGGTGTAAACATTTCGATAGGTTAATACAGATTGTTTTCGAAATAAAATCGGTTTAAAAACAATTGTCAATTTTGTATTTTTGATCATATCATTTAAAAAATGAAAAATAGGTATAATTTATTGTATATCAGCTAATAAGGTATTAAAAATAGCTCGCTTCATATCTATATTGTAAAAAAAAATGGCAAGATTATTGAGTAATTTCGATTGTATATTTGAACTTTCACCTTGAACTATGCCTTATGTGTGTTTGATTTATTTTGCTTACAAAAATAAAGCAATTATTTGTATTTTATTTTTTTTTTTTTCGTATTTTACATTTGTTCCCTTTTTTCCTTAGTATTAAAATTATTTACCATTTAACACAAGTAACCTTGTAAATAACTGAGCAATCGTAATGAGATAGTGTGAAAATTGTATTTTTGTCGTTTTGTTATTTACATCTTCACGTGAATATGATTTAAAAATAATTCAAACCTGCAGTGCAGTGACATTTCTGTGAAAAATATATAAATAAAATTCTTTGTTATTTGCAACAAATAAAATTGTTTTTTCAAACTCAAATATTTAAGTATTATTAACACACCTCCAATCAAATGTTTACAAGGTTTGTTGGAAAGTCTGTAGAACTTTGAGAAGTTTGAACAAAATATTCTCCAAAAGTTATAAAAGGGTTAAAACTGTCACAAGGTATTTGCATGGAGAAATTTATGATATGAGTTACCATAAAGTAATTGGATTCAAAGGTTTTTTTTGTATAAAAAAAAATGTTTAACTAACTGCTCTTTATTTTGTACAATCTATTATACAAATGTAAGACAAAATTTTAAGAAATCATTATACAATATCACTCCACCCCAATGCAATTTACATGTGTTCGAATATTTTGGGTGCTCTATTTGCACTTAAGTAGTTCAAGATGCTATTGAATTGATTTTGAACTACATCTAACTTAGGTTTATTAACTTTTCGTTTAATAAAGAAAAAAATAAATGAACATAAGCTAACAAATAAATAAACACATATATATTGAAATCAAATAAACATGTGTTTACATACATATATTTTGCTTTTTTAAATGCATAAAAACTGGTTTATTAAATTCATTTTCGGTACAAAAAAATTGTTTCCAGTGCAATATCTTGTAATATTTTCATTTTTTCTTTTTTTTTAATTTTGACCTTATACAGAGTTTTTCAAGGTCATGTTTAAAGGTTACGTGCCACATAATAAATATCATTCATATCGAAATAACATCAGAGTAATTGCTCAGCTAAAGTGCAAAAAAAAAAGATGAAAACTATTACTGGTCCAAGTACTGTTTATTTTACGTACATTATCTTACGGCATCCTTAGAATAATGTTCTCATTATTTACATTGAATAACAGATATTTGTTACCGGAAATGTTGTTCCCAGTAATTGATCACTTGATCACTCGGTGTATTATATCATTCTTGCGGTCAGATAAAAAAAAAAATGTTAATTAATATTCTGCAGTTAAAAAGGTTGTTAATTTAAAAATTAATTTGCAATTTCAAATATTTATGTATTTTTAGTTA
Source organism: Megamerina dolium (assembly GCA_963854835.1). Taxonomy (NCBI): domain Eukaryota; kingdom Metazoa; phylum Arthropoda; class Insecta; order Diptera; family Megamerinidae; genus Megamerina; species Megamerina dolium. The sequence goes on along the minus strand of OY978528.1, from coordinate 26,359,692 downwards.
TTTACATACGAAATATTCTATCATTTGCACAGGGTATAAGTGGATAAAAAGAAAAATGCAATGAAATAAAAATATTTGTATTGCACATATACTAAAATTGGAATAAAACATGATCGAAGGCAATTAAAAAAAAATGAATCTTAAATACCCATGACAAATACACAGATATACTTTCGAAAAAATATATTATACGTTTGCGTTAGACGTGGGGTTCACCTGGTAGAACTCATTTTAAAACATATACAGCTGTTAACTAATTAGAAACGGCTACATAAAAATTTTTTTTTGCCAATAAGCATTTTAATAACATACTTACTTACTTACTTATGTGGCCATAACAACCGAATATCGATTTAGGCCGAAAATAACATGCTTCGCCAGCCATCTCTGTTCTTCGCTAGCTGGCGCCAGTTAGAAATTCCAAGCGCCGTCAGGTTCTCCAGTACTTGGTCTTTCCACCGGAGGTTTGGTCTTCCTCTTTTGCGTCGTCCTCCAGCGGGTTCCGAATATAACACCTTCTTAGCTGGAGCGTGTTCTTCCATTCGCTCGACATGACCTAGCCAGCGCAGCCGCTGGATTTTGATGCGCTTTACTATGTCAATATCGGCATACAGCTCGTACAGCTCATGGTTGTACCTTATTCGGTACTCGCCACCAACGCAAATAGGTCCAAAGATCTTGCGTAGGACTTTTCTCTCGAAAACTCCAAGTATTCGCTCATCCGAGGTGGAAATTGTCCAGGCTTCAGCGCCATATGTTAGGACAGGCATGATGAGAGACTTGTAGAGTGTAGTTTTCGTTCTTCGAGAGAGGGCTCGACTTCTCAATTGCTTACTCAGCCCAAAGTAACACCTGTTAGCAAGAGTTATCCTACGCATGATCTCCAAGCTGACGTCATTACTGCTGTTAATGCTGGTTCCAAGATAGACAAAGTCCCTTACTACTTCAAAAGCGTAGTTGTCAACAGTGACGTGCTGTCCAAGACGCCGGGACTCTTTGTTTGTTGACACTAGATACTTCGTCTTGCCCTCGTTCACCGTGAGACCCATCCGACGCGATTCTCTTTCCAACTCTGAGAATGCTGCACTGACTGCTCGCGTGTTCATGCCGATTATGTCAATATCGTCGGCATACGCTAACAGCATGACACTTTTGTTGAAGATAGTGCCATTATGTCGTAGATCAGCAGCTCGTATTATTTTCTCCATAATAAGATTGAAGAAGTCGCACGATAACGAATCACCTTGTCTGAAACCCCGTTCGGTATTAAACGGTGCGGAGAGGTCCTTCCCAATTTTCACTGCACAACGGGAGTTATGCAGTGTCATTCTACAAAGTCGAATGAGCTTTGCAGGAATACCGAACTCAGACATTGTTGCGTAGAGGTAATCCCTTACCGGACTGTCGAAAGCGGCTTTATAATCAACAAATAGGTGGTGTGTGTCGATCTGTTTTTCTTGGGTCTTCTCCAGGATTTGGCGCAGTGTGAAAATCTGGTCGATGGTGGATTTACCATTTTAATAACATACTACATACAAATATGTATTAAGACTCGAACCATATCTCATCAACCAAGCGCGCCATCTATGTGCGAGCACATGCGTTTTGAAGCTTCAACCTTCCTCTACTAACTGTCAAAACTGTTTCATAGCATTTGGGTGACATTTAATGTTTATTGACATTCATTTTACAAGACACGTGTCCGTTTGATGTTGAAATTTCAACATGAAATTTTCTGTGTGTTGAATCAACCGCCGTATTCACCTGATTTGGCACCGTGCAACTTGTTTTTGTTCCCATAGACTTGATTAAACTTCGACATCGTTCGACTGGAATTGATTCCCAAGCCTTTTTAGCTTCTTCGAAAATATGATACAAATTCGTGATATTTTTACCACTAATTTCCTTTTTCAAGTCATTCCATAAATGTTCTATGGGATTTAAGTCTGCACTCGATGACGGCTGCCGTCTGTCTAGGCTATTACATACATTCTATCATCTGGACCTATGCGATTAATTTTAGTTTCATCACTCCAGACTATAAATTGCCATTGGTGTTCAGTCCAAGCTGCGTGTTCTTCAGAGAATTCCAAACGGCGTTTTCATTGGTTAAACGTCACCAAAGGTTTCTTGCGTGCGATTCTTCCATGAAGGCCAGATTCAACCAAACGACGTGCAACAGTACGTTTTGATATGGAGACTCCGTAGTCCGAATGGATCTCGCGTTGAATGGCTGCATAAATTTTTCTTGGGTCCATTTGTGATATTTGTTTTATTTTCTTGTCGATGAAATTCGATGTTTTGCGAAAAAAGCTTATTGCGTGGAACGTTCATATGAGTCTTATATATTCGGAAATGGCTAATAGCATTAAAAACCATCTCTTTCGAACATTTCATTTGATTTACAATTTCCTGATATGAAAATCCTGCTGCTTGAAGCTCAATTATTGCTTTTCTAATGTCTATGGTACAACTCTTCGCTTTACCCTCATTTACTATCTTATGGCAACTCAAATTTTATTCAAAACACTATTTATATATATTTAATTTTATCTGATTTTCACAATTATAAAAAATTCTTGTAGTTTAAATGTAACCAGATTCAACGTTTCTAATTACGTGTCACACTCAAAACGCACTGCAAGCAAATAAATTAAATTTTTTTGCCAAAGCTAAAAAGAACTTGATGTAACGGGATATTTTTAAATGAAGTAAAGAAGAAGAGACTTCAAGCGAAATAAAAATTCAAACTGAAATCAAAGTTTGGTAGATCAAACGCTAGTAAAATATTTTGAAAGTATCGTTTCTAATTAGCTGACAACAGCTGTATGTTTGAGCACAAAACATATATTAAGAATTTGCCTCTAGATTTTCTTACCATAATAAATTATATTAATCGTCAAAGGAGTTTTCAATTTGGCCTGATTACTTATGTATGTGTCTTATTATATGTAATATAAACCTAATTGATCGAATTGAATCTGTCACTGCAAGAAGTTTCTTGATATCGCTGCCTTGTTGGAGCAGCCGCTCTCTGCCAGAAGAATAGGTCTTGGCCCCGGGTTCAGAAAAATTTCTTGCGCTCAGAGGGAATAGATATCCTACTCACCGATCGTGACTGAGTGGGATATCCATCTCCTCCGGCCCGAACGACCAGTTGCTCCATTAGATCGTACATTATCATATAATATTAATTTAAGTCACAGACTTTCTTCAGCAACCGTCGGTAAATATTACCAAATGAATTACCAAATTATGAAAGATCACTGTTTTATTACCTGTTTCCAAGCATCGCCTTATTGAACTCTATTAAACAATTTCTTCTATTGTATTTGATAGAATTTGCCGTTTCTACTCAATCGAAAATAATTTTCTTCGATGGACAATGGGGTGAGCTTTTCTCAACGGCACATCAATTTGATCAGCTGTCATCATTTACATTTGATGAATCTGAAGAAGTCGTCTATTTTAATGATCGTGCCCACAGCAACGGCAGTATATTTTCTGTGAAATTATCCAATATCAACGAGGAGCAGCACATTATTGAAAAAATAGTGCACCGTACAAAAGAAGAATCAATTAATGCCATTGCATATGATCCAATCAATCGTAATATCTACTGGTCGGATTCGCATAATAAAAAAATTTATTTTGTATCCACTGATGCCGCAGAGACAAAAAAACCATCGGTGCTAGTGGACTTTAGCAATGAGGATACAGAACCGGATGGCATTGCAATCGATATATGTCGACGAGTTCTGTTCTGGACCAATTCAAATTATAAGAATGCAACAATAGAGCGAATTGAATTAGACGGCAGTCATCGTCAGACAATTGTTAATAGCAGTTTGTTTATGCCGCATAGCATTGCCGTTGACCAGTTGACTGATCGTATTTATTGGATCGTCGATCAGCAAGGTGTACATTTCACAGTGGAAAGTTCAAATTTCGATGGAAGTGATCGTCGTGTGATCTTTAGGGGACAAGATATTACACCTCTAAGTATAGCCATAACAAATGATGCAATCTTCTGGATAGATCGTGCTAAAAATGCAGTATGGACTCATCCGAAATTCAATGCCAGTAATCAAAATCAAAATGTTTCTGAATATGCCGATACGACAATTCATAAAGTTCTCAGTTTTGCCGATCAACCACGCGATATTTTGGCACACTCGCATTACTTAAATACGCTGGTTAATGATGCCCATTGTTCTGGAATTGTGAAGAAAATCAAAAGTCGGCTATTAACGCCAAAGCCCACACGTGATCCTATTGATAAGCGCATCGCAAAATTGCAAAGGGAGTACTGCCTTAATGGTGGTTCATTTAGCGATCGTAGCAATGTGTGCGTTTGCACAATAGGATACAGTGGATCACGTTGTGAAATTAGCGAATGTCACCAGTATTGTGTACATGGAAGCTGCAGCATGTCATCAACTGGATTTCCCACATGTTCTTGTCAGCGAGGTTTCACCGGCTTACGTTGTCAGACGCACAAGTGCACAGACTATTGCCTAAATGGGGGCAGTTGTGAACTGGATTTCAACGATAACCCCAAATGTGAATGTCGAACAAAGTTTGGCGGTGAACGTTGTACTCAAAATACCACCGAAATATGTTCACTATTTTGTCGTTTGAAAAAGTACGAATCTCATTTATACGTGCCGTACGGATGTTATGATATGTAAGTGTAATTATTTAAAAAAAAAAATTCTAAATTCAATATAATTTAATTTTTTCACAGTTGTAAAGAATTGCGTGAACAAATAGAAAATGGTGTAGAACTATATGAATTACCCTCTTATCAGGATTCAGAAGTATGTAAAACAATGCCTATGTGGAGCAGTACAGTTACCATTATTTTGGTAGCCGGTGCAGTGATCTGCTTATGTTTAGTCCTTCTGATTATTCATGGCTTGCGACGTTTCTATAAACCGGCACGGCCTAGAATTAAAAAGACTTTCGTAGTGCGGAAGCAAGCATCGAGCAATGGATCCGATACGCCTCTTACTAATAGGCCAATCGCAGCGGAACAATGTGAAATTACGATTGAAAATTGTTGCAATATGAATATTTGCGACACGGTAAGTGTGAGCAAATTATATATGTAATTCCATGTGCGCAATTTATATATGTTTTTCCAATTTCAGCCCTGTTTCGATCCAAAGCTAGTGCAACAATCACTGACACGAAGTGATCGTCACGAAAAAGATGATAAGAAAATCCTGATACACAGTATGGAGGATGAACTTTATTGAATAGATAAGAGGAAAATGCGGCCCCAGACACACACAGACTCATGCACTGCAAAAAGTGACCTTAAAAGCATAATACTATGCTTCACACATTTAGTCATGTAGATGAGACGTATTTAAGTAAAAGCAATATGGTGGAAGCAATTACGACCAACATATAGAATTTTTTGCGTTATTATTGCTTACTTGTCATTTTTACATTTATTCAATAGCAGAAAAATGAATAGCTCAAGTTAGATCTCTTTCGTAATAA
>OY978528.1:26274181-26351681 GCA_963854835.1 Megamerina dolium | reverse complement strand
GGTTTGAGCCTAAACAAGCTGCAGAGGCTTGGGAGAGCTCGAAACCGTCACATATCTGCTACGTAACAGCCCTGCACTATCCAGAATACGAAAATTATTACTTTGAGGGTCTAGCGCTACTTTCAGGGATTGTAACAGATAATCTTCTGAAATTTATAAATAAATCCAGAAGGTTCAACGAGAGATCGGGTAGAAATATCCGTGTAATATCAAAACCTGCTTTCTTGTCCTGAAGCACAGCTTTATTATCGAACAGATTTTTCTTTCGAACGGTACCCACCCGTCGGGTGCAATTGGCAATTCTTTCGGCAGTAGCAATTCGCCATGAAAACACTTCTCAAAGAGCTATATCAAATGAACCTTCGGGGCCTATAAGTACCATATATATAGGTACAAAAATATATATTGTTTGGTTTTTGGACAGTATTAGAAGGGACATACTTATGTTAGGCACTTCCTAACTGCAGATGTCTTATGACATCACTTTATTGAGCTTTTTCATATCAAATTGTTAGTTAGAATTCCTCATTGTTTGCCGATAGGCGGACGACACAGAAGAGGCAGACCTAACATCTGATGGAAAGACATCCTTATATACAAATATATTTTTTTACCGTTGGTGGTACACTAAGCCTAAAGATAGCACTTATGACTATTTAAAATGTGTCAACAATATGATGAAGAAAACAAAAGTTTGTAAATTTGATAAATACGCACACTACGATATGCACTCCACATTCAATGAAATGTTGATATCGACATTTCATTTCAACTTTATTACTTTTGATGATCCTAATAAGCGTCATATCGATAATAATAAATCGGCAGGTATTAATGTGTAAAATTAAAACGTGAAACTGTTTTATGATAAATCCAACGTATGGCTTGACGTAGACGCGTTGAAATCCATGTAAAAATGCCACCAGCATATCGTATCGTCGATGCACAGTGTTTAATGTGATCTGTGTTTAAAGGAATTAAGGAAATCACACAACTAAAATAAAAACGCAAATGGCAAATAATGATGCGAATGAGATTGTTTTGAAAAGGATATAATAATGTCCAAGGTGGATGACCACCATTGATGTACATCACATATGCAAATCCATCTTTACCTTTCCCACGTATGTTATAGTAATATGGTAGAAAAGAGTGGATATGAAATCTGAGGAAAAGGGGAACCAAATTATGCTGTATCACCTGTTTGAAATATAATGGATGTCTTTTCTACAATTTCCCAAACATGTAAAATACCTTCGTTTTTCGTAAAATAATATTGCAGGTTGATTTGTAGTGAGAACATGTAAAAAAATTGCTTTGACCATATACCGCTCTGCGGTGGTTAAATGGTTTATCAGAGCATCTAGTAACAGAGAGCCAATTCCATTTCGTCGATGATTACGATGTACCCCCAACGAAAGTATATATCCAATATCTGCATTGCGTCCCATTGAATCAGGCAGTATACCCTTATCCTGTAATATAATAAAATCAAATCGAATTATTCAAGTGTACAGGGTGATTCGATCCAAGGGAACAATCTAGCAGGTACCAATTACTCATGTCATATCATTTGTTTCTACTACAGAATAGTAAAAACTCCATCTGCTCTACGAACACAAATTTCTTCTTAATTTTTCCCTTAAATCGAGACATCCAGCATAAGTATGTTGCACACGACATTTGTATACTCTACAAAAAAATAAAAAAGAACCAGCAAACCTCTTTATTTAAATTTCTGTGTGGTCTGATTTCAGCCACAATTAATCCAATTATAGCTAAGTTGTAGACAGCTGCCAATGCGAAAAAACGAGAACTTGATGTTATATCTTGATACCAGGACAATGGATAATCGATTGGAAACCAATCTTGACATAATGTGCGCACCTAGAATTAGAAATAAATGAAATTAATTATAATTATGTAATTAATTTAAATGGCGGTGGTATTTTGATAGGGACAAATGGAAAACAATTTCGGGTTGAAGTGTAAAACAGCTAAAGGTGAGAAAAGAGGAAAAAAAATTGCACCAAAGTGGTTGAAAAATCAAAGTCAGTTTTCTTCGCAAAGCCGAATCGATTCGGAAAGATGAGAATGCTCTGTGTTTGGTGAGATTAGAAAGGTGAGTTTTATTATTAGGTATTGAAACCTGATGAATGTGTTAATACTGCATGGCACCGACAACTCAATTTGAATCATGCTTTAATCGAAAACTATTGTACAGGGTGATTTTTTGGCAACACTGTTTTTGGCAGCTCAGCTGTTTTCGTGTAACATGTTACTGTCAAACATGTTCAGTTTGGTCTATAATTTAACCATGAATCGACTTACAAACGAACAACGTTTGCAGATTATTGAATTGGATTATCAAAATTCATGCTCGGTTAAGAGAGTGCATCGTGCATTTTCTTGTGTTCAACCATTTCTGGTTGAATGGATACGTGAACAATCAAAATTGCCGTATTTGGTGTGAAGAGCAGCCAGAAGCATTGCAAGAACTGCCAATCCATCCCGAAAAATGCACTGTTTGGTGTGGATTATGGGCCGGTGACATCATTGGATCGTACTTTTTCAGAGACTACGAAGGCAGGAACATGAATACAAACTTTTTTTCCCCAAAAGGGAAGAGCTGGACTTGGCTGACATGTGGTTTGAACAAAACGGTGCCACACAGCACACGAAATAATGGCCCAATTGAGAGGCGAGTTCAGTGAATAATTTTTTTTCGTTTGGGACCGGTCAATTGTACGCCTAGATCGTGCGATTTAACGCCTTTAGACTATTTTTTGTGGGGCTATGTTAAGGTTCATGTCTATAGCGACAAGCCCGCAACGGTTGACGCATTGGAAGCCAATATTGAAAAATTTATTCGTAAGATACCGGGCGATATGTCGGAGAGAGTATGCCAAAATTGGACCCAGCGTATGAACCATTTGAGGCGTAGCCGCGGTCAGCATTTACATGAAATCATCTTTAAACATTGAATTATATAGATCGTTTTATCGACTCAAATAAAGGTTTCATACATTTCTTTAAATTTTATGTTTGTTTTTTTTTTTTTTTGTATCTAGCTACAATATAGATTGGTTTAATTATCCGGCCAAAATTATGAACATTGTGGATATTGCAGAATTCCGTTTTAAACATATATTTCATATATATATACTGCTTTTGTTCAGTGTTCCTTTTGAACATATTTATTTTGTATTAAATTGCTCTAATTGAGTGTCTTTGCACATAAATTTTTAATTTTTTTTTAGATATATTTAAAATATCGCAATTCCTACAGTACTTGTATATACCCAGATCAGCGACCCTTAATTAAATGGATAGAAAAAAAAGCAAACAAACAAAACAGAAGATGGATGCTCGGAATTGTATGTACATATAATATTGAAAATAATTTAGTTTAATTAACCTCTGTCAAATCATCGGGTATCAGAAAACGTAATTGTACATCGGTTACCGAACAAAGTGGCACATGTTCATTCTCCGTTCGATTGATATCATTTGATTGTGTAGATACGCCATTGCATTTATTGAACCTGCAAAGAAATAAATTTTCAGCACACATATGCAGTAAATTGAATTTACTGTCCATATAAAGGGTGATTCATTTAAAGGAACTTATTCCTATGGGAATAAGTCCAGCGGAGAGCGTAGTTACGGACAACATTTTAAAGAGAGAATCTTCAAAAAAAAAAAAAAACAAATACTAGTAAATATTAGGACTACTTCTTTTGTATGATAATAAAGGCTATATAATTTATTTTTGACAAAAGTACTTGTAAATGAATCACCCATTATTTAATATAGTATCATAATTGCTGTTTTTAAAGGAGTTGCACTATTATAACTTGCTTAATATTACAAAAACCACAACCATATTCATCACATACCGTCTAGGAGAAGTAAATTCGCAAATTTGAACCCCGCCCACTATTTAATGCCATATAAGGAAAATGAATATAATATATATATTTTGTCAGTTTTTACTAAAAACATTGACCCGAAGTTATAGTCAAAGTTAGAATCGGCTTTTTGATAGATTTTTGTTTGGGAAATATGTTAAACAAGTCGATTCTGAATTTAAGATGATTCTAACTCTGACTATAACTACGAGCATTTATATTTTATTCTGATTAAAAACTCTTCCCTTTTTTTATGCCTCTCAAATGAAATATTGTAATCAGATCAGATGCGTTCTCACTTAATTATACATAAGCACGAGGGCATAATCAGTTACTACGGGACTCTGACGAATGAGTGGTCTGGCCAAGAGTGAAATGTTAAGGAGCAATACATAGAAAAAGGCATAGACCATCCAAGTTACATAGACATTTCCGAATTGAGTTTCTCGAAAGTCCCACATGCTACATCAATCGCCGAGACTGATTTTTGTATACCGAGAGTATCGTGACAAATTCCTTTTCATAACTGCCAGTTTCGACATGGAATATGCAAAAAATGATTGTAATATTTTTGTAAAAATTGTAGAAAAATAATGTCAAATAGAGTTAATGTTTTTAAAGTTACGCTAAGACTTCTTCGATTTTTGTCCACGTGTTATACAAGATAGACCCAATAAACGCATCAGCTGGTAAAACGTTGATTTGCTCAAATTATACTGCTTTTACTGCATTCGTTTCTGTTTTTTTTTTTACAAAAATTGTTGAAGGAAATTAAGAGCATTTAAGAGTCCTTGCCTATACAAAAAAGGGCTTTGACTCGTACGAAAACAACTATTGATTCAACTGCTGAAATTTTGAATAAAGCTGAATTTAGTGGAACCCAATAGAAAATATGGCATAAGTGAAAAATAGCACATCCTGAAAGAAAAAATAATAAGAAATTGTGTCGTATAAAGCTCATTTTTGTAAAGATGGGAACAGGAAAATTTTCGACGGAACTTTGACTATCAGTCGCCGTCGTAGGCGTTTCCGCAGAAATATTTTCGGTACATTATGTTTACAAAAACAACCTTTACATACGCATTTTTCCATCAGATGGCGCTTTTCTGCACTTGTTGCAAATATATGTAGACAAATAGAGGTAAGGAATAGAGAGTTAAATATACATTTATACATACATATGTGAATACAAATGATTTCTGATTGACTTACAAAGAAAACTGCGCCATCTATTTGCATAAACTTTATACACCAACTGCTCTTAGTATTTATCCACAGGACAAATCCTTTGGGTCAGAGATTTACTTTGTCAATTCCGAAGAATGATAACGCCACCAACTATAGCTTTTGTATAAATGACCTGTTATAAGTAATGACTGCCCCCTCAGTATTTTGGATTATCACGTATCACAGAATCACAACTGACCTGAAACACTATTTTTGCAAATTCACGTATTATATCACTTCATATTACTTCACACACATTAAGATGCAAACTATTGCTGATAATACTCCTTTTTCCTCTTTTTCAGCAGTTGTTTATTTTAATTAACTAAATAAATTTATTTATTTATTTGCTTATTTCAGTAACTAGATTGTTATGAGTGCGTTTCCACTACAAATCATCATCAGTTTCGAGCTTATCATTGGAATTCCTTCCCCATATTTTGGTTTACCAGCAATACCTTACGAATTTAATCTACAATATTTGATATCAATTTCACTAATTTAAACTTTAATTAATACTAATTACTAAAGTGAAAGAAGAAATCACTTAGATAAATATTATTTTTCTCTGCAACCATATTATTAGGTTTGTACATCTACAAACAATTTTCAACAATAGTAAACTGTCATAGCACATTACTACCAGGTAAAGCAACCTCAAAACTTTGTTATATATACTTTATTAATGTCAAAAGAGTACGGGTATGCCATCGTTATAAGACCAATCATTGTGTTAATTTTCTGTTTCCAAAATTCAGATTATTGGGTATTACAAGATATTGTTGTTACAGATGAGTAAAATTTAGTACCAATATGTGATGTACTTGCTGTATCTTATTTGGTCCCCTTTTATCGGTTTGTCGAAACACAAGTTTTCGCGTGGGAAAAAGATGATTAATATATCAAATATCTAGAATACGTAATATTGTGTAATTTTCCGTGTTATCAAAGCAATTGTGGTGCATCATATTTTACTTGCTTTCATAATGCATAATGCGTTTTGTTAAAAATAACTACATATCCCAAAAGTACCCCTTTTAGAACGTCAACGATTGAGTTGTATTGGAAGAATACATTAGATGTGTTCTCATACGCAATAGTTTGTGATAATTGTTACAAACTAACACGTTTGGCGTTCTCGTACCCAAAAAACTTGCAAAGAAGGGAAAATTGAGAGAGCGAAATGACATTTCATTTTGAGGGGAAGTTGCAAATTGTTACTGGACAAATTTATCCCAGTAAAGACTTGCAAGTAGGAAAAACAACTGATCATAAGCAAAAGAAACTAACAAGCAAACGAACAATTGCAATTTACTTAGTGGAATATCAGCTGTTCGTTTTTGCTGGTTTTGCATTCTTGTACTTTTTGGCATATTTTTCTCTTTGAGAGCGAATGCTGTCAAATTCTCAGAAATTCGTTTGCTGGATGATTGTTACTGGAAAAGTACGAAAACACACCTATTGATTTAATGGAACAAATGTGGGGTAGAAATTGCGAGAAAAATAAATTACAAATGGCTCTTTTACATTCCTGATGAAGAAATTACAACATAATATCATGAAAAGTTTGTTAAAAGGATAGATGAGAAAATCCATATCATTATTAGCTTGGATAATCATCTCCTACATTCGTTTTTGGTGTATTGCGCTTCAAACTTTTGTAAAGTAATTTGAACTTAAAATATTTAAACATATGTTATATAAAATACCGACTTATTTAGAAACATCAACAATTTGTTGAGTGTGGACTGTGATTTGACGATTCATGCCGATGGTACTAAGAAAGCGCATTTACAGTTCACGTTTCACAATCCATGGTATAATCTCATATACGGGTTGTATAGGTTGTATATGCATTAAGCTGTGGTTTAGGACTTGACTTTGCTGGTCATGACAAAATGAGCCCAATACGATTTGGTATAGACAGAAGCTGAATTAGGGCCAGTTTTTCAGTGCGAGTTTAACTCTATTTGTCATTTAAACTAAGTTTTAACTCGATTTGCTGTTTTGCAGTCAAATTTCAACGTAGTTTAAACTAAGTTTAAATGCCCAATTTAGCTGGGTTAAAAAAGATTAACCTATAAGTTGTTCAGCTGTCTGTTCCTGCACTTCAGTCCATCTTTTCTTATTGCGGTTTAAAATAAATTTAAATTTTAACTCTGTTTACATAAAGTTAGTTTAATCGTGTACCGAAAAACTGGCCCTTAGCCTTCATCAGATAATGATCGGGATATGTAACAATAGGGGTTCAGATGATGGCTGATTGTATTTAAAAATCAATAGAAACATTCAAGTGGTTAAGTGTGAAACATAAACGCTTTATATTATATGTATGATTGTTTACTTTCCCAGAAAGAATTATCCAGCAACGAAATTTTAGAGAGTAAGAAAGAATTCGCTCTTAAACCGAAAATATCCAAAAACGTAAAAAAAAGCAATTTGCAAAAACAATTTTAATATCAAATCAATATCAAAAGGAAGCGATTCCAAGTAATTTGCTTACTAAAATGTAATCCATTGATAAAAAAAAAATAAATATGTGGCACTTAAAGCCCCAAAGGGCTCATTGGCCGAGCTTCTCTTCCATCACTGTTGTGCATCTTAAATTTGGACAGTATTAGAATGGACCTACTAATTTTAGCCGGTTCCGAACGGTAGAACACTTGTGACATCACTTTTTCTGAGCTTTGTCACAGAGTTCTTTTTAGAAGCTTTTCATGGCAAGTTTTTACTGTCGGAAGAATTGCCAATTGCTTACCGACAGGTGGGTACCGTTTGAAAGAAAAATCTTTTCGATATTAAATTTGTTATGCATCAGCCGGGTATTGAACCACGACCTACAGATCAGAAGGCGGACACACTAACCACTGAGCTACGGCACCCGTAATCCATTGATAGTTTATCTTTTTATAATTTTAAATTCGAGAATATTTTGTTGTTGTGTTTCAATCATATGTTTTTCTTGCTTATAAATTCTTACAAGTAAAAATATATCCAGTAAAACTTGTAAGTTCTCTCACAGCGAACTGTCATTTTATAGCCTAGACAGACGGCAGCCTAATTCCGGATTACCGAGTTAATTTGAATTAACTCGGGCATTAACTGCAGCTAATAGCCCAGACAGACGGCAGCCTAATTCCGGATTACCGGCGCACTTAATCCGAATAAAATAATAACCTGACAGACGACAGTACTGCGGATGAACTAAACGACTGATTGCTGTTTTATTAGGTCTGCTCACTTACATTACTATCACTATCAATTTCTGTCATCTGTCACTCTCGATATGAGAAAATCTACAAGAAGTACGTGAACTGAAAACTATCAGAAACTTGTAAATTGACATTCACAGTTCTTAATTGACAGCTGAATTTATTTGTTCGCCAACACTTTTCATGTTGAAAACTGTTAACAATTGTTGAAAGTTTTTTATAAGCGAACACACCTAATTTTTTGTAAAATAAATCGAGAAAAATTCACAATAGACAATTTTCAGCGGTGTTGCCAGCGCAAATTGACCTAATCCTCTTTTATTTTGAGAATTAACTCATAGAGTTTATGCGGATTAGCTGCAGTTAATGCCCGAGTTAATTCGAATAAACTCGGTAATCCGGAATTAGGCTGCCATCTGTCTAGGCTATAATCCGCATAAACTCTATGAGTTAATTCTCAAAATTAAAGAGGATTAGGGCAATTTGCGATGGCAACACTGCTGAAATAGACTATTGTGAATTTTTCTCCATCCATTTTAAAAAAATATTAGGTGTGTTCGCTTACAAACAACTTTCAACAATTATTAACAGTTTTCAACATGAAAAGTGTTGGCGAACAAATAAATCCAGCTGTCAATTACGAACGGTAAATGTCAATTTAATGTAAGTGGACAGACCTAATAAAACAGCAATCAGCCGTTTAGTTAATCCGCAGTACTGTCGTCTGTCAGGTTATTATTTTATTCGGATTAAGTGCGCCGGTAATCCGGAATTAGGCTGCCGTCTGTCTGGGCTATTACACTCATTTTCTCTTTCGTTGCAAGTTTTTTGTGTTAACAAACAATATTTGACAAAAAATGATGATAATTTGTCCGAATTTTTTATAAACAAACACAATTTATTTTAAAGTATAGTGTGACCATTTTTTGTTTTTCGATGTGTGTTGAAAGAAATAACACATCGCCTGGAAAGTCCGTAGAATCACAAATAGGCGTCGTCGCTAATTCAAAATCCATATAGTTTTTAGGAGATACTAACCTTCAAAGGATTCAAAATTTCATGGCAATCCGATCAAAACTTGTAGTGATTTCATTTGTAATATGTGGAAAAAAAAAAGAAGGAATGTATGTGGTTAATGAATATTTGGATTGTTTTGTTTGTAATGACGATGATATTTGCCATCATGAAACAGGTGCAATATAAAATGTCAGTGCAAGCATCACAATGTGCAACAACAAAAAAAAAAACGCTACAGTAGACAATAACGTACACAACATGACCAGTCGACATTTGTTTTGATTGGGCGCCATTATTCTCCATCCACATACCGTGATTGTCATGAGTGCCTCGGCTAGCAAAAGGGGATTGGGTCGTGTTTCTCAACCCGCCATGACACCACAATGGATGGACAATAACGTCGACCGAGGCCAACGCTAACACAGACATCTACACTAATACCATATACAGAAACTCATGACCTCACGCACCTGGCAGATGACATGCCTCCGTGTGCTCCTGGGTCTACCCGTCCAGCCTGGACCGTCTTGCACACCTCTTCTGGGAACGATCCCCACTAACAAACAAATTAAACGCCTGCAAGAATCACTCCACTTTCATCCACATCCCCCTATATCCCCCCTCTAAAAAAATTTTATCCGCACATACTAATTAACATTATATCATAATTATTAATTATATATTAAACCAAAAAAAAGAAGAATAACAACCAATGAAAGAAAAATTGTAAATATATAGAAATAATATAAAAAGAAATTGTAACATAAAGGGTTATCCATTTCGCGGTTTCAAAAGTATAGGGCTAGAATTCGACATCTGTCAAACTGAGTTGTTAAAACAATTTCTTTCTTTTTCAGTTCAAAGTCTGACATTTGCGAAAATGGATCGCTTAACTATCACACAACGCATTAAAAGTGTAAAAACCTACTACAAAAATGGTGATTCTGCCACAGCCACATATCGTGCTTTAAGAGGAGATTATGGTTTACATAATCGTCCAACTACGCAAGCAATTGGCAAAATTGTGAAGAAATATGAAGAGACTGGATCGGTTACAGATATTGTAAGGCCTGTGCATCATCGTTTCGCTCGTACCACCGAAAATATCGCTGCTGTAAGTGAAAGTGTTGCCGAAGACCCGAATGTGTCGATTCCTCGTCGTTCTCAGGAATTAGGACTGTCTTACGGCAGATTATGGCGTATTTTGCATTTGGATCTACACCTACATCCATATAAAATCCAGCTCACACAACAACTGAAGCCAGCTGACTATTCACAACGTCGTAGATACGTCGAATGGGTGCTTGAACAACAAGCGGTGGAAGGCGATTTTCCGAACAAAATTTTCTTCAGCGACGAAGCACATTTCTCACTCGGTGGGTATGTTAACAAACAAAATTGTCGTATTTGGGGTTCTGAGAATCCTCAAGTAATTCAAGAGAGGCCACTACATCCACAAAAAGTCACTGCTTGGTGCGCTCTTTGGTCCGGAGGTGTGATTGGACCTTACTTCTTCGAAAACGACGATGGAACGACTGTCACCGTCAATTCGGAGCGTTATGGTCATATGATAACCGACTTTTTTTTGCCTGCTATTGAAGAATACGACTTAGAGAATATGTGGTTTCAACAAGACGGTGCCACATGCCACACAACTCGAGCGAATATGGCTTTATTGCAAGAGAAATTTTCTGGCCGCGTAATTTCTCGTCGTGGCGATATCAAGTGGCCACCAAGATCATGCGATTTGACACCGCTTGAATTTTTTTTGTAGGGCTACGCGAAAGACCGTGTTTATGCAGATAAACCTTTAACTCTTGAGCACCTAAAAACCAATATTCGTCACGTTATGGCTGAGATACCGCCCAATATGTGTCAAAAAGTGGTTGAAAATTACCTCAAAAGAATCGATGCTTGCAACAATTCGCGTGGTGGTCATTTAAATGATGTAGTATTTCACACATAATGTCAATGTTCAAACTTTATAATAAAAAAGAAATATCATGATAAAAAATATTTTATATGTGTTTTATTTACATTTACTTTTGAAACCGCAAAATGGATAACCCTTTATAAATAAAGGTATAAATAAATATAATTAAATGTGTGATAAATATGATTAGTTTCTAGAATAATTAAGTAAATAGAGGTATAAATATACAAATGTAACATATAAGGTATAATATATAATATATATATATATATACATATAAAACAAATAATTTTTATGGATATAACGGAAAAAATGTAATTACTAACACAAATAAAAGGGTACTATATATGTGCATATATTAATATACATTAGATATATATGTTGGTTATATACATCTATCCATATGTATGCACTTATTAGTATATAAACGGAAATATTCTTTTCTTTGATTTTCTTTTCACTAAATGTATAGATTTGGGCGATGTATGAAATGTATTTTCGTAAGTATGGGTATATGTGATTCAACAGATACACATGTCCTTAACGGGCCGATATATATATATATATATTTATATATATATATGTTTATATATATATATATATATATATATATATGTATATATATATATATATATATATATATATATATATATATATATATGTATATATATATATATGTAAATTCGGCAGTATGATAATACAGGGAAGACGAAAAAAATGGGGAAATTCCAACACGACGATGACGATACAAACGCAACAGATTTCTTGTATTTACTAAAATATAGGGCTCCCTAAACCTATTGAGCTCAATGGGGTGGGAATCACCTAGGCACGTATATATGTATGTGCCACAAGAACCTGCAAATAAAAACGAGACGATTCCACCACTTGATTACCGTTTCCCTTATGACGATTATCTTTTTACTTCTTTATGTACGATCGCACCCAAATTCAAATACCATATGATATATGTATACATATACATTCCTCCCATATCAGGTACATACGCACACTATACAAATTAAAATCTCCAAATATTATCTTTTAAATAATAAATAATCAATAAAAAACAAATTAGGACGACATTTACACTGATTCTTAGACTAAGGCATAATAAACACTTCCTCCGAGTCGCCATAAAAGAAAACTGATCTGCTGGAACATTTATTGCTATGGTGTCGCTTACACGAAACGTACAGCTAATCAAACCTATTATCTTTCTGGTCTAAAATCGTATTCTTTATATCTTCCTCTGCGTACGTAGCACAGAAACAAAATTATGGTACCGTGTGTTGTGTATAAGTAGTGAGTTTGTCAGTATGGTGGTCTACTCGTTATATCATGTGCAACTACCACGCTGCCAGCTGACTCAGCAAGGCTAATTAAGTTTCCTGATCAATTCATTACGGGATTAACAATATACCCGTGAATATTATAGGGCGGAATAGTTATATGGGGCCCCCACTAATGATAAAAAAATATAAAAAATAACAAACATCACTTATCTTTCTTAAAAAAACAGGATACCAGGATTGCAACAAAAAAATAACCGCACCTCTGGTTCATCAGGCCTCTGGTGTGACATCCGTCCTCTAGTACCTCCACATATGCATATGTGCGCACTTTATATTTCATAAATAACGATCGTACTAGACGGATTTTATATCGCCACTACGTCATTTTATTAGTTATAGCATTGTTAAAACACACATGCATACACTTCAGTGTTATAAGAATCAGCTAATATCATCACTCTTAAACAAAACTACACCACAATACACCGATCAAATAATACCGACACGGCACGTTTCAAATTTTTCAACCAACTAACAACAAACATATGTGTTATATTTTCAAATATATAAGCCATAAGAAAATTAAAATAAAAAACTGAAAATCTTTGCGAATGAACAACACTATAAAAGAGCACTTTAAAGAAACGAAAATTCTACGTTACACCACCATATTCACATAAGAAATAAGTAGCAGCGTTAAATGCAATATTGTTTTAAATGAATCATATTTTGCAAGTTTTACACATGAATCCTTTTTTTATTTGGTTTTAAAGATGTTTTCTTGAATTAATAGATAGGTTATAGTTTTATTTTGATGTATGTAAATACATATATTATACTTTTGTACCTTCTTGCAGATACAGTTTAACTTAATTTACAAGCGTGTGTTTTTTTAATTAGTTTTTTATTTTAATTTTCTTATGGCTTATATATTTGAAAATATAACACATATGTATGTTTGAATTACATAAAGCTTGAAATTTGATATTTAAATATCACGATGATACCTGCCGACATTACAGGGAAATATGTGTAGGGTTTGTGCCATTTCAAGTCACTTTTAGGGACCTACAACCTAAACTGACAATTTTAAATACCCGAAAAACTCTTGAAATTCAATTTGAACTTCCTTTTGAATAATGTAACTACATACCGTTACCTAAATATTGAAAGCCTCCAACATTTCTATGTTTGATTTGAATCCTTTATCCTTTAGATGTATATAGCTGGTACCTACATGACTTTACAAATATGACTTTACTTTAATATATATATAGATATGTATATATATATGACTTTAATTACTACTTACCTTTCATTTACTTACTTGAATCACTTGAATTCCATACTTACTCATCAAAATTTCGAATTGTTTATTTTCCTCGATAGAAAACGATAGAATATTATTGGAATATACCTTGTATTTTGTCCTTCAGAGAAATAGTGTTAGGTAGTGTTAGGTCCATGTCGATGGCAGCAACCTTGACGTGGTGACTTGGCTTACCCATTATCAATAAAATTACTCATAAAATTTAAAAAAGTAGTTTTATTGATAGTGGAACTAATAGCTGCCTAATTAAATTCTAACACAAATTCCTTTACAGGCAACAGCAACGGAACATTGATGGCAACATAATTATTAATAATTCGCTATAATCATAATTTATATCAAACATGCACTTAACAAGTTGTAATATTTAATTTAATGTTTATTTTAAGTTTTCAGTACCATCGTTCAATTTCCGAAGGTAAGGAACAAAACAAAAAGAGAAAGAAGGTAAGGAACAAAACAAAACACCAAGATTTTGACAGTTCTTTGTCATGATGGTACCATTGCGTGGCAAAATAAGGAAGATAGACAAATTGTAAAAGATTTCTCTTGGCTGCGCCATATAATGTACCATGATAACACGATTATGTATGAATAGAGGTAAGGCATCTACCGACAATCACAAGCAAAAATACATGCATACTCCATAAAGTATTTGCAAGATTTCATTGAAAATTTCTCAAAAACAATTGAAATTTTCAATGTAAATTTTCGAATGATTTCCATGCAAATTTTATGAATGAAAATTCTACATACGTTTATACGTATGGAATTTACTATTGAATTTTTTACGTTGTCATGGCTACATGTGTATATGATTGTATGATGTAGGCAAATTTTGTATTTCATATTTTGAAAAATTGCTTATTGTTTTCCATGGGCGCCTGATAAATCCAATTTCGTTTTGTTCAAATATATTTTTTCATTTTTCATATAAAACTTCAACGTAGCATTTTCCATATAAATAATATTTTTTCATAAATAAATAAATATCAAATTTTCATAAAGAAATATAATACTTTCAAACTCAACCAAATGCGAGAGCACCACTCAAAAAATTTCGATTTTAAGTTAAAATTTTCATATATAGCTACCGTTTGAGTGGGACCGCGTTTTAGTCTTACCTGAAATTCACATGCTGTCGGGTATGCAGCTTCTTTAGTTCAATATTCTTTGGTGAGACAACCTCAAGACACAGTTGTCAGCTGTAGATATTGGAGTCATATCTGACATGACAAGCTCAGTTTGACAGGCCACACGCAACACATTTGCGATTTTGAAAACAATGGATTCAAAATGGATTTATGGTTACAATGCGATGAACTTGCTCTATTGTGCCGTGCTGTTTTCCAAATCCAAATTGATATTGGGGAATCAATGATCAGTTTTTCTAATACTTTTGAGAGTAGAGGCAGGAGGCTGATAGGTTTGTACGATGCAACTTTTGTAGGATCTCTTCCTGATTTTGCTATTATTATCACTTTTAACGTTTTCTATCATTTGGGATAGCGTTTAATGCGGGGGATAGCAATGAAAATGTGCATAAGGTAAATTACTGAAGCTAGAGGTAGCTTTCTTATCATTTACCACTAATTTTGTCTGGAGCAGGTGATATTTTTCTGTTAAATTTCAGGCGTTGTTGTGAATTTTGATTCCGGTAGTGAGGACTAACAGGCATACAAATGTTGCTTGAAAGTAGACTCTACTGAAATCCTCGAAAACATGATGTTATAGTGGTACATCTTGAGAATAATGTTTGTAGTAACCTTGATTGATTTTTTATAATTTTTGCGTTGAATTGATTTATGTTTTTGAAGTGGATAGAGAGAGCTTTAGTGGATTTTGTTTTAAAACACTAACGTATGATTTGACCTTTGTTTGTGATACTGGCTTCAGAGGCTGTTTAGTAATGGAGCAATTGTTCTTTATGGATGCATATACGGAGCAACCGCTCAAATTTCCATCGCCTTTAGACTTTGTGCATATGATTGATGACAGGTGACAGCTTCTAGTGATTAAATTTTTGTTTGATGCACTCACTGACGCTGTTGCCATAATATTAGATATTTTGTTTACAAATTCAATTTATATATTTTTAGCTAGTGGTATCATTAAAATCAGAAACATTTGTAAAATTATTTACACAGCGATATCATTAAAACATTAAATGCAATCATAACACAAAATATTAAAAAAAAAAAAGCATTTTATATGTAACTAATTAAAGTAAGAATGTCTCTTATAAAAATAAACATTTTATTTGGTATTTGTTAACATCTCTAAAGCCTTGTCCATTTTGATTGTTTGACGCTTTATTTCTTGAGAATATTCCCAAAATTTTGTAAGACGTTGTTCGTTGTTTGAGCAAAAATCACGAAAATCTTTAAGCAGATACAATTGGAAAAGTTCATTCTCTGAAGAACTATTGATGGTTAATGCCTTCCATTTCTTATTGGGGATCATATGGTTCCATGCCCAAAGGAAACCAACCTAAAATGAATATGTAAAAAGATGATATCAAGATAAAGAATTGAAAGTCTATATTAACTTTTAATTCGTAATTGGAAGTTTACATACCTTTTTGGGTACATTGGTATTGTTGGTGTGACCATACACGCATCTAGTAATATTTGCCTCTTGATTGTCACTTGACGATGCTTGAATCTTCTGCGCTTCTTTGAGACACCTACATAAATATTATATACTATAATCAAAGTGCACACAAATGTACTAACAATTCCAATAAAAATTTAATTGTTATTGCCGCCTATATTAAAAATAGTTCGAAATATTTTATTTAGATTAAGAGTATGTAATAAATATGGTTTTACTGCTTACAAAATAATACAAAATGAAAATTTCGGAGAGAGAACAAGAGAGTGAATGAAGTAATGATTTAAATTACATTGGCCCGTCGTCAGATGCAAAATAAAACGAGATTTTAAAAAAAGTATAGTATAGAAATTAAAAAAAAATTATAGTATACTAACACAAGTATTCTACTTCAACTTTGCTCTAACTTTTTTCAAGTAAAATCTCAAATAATCGAACATGGTTATAATTCGAACATTAGTAAAGATAATATACATACCTTATTAGGACAAATACATTTCCTGTACAATGTACAAATTGATATTCCTTAGGTGACTGTAAAAAAAATGATCGTTACATTCTAAAATATAGTATGTACTAGTCCAGAACGAGTCTATATACGAGTACTTACATCATTCTTAGAGAATGTCTTCTCCAAAACACAAGGATAGAAGCCAAAACGAGCCAATATAGCTTCTTGAAAGAGTAACATTCGATCAGAACGGCTTTCTTCAGGGAATTCTAACAATTTAAACAAAATATCAAAAAAAAAAAAATGTTCAGAATAAATTTAACAATTTCTATTTTAATATACTTAATATACCTTCAAATAGGATCTTGCTATCTTGTTGGAGAAAATCTTCTGCCAAAGGTATAAAAATAGGTCCTCTTAATGGATCAGCCTTTTCAGTAAATGGTCCAGCCATTGGATCACATGGCACTGGCACTAGTTGGTAGCCACATTGGTTAGCTTTCCGTGTCCAACCATATATCTGGAAGTTTAATTATATACATATATATATATATATATATACACTTATAAATGTATAAGTATATATTAAAGGTTTGCATGGGTTCACTCATACAGAGTGTACAGGGAATTAGAGCGATGGGTAATATCAATACTTGGTTGCTCTCTCTCTCTCTCTCTCTCTCTCTGCAGTATACATCCATATCCAATTGATATATGCACGGTCATCTAAAGAAGGGTATGTACTGATTCTAGGGGTCAACAAACCAAACCTGCCTCCAAAACCATTTACAAGCATTCACCTCCTCGGAAGAATGGATCTCTAACAGTCCTAATTTGAACCTGCTGGATTACATATTTTTTAGTGGACATGGTTAACCACAAAAGATATCCCAACCCTGATTCTCTTAAGAGAGCTTTGATTAGTGCTGTGACCAATTTTCCAGCGTTCGAGATGGTTCAACCATTAAAAACATTAAGGGGGTGTTCCCGGGTAGAAGTTTGAAAAAATCGATTTTTTTTTGGCGTTTTATTGTACCTTATACTATATACTATCACCCCCAAAGTCGTTTTTCAATCCGCAAACTCAGTACCCACTTTTTTGCATGTTAATTGAAGTAATCCTGGTCCTGCTGTCATGTCATGTCAAAACTTTAAACGCGTTTTTCTCGAAACCACATTTTTTGTACTGGCCGATAACTTTTCTCAGCAACTATGAGAGGTATCGACTTGAAATTTTGGGAAACTGTTCTAGATAGTTTTCATTGGATGCTAAACCAAAGTTTTCATCAAAAAATTATTGTTAAATATAAGGTGGCAAAACTGGACAATTTTTTTTCATATGGCCGCCATTTTGTTTCTAATCAACATTTTGACTAAAACTGTGGTTTAGCGGAATTTATTGCAGATAATTGCATACCCATTTCTGTTTCAGATTACTGGTTCCCGAAATTTCTTATCGGCCAGCAGTGAAAATCAGCGTGACATGGTCACATTGACCACTGAAAATTTGTACTTAGAAAATAAAATTTTTTGACACAAATATGAGTTTCTGTTCTCCAAATAATAAGGAACAACAAGCAAAAAACCAGAATATTGCATGTTGCCTTGTAGCTCCAAAATAATTTTTTGAAAAACAGCCTAAAATCGGCATTCTAGACGGTAACACCCCCTTAACGTTACGTGAATAAAAATGAAGAAGACGCATAATAATATGTACTCCCCTTCGCCGTTGCACTGACGATATGATTACAGCAAACAGTAATTTAACTCACCAAATCCCATACTATAGGTCCCGAGGATGTAACCCATTCAACAACAATTTCAAACGCATTGCCAGGCTGCATAACAGTATGATATTTAACATGACCCCATTCCATGCGATTACTCTTCTGATTCACATCGATCTCCAGATGTGAACGTCTATAGGTAGTATCTAATACAACAATAAATAAGTATTTATGTATAGTATGTATAGGACTCAAAAACAAATATGCAAATATGAATAGTTATTAGTCATATTCGCACAGTTTTCAAAAAGTATCTTATATAATTATCTAGTATCTAATATCTATATGGTATCCTTTACTATTTTTGCTATAGTCGGCACATGATAGTGGTGTGAGGACGTCCTTTAAAAAGTTTGGTATACTTTGTGAGGGAGCATCATCCGTCCACAGGTGACTACAACCTTGTATTTCAATTTCCATCCATTCATTCTCAAAGGCAAAAAGATCGTTTAATGTTTTTACATATCCTTAAAAGAAAATATAAGTTATAGCCATCATTTACATAGATTTGAACATTCTAAGAACCTTTCGTATTAGTATCTTGTTGGACAATATAATACAGGAAAAAACCGGGAATTATCGGCTTATCCCAATTTCCGGAAGCATGGCAAATCATTTTTTCTCTGAAATTAATAAATATAATTGATATTAGTTGAAGCCAATAGCTAAAAATTATATCAAATATTGTACTTTCGCATTGATTCCAATACAACCAATGGATTATTTTTATTATCAAGGCGTGATTTAAGCCACATAAGTGCATCGTATGAAGTGAATGTACATGGTGGCAGACTAGGTGTTTCCGAAAAAAAGCCCACCCCTGTTACAGGGTGTTTCATTGAGTCCAGTATTTCCATAAGTGTGGCATTTGGACGAAATTTAACGTCAGCTATGCAACTGCAAAATATTTTGTGTAAAATTATATATAAAATTTCCATATACCAGATAAACCTGTCGTCCTGATCATCATGGATACTACGACCACTAGTCAACTCTGAAGTGCTAGCTAAAGCAGCTGCATCTGCAGCAGGTGAAATACGCCCACGGTCTATCTTCATCACAGAGCGTGATAAAAAACTGTAATTAACAAATATTTCTTTAATATATCCTTTTTATTTATGTATATATTTTGTAATGCATATTAATATGATGCAAAATAAAACGTTCATAATTAGTATTGATATTGATATGTTTGCATTTTATTGTGGTTGTTGCTGTTATACATATGGACTTAATAGCCGTTTTATTAGACACGTAGTATAACGAAACAAGGCGTAACAGGGCGGAATAAGTAATGCTTAAATTTATATAATTGAAACTTTCGTCTCTACATTACTGAACGTGACAATAACATAGTCGTGAAGATTTGTACTGCAAAATAAGACGTAAGCATGATCGATAAGCGTTAAACAAAAGTTTAATAATAGACAAGGAAAATTATTTAATACACAAAATGCAATTTAATCAATAAATACATAGATTAAGATATACTAAACATATTTATTATAATTTTTTTTTTTAATACCTTGGTCTTTTCTCTGGTAGACGATTGCTGCCGACTCTATCGCGAAATGGTGAATTCCCAAGACACTGTAAGAATACGTGACACCGGTTATTTTAAAATCAAGTTGCTTTACGCAAGAAATAAAATAATGAAATGATGTATGTTAGTTGATGCATTAGTGTAGAGGAATATTGAATGGAAATTAAGACAAGAGACAAATGCTTCGAGCAAAAATAAATTTAAGACGAGACGATATATATATATAAATATATATATATATATATATGTATGTATATATATATATATATATATATATATATATATATATATATATATATATGTATGTATATATATATATGTATATAAATATATATATATATATATATATATATATATATATATATATATATATATATATATATATATTGTACATATAAAGATAAAGATACCAAGTGTATGCATATCAACTCAATGTTTATTGTGAACGAGCCAAGACTTTTTTATTGCTTTGATATATATCAACAATGGTTAAAAATAATTATTTTGAAAGTGGTTAAAAAATTATACTTCCAATTTCTCTATATCATGCCAGCCACATCCCATTAAAAAAATTGAACAATATGATGGATCTAAAATTTAATACTTGTGCCCTTAAGCTCTATTAGTGGAGATTGAAAGAGATATTTATATATTCTAAAATGTTTAATCTTTTCCAGTTTTTGTTAGAACCAAAATTGATGATTGATCCATTAACTAATAGTTGTGCCCTTGAGCTTTATTAGTAGAAGTTTTTGATTTTTTATTGCTTGCAACGATATTCAAAAATTATTTGGACATATTTTGAATTTTCTAAATATTGGTTGACCTGTACTAAAAACATCTTTAAATTATTTGCAATCTAAAACATACATATATGATCATTCCTTTGTCCAAACATGGTTTTCCACAGTTTTTTACAATGATCGGCAGCAACAGTTTCATCACTCATCATATGGGTGTGTGCGAGTTCGTCTAAATTTTAAGATCTAAATTGATATG
Source organism: Megamerina dolium (assembly GCA_963854835.1). Taxonomy (NCBI): domain Eukaryota; kingdom Metazoa; phylum Arthropoda; class Insecta; order Diptera; family Megamerinidae; genus Megamerina; species Megamerina dolium. The sequence goes on along the minus strand of OY978528.1, from coordinate 26,330,363 downwards.
ACACTGGAATATTACAACACTGCTTCGAAATAGGAAAGAGAATTGACAAAAGTGTGCGAGTTCATTTCTAAATTTGACATTTCCTAAATGGAGAAACAAACAAAAAAAAAAAAACAGCAATTTGATCGTTTTCGTGTTTAAAAATAAAGAATAGAGCTTCTCTTTTCCTTTTTCTTTATTTTTCTAATATTTATTTTGTTCTGTTTCAAACCAAAAAGTAACTCTTAACGAATTTCACTGTTCTGTGGTAATACAGTTTTAATTTTTTCACAGCTAATATTTGGGTATGAAGCTGTTGCTTGAAAATTTCCTAAATTGTTCCTGTTCACTGTATTATCGACATATTTCCGAGAATTTAGGAAAAGGTCACAATTTAGACACCAATTTAGGCAAACTCGCACATACTACTCCATATTTCAATTTAATTTTAATTCAATTTCAGTCAAATTTTTATCACTCAAGACTCAGAAAAGCAAATTTCTTGATTCTTATTTAGGAGCTTCCTTTATGAGTATTATCCACCGATGAAGGAAATAACACATTTATAGACTAATAAGTATGAATCATAAATGACTCTCAAATATAGATCAAATAAGACTTATAAATTGGATGAAATCCTTCCTACATGAATTTATTAGTCTTTTTTGAATCTTTATGACTCATGTGAACGTTTTACTACTCTTTTCTGTCTGAAATTATGAACCTTTTTTGATTCTATTTTATATCTTAAATTAGCTCATTTTTGAGTGTTTTGTGAATCATTAATATGAAATTAGAGCTCTAATTTTGAAAATTGTAAAAAATGGGTACCAACTCGAAATATATATATTTTGATAAATTTTATATATTTATACGCAATAATCTTCCCTATTATGGTTGGAGTTTTCGGAAATATGTTTTTTGTTTAGGATTCAAGTGAAAGTTCGAGTGATTATTGTGAATGCTGGTTGTCCATGTTGATTAGAGAAATAGGTTAAACAATTGCAACATTTATTTCTTCTGTAACATGTACTATTCGCTATACTGCACCTTCGGGATTAAACTGTTTATCAAATTGAAGCCAGTTAAAGACAGCTTCCTACAATGGGCTTAATAAAAAAAATAAAAATAAATATGTGGCACTTAAAGCCCCAAAGGGCTCATTGGCCGAGCTTCTCTTCCATTACTGTTGTGCGTCTTAAATTTTGGACAGTATTAGAATGGACCTACTTATTTTAGCCGATTCCGAACGGCAGAACACTTGTGACATCACTTTTTCTGAGCTTTGTCACAGAGTTCTTTTTTAGAAGCTTTTTCATGGCAAGTTGTTACTGTCGGAAGAATTGCCAATTGCTTGCCGACAGGTGGGTACCGTTCGAAAGAAAAACCTTTTCGATATTAAATTTGTTATGCATCAGCCGGGTATTGAACCACGACCTACAGATCAGAAGGCGAACACACTAACCACTGAGCTACGGCACCCACTGGGCTTAATAACATTTGTTTAAAACCTCCACCTCTTGTTACGCTACACTGCTTTGTTGTGGGTTACAGACATTTTTAGAGTACGTTTGAGCGCTCAAAAAGATTCGGAAATAAAAACATAATATGAACATGTTCTGGAATGCACCAAAGGCCAAAATTATGGTTCTTCTTAAAGTTATATTTCTGAGCGCTCAAATTCTTATGATGAAAATTTTTGATGAAAATATCTTATCATATAAATATGTATATTAGGGTGCATCTATTTTATTTTTTTAACAAGCGTATAGCACAAATGTAATTTACGGAAAATTCTAATATAATTTTCCCAAAAAGACATAGTTTTAAAATCACACCGAGCTTCTGATTTTCGACGAGAAGCAATATGGTGAAATAACCTTACAGGCCATATCTCAAGAACCTCTGGTCCGATTTGTTTCAAATTTGGTATGTAGACGTTTCTTATAGATTAGGCGCACTTAATCCGAATAAAATATTAACCTGACAGACGGCAGTATTGCGGATTAACTAAACGACTGATTGCTGTTTTATTAGGTCTGCTCCCTTACATTACTATCACTATCAATTTCTGTTATCTGTCACTCTCGATATGATAAAATCTACAAGAAGTACGTGAACTGAAAACTACCAGAAACTTGTAAATTGGCATTCACAGTTCGTAATTGACAGCTGGATTTATTTGTTCGCCAACGCTTTTCATGTTGAAAACTGTTATCAATTGTTGAAAGTTTTTTGTTAGCGGCCAAACCTAATATTTTGTAAAATGGATCGAGAAAAATTTACAATAGAAAATTTTCAGCAGTGTTGCCATCGCAAATTGCCCTAATACTCTTTTATTTTGAGAATTAACTCATAGAGTTAATGCGGATTAGCTGCAGTTAATGCCCGAGTTAATTCGAATTAACTCGGTAATCCGGAATTAGGCTGCCGTCTAGGCTATTACTGACTGAAAAATCTGATGTAAAATTCCGGAGCAAAACTGAGCCCGTATTCGTGATCAGCGAATAGAAATGGTACTTTTTTAATTTGTGTGTTATCCAACAAAACTCCTCAAAGGCCTCAATTGGGCACATATTTTTTTTTTTTGGAAATGAGCACAGATATAGAAAGCTGAGAAAATTTTCTTTTGAACAAACCCTTAGATTGATAGAGGTTGATATTTTTATCAATTTCAATTTATAGAATAAAAGTGCTTAGTGCTTATACATAAATTTTCTCGTAGTAAATCTGAAGCTCAGTTTTGATTTTAGAACTATAAAATTTCCCGTGGGTTACGTTTCTGCTATTTCAATCCCAAAAAAATCGATGCACTCTAATATATGTCATAATTAATGTAATTAAAGAAAATTATGAAGTGGAGTGGGAGCAAAACGAGTTTCAAGTTATGTGCAATTTATAATATATACATATATATATATATATATATATATATATATATATATATATATATGTATATATATATACATATATATATATATATATATATATATATATATATATATATACATATACACATATATATACATATATATATATATATATATATATATATATATATATATATATATATATATATGCATATATATAGATTTCGACATTTGTTTGATTTTTTTTTTTAGTTTAGGTAGACAACCTGATTAGGTGGCGGTCTGGATATTATGCTCGTACTGTGACGCCTTCTTGTTAGATGACTTTGTTGTGCTGTAGGGCTCTCCTGTAAAAATGGTTCGAACTCAAATGTACATGTAAGGCATAGAAGCAAACGGCTCACAATTAAATAGTAAGATCAATAGGTAACGATTAAACGATTATAAGTAGAACGGAAATACAAATATATTAAAAAATAAAGATTAGAACAATTTCAGTAAATATAAATTAAAATATTAATATAAATACATATAAAAGCAGAATAATATCTCAAATTTTGTTCATATTAAGAGGAACAATTATTTAGTAAAGGAATACTTGTTATATGGAGTTTAATTGCAATAAATTTATTTAGAACAATTTCACAATTTTCCTCGAGTAATGTTATGAGTGTACAGAAAAGATTCTTTTGTCATGGTATAATTAAAATTTATTTATAATTAAATTATACAGTAGTAGATATATAAAAAAAATTTTCGATTTCACCAAACTTTTCCCAGTTTTCAAATGCCTGGTTTTCTCCCAATTTTTCTATTTATGAAATCATTCGTTCGTAAGTAAAAAATTACTTTATAATTACGATATGTACATAGGAACGAGTCAAATTTTTTGAGCGAAAAGAAGTGATTGCACGATGTGTTTTGGCCTGTAAATCTTAGTATTACCATAAAATTGGTTTACCCATACAAAATAAATTAAAGCAAGCGTTTACGCTCACAGAAAATTGGCTATATATTAGCTATGTATGGAGAGTTAAGTGGCGAAGTTTATCCCTACTTAGCTGTTAGTTGTAGATAAAAAGTAGCGTTGCCACAGTGCAGTTTGTTATTTGTTATCGAATAACATGCAAATAGAATGAAATGGCCGAACACAATTATTTGCAATTAATGTTAATGATGTTAAATATTATTTTTCTGTTAAGCTATATGGATATATAGTGCTAAATTAATATATGTTAAATATTATTATGTTAAATATTATTCGATATTGATGACAAATGTCAGATATCATATAAATAATTGTGAATGCATGTTTTATTTATCATCATTGCTATTAATATGACAAGTGGATGTCGCCACAGAGTGGTTTGCTGTTTGTAACCGAAATTTATAAACAAAAGTTCATACCTAAATGTCAGACAGATAAAGGCGGAGCAATTGGAACAATGTTGGTTATGATTTTTCAGCTAATATCTGTGTCGATTTTAATTGAAAAATATTTTTTTAATAGATATGTGGCACTTTTGGCCCAGGCTCTCTTCCGGTAGTGTTCTGCGTACTGGAAGAGACCGTACTGAAGGGACCGACTATTTATATTAGTCGGTTTCGAACGGCAGAATCCTTGTGAAATCATTTTTCAGAGCTTTGTCACAGAGCTCTTTTAGAAGCTTTTTCATGGCAAATTGTTACTGCCAGAAGAATTCCCAATTGCTTGCCGACAGGTGGGTACTGTTCGAAGGAAAAATCTTTACGTTTCAGCCGGGGATTGAAGCCTCGACCTACAGATCAGAAGGCCAACGCACTAACCACTGAGCTACGGCACGGATTTCAATTACATATATTAAAAAACAGTCGTCCAAATTCGATAGTGATAGCAAATTTTCGATAACATATGCTAATAGCGGATGAGCGATTTGTCATGCATTGATAATTATATATGAGCGTTAAAAAATACAACTATTATTAGAATACAAATAATTGTTTGAATTTAACCATTTTTGCTCAACCGAATGTCGTGTTATATGATCGAATTATTGTCGAGTTTTATTGGTGGTCAAAAATGCACTTATAGTTAAGGCATTAGAGGACACAACATTAACATTGCTGGTGATCGTCAACATTATTCAGAAAATCAAATGACATAATTGTGAAACAAGTTTCAAAATTAAGCCATTCATAATAAAGGGAATAATTTTTATTGCAATTAAAACCTCCAAAATAATAAATGTTGTTAAATAATAAATAAGCTGCAACATGTAAAATAAATAAATAAATATATATATATATATATATATATATATATATATATATATATATATATATATATATACATATAGATATGTATATATATAGTAAAAAGACATCCATTATTTTTTCAATCGATGGCTTTGGTAATCTGTACCTCACGTTCTATAATTGCAATCGGGTTACGCTAAATGGCGTAAATTCGGATTATTCCAACTATGCTAAATAAAGTCTTAAATTTCGTGCAAAAACAATGGATTTCTTTTTACTATACCTTATTATAGTACATACAAGTTTTATTTAAATCATGGTAAACTTTTGAAAACGTCTTACGCGCACTTTTCGATTAATTTGCCGTTTTAATTTGTTTATATGTAGTTCCATTAAACGCAAGAAGTCTTCAATTCTCTGCTTACTGTTATCAAGGGTTAATTCAGTAAATATATCATAATACCGTGAACAACCCGTTTCGATGATTTTATTTACTGCTATATTATCCTTTGGCAGTAAATACATACGATAACGCCAATATTTCATGCCCTGCAAAAATAATTTTGAAACAGTATTTATAAAAAAAAAAATAGTAGATGTGGGCAATTTAACGACTTACTTCCGTTAATGGATAATCTATATCACCACGTGTACAAATATAAAGATCCATGTAGTTCCAATTGAAATTTTCTAGTTTTTCGGTTTTAAAATTAACACCTGCTATTTCATAGTTATCATGTTGTGGTGCGTGGAAACGATATCGATAAGCGACATTAATTGGTGGGTAAGGATGCCTAAGGAAATAAAATACAATTTTGCGTGTTAACATAATTTTTGTGCGATACAGATAACTGAACGTAATCATACTCACCTTGGTCGATAACCGGTTGCAGTAATTACAGACCCAGTTAATGATACTTTATGAAATATTCGACCAATCGAGAGTAAATATTCCTTTGTTAATTCAGTAGGCGGTTTCATTGATAAAACTGATGGATTTCTTTGATGTTGGTGTTGCATGTGAAGTTTTTGTAATTGCTGCTTTAGATTACCACCACAACAAGGTGCATTTTCAGGTGGTGCACTTTTCTTTTCAGATGTAATAAATTGAAACCCTTGTGCTAAACGCTGCGATACAATTTCTTTGAAAACCTCGTCTGTGGTCAATGGTTTACGATACACAGCACGACTTGTTGCATAATCCAAATTAACATCATCTGGTAGCAGGGTGTAAGAGGTTACGACGTAATCATTGTGCAATGATCGTTTATCAGGAAAATAATCCGTAGTTATTGGAAGACAAGCTGGTATGGTAAGCGATTTCCAATCGACTCCTGGATTATAGTTAAATAATTTTTTTAAAAACATCAATTATAGAACATATCGCACTCAAAATTCAAAAATGAAGTGAAAATTACAAATTTGGAGTGCAAATTACACAATGAACGAAAGCTGAAACGCTACTAATTGTAATACCTGTTATTAAAGCCGATGTCCATTCTTGTTCGCCAGTTGCACCCCACAGAAAGCTTTTAGCTGGTGACACCAAAGCTGATGATGTAGCAACTACTCCTATACCGGTTGTTGAAGTACTACTAGCAATTCCGGAAGAATTAAGAAGCGAATTGTTACGTTTCCTAAGAACTACAAAATATATAAATTATGAAGATTTCATAAAAAATTATATTACTTATAAGCGAAAACTTACAATCAACATTTGTCCCCATCTCAGGATGCGTTGAAAATGATGGACAATCTGATTTGTGGTCATAATCAGAAGAATTAAAATCCAAACTGTGATCATTTTCACAGTATGCCCTCGGTTTATTTGGTACTGCTTGATAATGATGTTGCTGGATAAGTTCACCAGTGCGACCCTAAGGAAGTGGATATGTTATGAAAAATCAATATTATGAATAAATCCAATAAATTATACCTTTGGGAATATGTGAGTCCAGCGTCGGCGATTTGATGTCAGTTTAATAGTGACATTTGATGGATCAAATGGATTTATTAAGGAACGACCTGGTCGTACGATGGGTGCCACAGAAACAATAGAACAACGTGAATTTTCATCAGAAGCCAGTGAGTCCGAAAAGTTTAGAGAATCCGTCTTGATATTATATAATAGAGAACATATATGTACACTATCAGTCAAATTTATGGAAACCCTTAGTAAAAATCAAATTATTCATGTTTGCCACTACGTTAAGTAGACTTAATCCATATTCGATGTTTCTGTATGATTATCTAGTATAAGTATATTTGGTTTTTTATTTAAATGGAATTTAATCGGACAGTTAGGCCAGTATCTTTTCGTTGAAATAAACACTTTTTAATTTGATAGAAGCAGCATATATTTTTAGCATTCTTCCAACAAGCTTTCATAGTCTTTACTGATTATTTCGTACCTATTTCAAGCAATCCCCCAACATATATATGATACTTGTAGGCTCTGAAGAGCCCTTTGATCCAGATTCTCTTCCACTACTGTTACGTGTGTTAAATGTTGCGACATTATTAGAAGGGACATACTAATATTAACCGGTCCCGAATGGTAGACGCCTTGTGACATAACCTTTTCCGAGGAATAGTTGGTGCCGGAGAAGTTGCCAATTGCTTGCCGATCGGTGGATACCGTTCGAATGAAACATATTTTCTTCAGCCGGGTATTGAACACACGACCTACAGTTCAGAAGGCACTAACCACTGAGCTGTGGCACCCACCACTTGGCCAAGCACTAGAAAAAAATATTAAAATATTTAAACAAAATTTAGCACGAGTCACCTTGCGGTTCAAGTGTACGGATGGGACTGATAATGGGCACGATCTTTCCAATGCTCCGCCCAAACGGAGCAACAAGAGACTAAACTCCGAATAAAAAAAAATTTTACTTGCCACAACTGATTTAATATCTCATGTAGGACAACAAAATTTGGCATGTATCATAAAATTATTTTGCCTCATAACATTGTAAAATGTCATAACAAAGTCATGTAAAATATTAGCTTTGAAGGGCCACAACTTGCGTAGCGTTCAGCCGAGGAAAACCGGGCCGACTGTAAGATTTTTTTTATACGATGCATATGAATAATCCAAAAATTATTAAATATTACTAAGAACCGACCTTAAATGCTGAAACATGTTATAAAATTGAGTTATTCTATAAAGTCGATATAGCAACAACAGTAACATACACGAAACATTTGTTTTTTGTCTACCAGAGACCTAAAATAATTATTACCCATATATTTGGAAATTATAAAATTGCCCTGAATTAAGAAATTTCCGTAAACATTGCTTTATAATAATTATCAGCAATAACACATTTTTTCGTTATCGGCAATATATATATATATATATATGTGTGTGTGTGTGTGTGTGAGTTTGTGTGTGGGTGTGTGTGTGGGTGTGTGTGTGGGTGTGTGTGTGTGCGTGTGGGTGTGTGTGTGTGTGTGTGTGTGAGTGTTTTTATTACCAATGACGCTAGCATCCCAGATGTGCCGTGATGTATATCAGGATCAGACAGTTTACGTAGTGACACATTGTTGCTTTGCTCGGCACTTATTTCTAAACTGGGGACCGAGGTCTTTTTAGCACGTACGACTCGATGTAAAGAGCTTTATGAATATAGATATTTTTACATTTATGATAATTGCATCAATTTTTAAATTAACCTACCATGTGTTTGTTGGTACCTGATCATGGAAGACCGCATTGTCATGTTTGTCATAATCATAAAAGGCATTATGTTGTGATGGCAAGCTGTAAGGACGGTGCTCCTATAAAAATAAATTAATTTTTGGAAGGTTATTTTATGACTTTATTCCGTCTCTTTACTTCTAAATTTGACTGACTACACTCTTTCAGATCCAATAACGAGATTACGTTCTTTAATACTGGCTAGTTTTTTAAATAATACAGAAACTGTTGGTAAAAATTTGTAAATTCGACCAATTGAAATTTAAAAATAGTCTCTTATAAATTTCGTAAAATATACTTAGGCGTTTACTGCTTTTTGCCATACAAATTTACATCGTAAACCTGAAGTAAAGGTCAATTGTCGAATGTTACAAAAACCAATGCATTTCTTAATTCAAAATCGCTTAGTGTAAATTAGTGTAAAGCTTTATCAATGTTCACGAGAATACTATATATATCATATTCATATATTTACATTTTCAGTTCTTCCATTCTTAGATTTGTTTGCCAGTATTGACGGTTGCTTAATCCGTGGTCTGTAGTCAGAGTAAGCAATATTCTTATCAGAAGAATAAAAACTTAAATTGATCCAATGGGGCAGGGAATAATCATCAGCAGCTGTTATCTCTTTATTATGAAACTTCAACAACGGCACCGCATGCCAAGGTTGTTCACCCAAACATACCAAATCGCTGCCTACGCCATTGTCGATTATCTTAAATGTAAATAGATAAAATAAATTATTCTAACGTGGGTTTTTAGTGTAATTTTAAAATACAATACCCTTTGCTTTGTTATGTTAGCAAGTTCTCTATCAACTTCAAATACACCAACCCCAGGTGTAATAACAACCGAAAATTGTCCAGTACGGTCAAAGGTGCGATCAAGGTAGTGTTTTTCAAAAGCATTCAAAGATACATTTAACACCTCCAAAAAGTTTCCTTGTGCTGCAGTAGAAATACGTGCCGCTGGTATGTTTAGATTTTTGCGTTCATGATATTTTGGCACCGTTGATTGGTAAGATGTGCATAGAGTACGCAATTGTGGTAATATTGTACACCAGTCATCATTGCGTTCGTTTTGTATCACAACACGATAAAAATCCTCATAGAAGCGGCCTTTATAATCCAATTGTAAACAATCACGCATGTGTTCTGGAAATTCTTGCAGTGATTTAGCATCGTAGAATATCCGTGAGAATAAGACTATAGTAACTTCATGGTTGCACAAAAGCATTTTCCATTTTTGAAAAAGCTCCGTCAAAAAGCCATTTACAGCCTTCTCGTAGTACAGGTCACCATATATATCATATTCCCACATTTCTGAGGACATTTGTAAAAACAAATAAACCATAGAAGTGCTACTTCGAAAAACAATTTTTGTATCTTCGGTAATGATACCACACCGCACTCGATCACCCAGTGACCACATTTCGTACACTTGGCAACGCATCTGCATATCATTGTAGTCAATTTTTTTGCCCAAATAAACACAGGTATTAGTCTGTACGGATTTAAAACATATGTAACAATTGTGCATTTCTCTTGTTTCCAATTACACATACCAAATAGGACTTTAAGCGCCACATTTCTGAACGACCCATATATTGATCTTTGAATGTTATTTCAATTGAATCTAATGCAACATCAGCAACTTCTACTGGCCGCATCACAACATCTGTAAAACGCCTCAAGTTGAATTGTGCTGCAAGCGTTGAATAAATGCTAATCACATCGCGACCTTTAAGATCGTTGAACTTTGTTATCTGCAGCAACAGCCGTGTGTTGTCCTCATCCTCGCGATCGAATACTTCTACCACATCACCCTTTTTCGCATCTGGATGCCCTTTAGGATTTAATACCAAATCCGCATCTAAAATATAAGTGCATACGTACATCAATATCAATACTCGTTTGTTTTATATAAATTTTTTTTAATAATAATTCACATCAACTTACCACTGTACGATTTGGTATGGGTGTATAACTTATACAATTTCATTTCTTAATCTTAGTTTTGCGAAAATTATTTATAATTTGTTTATGTCCAACTTCTTCCCTGCATCTTTGTATACAAATTCCTATACTACGTTCTTTTAGAGCCGGAATCATATGTTATTAGTGGTGGTAATACTGCACAGCATTGCGTTGCGTTATTGCGCTGATACAAGCATAGCAAACGGTGAATTCATAAAGGAACAAAAAATATGCAGGATGAAAATATACACACACACAAAAAGTCTGTGATATACGTGCTCTTGCAGTTACAAAATATCGTTACATTTGTTTATTCGTAGGGTTTAGCTGGGTTTACAGATGTTTTCAATATTTCATACTTATTGATGTGGCCATAACAACCGAATAACGGATTTAGGCCGAATGCTACGCCAGCCAGCTCTGTTCTTCGCTAGCTGTCGCCAGTTAGAAATTCCAAGCGCCATCAGGTTTTCCAGTACTTGCTCTTTCCACCGGAGGTTAGGTCTTCCTCTTCTCTGTCGTCCTTCAGCGGGTTCCGAATATAACACCCTGTCGAGCGTGTTCTTCCATTCGCTCGACATAACCTAGCCCGCGCAGCAGCTGGATTTTGATGCTATGTCAATCTTTTATAGTCCATTTTTTAAACCAGTCAATAGTTTTAAGTTGTTTTTAATATATTTTGGTTTAAATTTTAGTGCGAACAATCGAAAAAAATTCGTTTTCTATGTGAGCTTCAAAATTACAACCGTAAAGTTCTACCTATAGCATGAAAAGTTTAAGATTTAAACCCAGGGTATATTAATAGAGGTAGAGCAATTGTAAGAGGTTCCTCTTGGCTGCACCATATAATGTCAGAAACTGTCTTCTTATAGCGTCAAACTAGTCTGTCTTTTCTACTTCTTCTTTTCCCATGTGTTTCTTGTTGTTTATTTATTTTTTCTCCTTCATTTGTGAGAACTCTCCCTAATGGCTCTACCTTATATTATTATACCATGATTAAAAACAAAATAAGTAAATATGTGGCATTTAAAGCCCCGAAGGGCTCTTTGATCGAGCTTCTCTTCTAGTACTTTTGTGCGTGTTAAATTTTGGGCAGTATTAGAAGGGACCTACTTATTTCAGCCGGTTCCGAACGACAGAATTCTTGCAACATCACTTTTCTGAACTTTGTCACCCAGTTCTTTTAGAAGCTTTTCCATGGCAAATTGTTACTGCCGGAAGGAATGCCAATTGCTTGCATACAGGTAGTTGCCGTTCGGAAGAAAAATCTTTTCGATATTAAATTTGTTATGTTTCAGCCGGAGATTGAACCCACGATCTACAGATCAGAAGACCAACACACTAACCAATGAGCTTTATTTTCCGATCAAGTGGCTGACGTTTTACAAGTTAAACCATCGGGCAGAGAGAAAATTTTAGTGAAATGAAGTCCCACACTACTTTAAGGCCTTCGGTGCTTTTCCTTCTTTAAAAAATACTGCCTTCTTTGGGGAGATATTAACCCTTAATGAAAATTTATTTTCGGTATTACTCCTTTAGTTTTAGAGTTAGCTTCATAGTTCAAATGAAAAATTTTTATGGTTTTTATAGGACTTAAATTTTATGATTTTAAAAATATTTAATTAGGTGGTAAAATCAGAGGAATTGAATTTAATTTTTTAAGGGTTCGTTCAATGTCGAAGCCATACATTTAGGAATTACAGTCCTCCCTGATTGCTTTTGTTGGACAATCAACAAATGTGATATGATAAAAAAACAATTTTGACGGTTCTAAAAGGGTTAAGAAAAAAAATTTTTTTTTTTCTTAACCCAACTAGTTTTTCAAGCTAGGGTTGAAATTTTAAAACTTTTTTTTTGTATGGGGTGCGATTCACCTTAGTGTACATACTTATTTCCAAACTCGACAAAGATGTTTTACTTGTCGAAATTAAATGTGCTGGAAAATATGATAGTTGTATTTGCAAAAAGCAAATTACGTGAAAAGAACTATATTGAGCTGGTAAGTACATCTATGATAAATTCTTAAATAAACTTACAATTACATCTGTAGTCTATTCCAGTGGCTAATGTTTTAGGCATTGAAATTTGGATGGAATTTCGTTTCAAACTGCACGCGGCAGCAAAGTTCCAAAAGAAAGCGTGGCTAATTTCATTTTGCAATACAGCGCCTGTGCATGTTTCGTACTGCAAGTTGCAGATCCCCAACCAGGCAGTAAAACCCCTTTAAAAAGCAAAGGCAATCAAAGTCTCAAAATTAGCAGTCAGGTGAATAATTAATATTAATAACAAAACAATTTGATTATAGTGGGATATATCCGATTATATTTTTACAAAGCTTTTGAAGCATCTCGAAAACAATGAATGCCATCATTTATTCAAAGGGTATGCCGAAAAGAAAACCCTTTCGGACGGATTGCGTCGAGTTCTTGTAAATGAGGCAGTTAATCTTCTAAGGACTGTATGTTCAAACTACCCTACCAGGAATGAGAAATTTTAAATTGTCTATACATTTTGTTGTTTGTTAAGCATTAGATGTTATATTCGTTCTCTATTTCACTAGATACATAGTATCCCATTTAAAAAATCTTAAGTTTAGAAGGAAAAAGCTCAATAGATTTCAACATGAACAAAATGATGTGGCGAAAGTTGCCTTACCACAAATTTGCATAACCGGCTTAATAAAACTATAAAGGAGAGAGCTCATATGTGTGCAAGCGACACAATAATTAATGTTACGTTTCCTTTCTTTTTTGTGGATCCCGAACTGTTAAATAATAAGAAATCATAGTACAGCGCTTTGCAAAACTGGGGTTTATATTATTTATTATTTATTTATATTTATATTTATTTATTTCTAAATAAAATCCCTACTGAAACAACACTGTTGTGAGCCAATTGCAGTATTTAACGATCTCAACTATACAAATATTATATTTAAAATTTAAATCGAAATGTTTTAATTCTAAGGGTTTAAAATTTTTAAACGTGTACGCTTTTCTATGCAATATTAATCGTGATGTGATTCTTGTTGATGGTATCTGGTTTTTTTTTAATTACAAACTTAGTTTTTCTATTGACATGAAAAAAAAATATTTCACATATGACAGGTGAAAGATAATTTTAAGTATAATTTTGCTAAGATCAGATGAGAAATGTAGAAGCTAGAAAGCATTAGGATGTATATCGTCGGAAACAAGACAACTACGCCTTTCAAATGATGTGTTATTCACATCATATGGATATACCGTTTTTTAGATTTTTGCCAGTAATTGAAAATAGTGTGAAAAACACGTTTCGTTGGAAAAATAAATGAGTGACTCAAACTTAGTCTAGAACACATTTTTTGATGTGCTTTTTCGTATCGACTATTGATATTTTTAATATGTATTTGAGCATATTACAATTACTGTTACAAGAAAAAAATATATATTTTTTTTATATATACATATGTGGAACTTATAAGCCCCGAATGGCTCTTTGGACGAGCATCTCTTCCAGTATTGCTGTGCGTGTTAAATTTTGGACAGTATTAGAAGGGACCTACCTGAACATCAGAAGCCTTGTGACATCACTTTTGCTGAGCTTTCTCACAATAACAGAAAAATATTACTAACCAGAAAAAATGTGATTGAATTTACTATATGCCGCATATATGTATCTTTTTATATTATTTTTTCTAAAGAGGATAAAAGGAATAAGCAAACAACACAATACTGTAGGGGTGGGAACCAAAAAATTGATATTAATCTGTTACAGGTTTTCAATCAAATAATCACTAATCATTGATCTGTAACATGCTTCATTAACAGTGACATGCTGTACTTGCTGATTTTGGAAGAAATTAGGACCGATAACACCATCAGCATGAAAAGTGCACCAAAAAGTTTATTTTTCTGGATGCAATGAACTTTGATGGATGATTTCTGGATTGTTTTTACTCCATTCTCTGGAATTTTGTTTGTTGACATAACCATTAACCGAAAAAAAACTGACTTTGGTAGCAAGTTTTAATGATTTCAAAACGTTGTTGCATTTGTATCGCTCCATTTTATAAAATGTCAAAACATCCTGAATATGAATGATATCTGTCAAAAATAATATTCAATATAACTACAAACCCTATTGAAAAATAGGGCACCCCTATTAGATAACCCGTTATATATACATTTACCTTTAATTACCCCTAAGCTTAAGGCCACTGTAGCCATAGCTTCATTTGTTGTAATTAAATAAATACAACTTTCATAAATAAATAAATGAATACACCACTCATATAGCGAATTAGCCGATTTGCTAATAAATTTATAGATATGAAATTTAATATATATTTATATAATATAATCATTAATCATTTTGCAAATTTTATATCTAACAAAACAAATGTAAATTCATTCAATTGAAATTATATTTTTATGTTAAATGCCCCTCTATTATTTGAAAATATGTGAACATATAAAAACATATGTTTAAATGGCATGTAACATTTACAACGATGGTACATGAATTTGTAACTAGTAGTTGCACAAAGTAAATGGTCAATAATGTTCAACAATTTGGTTTCAATTATTTTTTATCCAAATCAAAGACGATTGTAATAAATATCTTTATGGAGAGTAAAAGCTTTGGCTTATGTTGTTTTTATGTGTGGTGCAGGTCATGTGTCTGGTTGTATTTGTTTGATGTCTGATCATATTTTCAAACAAGATTACTTCTTCTGCAAATATGATGTTAGAGTGTCTAAATCTCGTTTAAGCCACGAGGTATTAAGGCGTATTGTTTCCACAGCTTGTGAAACAGTGCGTTCAGTACCAGGAAATTGTTTACTCTTGAAGAATTCTTCTACTTCAATGGCCCTTTCTTCCGATGCAAAATTCTCAATAAGGTATTTAATAAGGCGTGCCAGCAGAAAACCACCCTGTGTGAAGCATATAATTAATTATACATCTTGCTTTATTGAAATATACAAACATATTATCAATGAACCCCACCTGATATTGCTCCAAGAGTTTTTGGTTGTTATCTTTAAAGAATTGCCAAGCTAAATCACGTCCTTTTGGATTAACAGCTACTGCAACTATAACAAATACTGAATCCTGAGCACGCACTTCACCCTTAGAAAATGTAAGGATTTTATTTTAGTCATATTAATTAATTTGATCATATTATTGACCACATACCGACATTGCAAAATCAATAACTTTTCGTAGTAAATCCGCATTACAAATGCATCCCAATGCACGTGATATTCGATCTTGTTCCTCATGCAGATCGGTAGAGCGATACAACGAAAGCATCTCGTTAAAAATAGTTTCATCGCCATCTTGTAGCACCGCTTTATAACAAGTTGACCGTAAATCTGCCGGAATAGCACATTGACCCTTAGCATGCTGACGGAATCTGATAAGAAAATATAATTAAAACAAAATCTCCAACATAAAAAGTTGCTCAATATAAACTGTACCGTTCTTGGGCTTCAGCAATGATGTCCTTGCAACGGAACGACACTAAACGAGACAAAACAAGACTGCGCAAAAGGGTATCTAAATGATTTTCATGTTCGCGCTCCTCCCAGCCTAAACGATCTGCTACAGGGCGATACAACTTTTCACCATATCTACAAAAGTCCTCCATTAAATCTGTATGGGATATCAGAATGTGCAAATTGGATAGAGAATTGGTGATGGCAGTCCAAACGGTGTAGTTGGTTTCATTACGGTATGAATCAATAAGCTCTAAAACCTGTAAAAAGCAATTACAATAATTGATGAATGCATTATGAGGATGTCCTAGCACAGTTGGTTAGTGCGTTGGCCTTCTGTGCATAGCAAAATAAAAAAAATAAAAAGAAAGAAATTAAATGGTGACCATCAATCGGCATGAAATTGGATCACCGAGTAGATTACGTGGTGAAATAAATATCTGATTGACGCATCATTGTTAATAAGAGCACCACGCAACTGTCAGGTCTGTCAGGTTAGTATTTTATTCGGATAAAGTGCACGGTTAATTCGGATTAACGCTGCCGACTGTCTAGGCTATAATAGCCTAGACAGACGGCAGCCTTATTCCGGATTACCGGCTCACTTAATCCGAATAAAATAACCTGACAGACGGCAGTATTGCGGATTAACTAAACCGCTGATTGCTCTTTTATTAGATTTGTTCACTTACATTACTATCACTATCAATTTTTGTCATCTGTCACTCTCGATATGAGAAAATCTACAAGAAGTACGTGAACTGAAAACTATCAAAAACTTGTAAATTGACGTTCACAGTTCTTAATTGACAGCTGGATTTATTTGTTCGCCAATGATTTTCATGTTGAAAACTGTTAACAATTGTTGAAAGTTTTTTGTTGCGAACACACCTAATTTTTTCTAAAATGGATGGAGAAAAATTCAGAATAGACAATTTTCAGCAGTGTTGCCATCGCAAATTGCCCTAATCCTCTTTTGATTTGAGAATTAACTCATAGAGTTTATGCGGATTAGCTGCAGTTAATGCCCGAGTTAATTCGAATTAACTCGATAATCCGGAATTAGGCTGCCGTCTGTCTAGGCTATAACTCATAGAGTTTATGCAGATTAGCTGCAGTTAATGCCCGAGTTAATTCGAATTAACTCGGTAATCCGGAATTAGGCTGCCGTCTGTCTAGGCTATAAGGGTGACTTCTGGGCAGCTGTGGTCATTTTTTGATTTTTCCTCACTTTCTTAAAATTTGACTTCGATATGGTACCATTTACTCGCACCGACTCATCATCATTTCATGGTTCACATATTTGTTTGGGGAACTTCACAAAATAGAGTGATACTGCAACACAATACAAAATCCCATTATTAATGATGTCCATCTGTTCTTATCAATCAAAATGGACCGACGAACTAGAAGAAGACATGAATAAACTTGGGATAAGGAACTGGAGAGAGGTCGCTAATGACCGAGTTGTTTGGAGGTCCCACGTGCAGCAGGTCAAGGCTCACAAGCAGCTGTAGCGCCAAAGGTGATGATAATGATGATCTGTTCTTATAGCATAGCTAATACACACACACTGTTCAGTGAGTAGTTTGTATGTTTTGGCAACTCGAGAGGTTAGTGTTTAGTCGGCTGGTCGTGACCTAAATCCGATTGAGCATCTCTGAAAGGATGTTGAGGATGATGTAAGGACATTAAAAACAAAAAATACTTCAGAGATGTGCCAAGAATTCTTGGGATAATAACCCTCTATCTAGACGTTGCAATATAATTAATACAATGACGACCACATGCAAATAAATCAAAGCAAATCGTGGTGGAACAGCTAATTTTGGTAGTATTATAGCAACGATGAAGCAATAAAATTAAAGAACAGATTCATTTTCCGGATTTTTTCACATTTATCGCATAAATATATATGTTAAGCAATGAAAATATCGAAAATAAATTTAAGAAATGTGAAATGTTGTTAGAACTTAATGTGGACGAGTTTTTCGCCAGTAAACAACAGATGAAATTGCCGATGGAATTATGAAATTTATAAAAATATGTCGAATATGGGCAATATGTAGTTGAATAAAGCAAAATTTCATTTAAAAATTTCCAAATAACAACCGAAAATAAGTTTTCCTTTACCAATGTATAGATATATGTTATATGTGGATATAGATATGTATGGATATATATTATTATCATACCTCCGCAGTACCAACTTGTCCTGCCTGCACCATGGCAAACATGTCGTCAATGAGACCCAATCGATCTAGTGGCGGCAACTCCATATTACGCACAGCCGGCATTAATTTCTCCAGCATGTCTTTAGAATAGCGCGTGCGGTAATAACCTACCGTTCCTGGATTCACTTTAATCCAATCATCTTCGCTCACATCGTCTAGGGTAATTTCCATAAATTGTTTATCAAATAAAAACGTTTTTGAAATCTTGTTGGGATCACGCGACGTGGAGATTGTAACTGGAATCACCCATGTATAATTACTGTCTGGTGGAGAGCCATCAGCGGTGAATTTACTTTGCTTCAAACGCAGCAAACGTTGATTATTTCCCAGTTGTTCCGACTCTACGCTGACCATGGGAAATCCCTTCAATTTAATCCACGTGGACATTACATCTGCCACTGGTTTTGAACTGGCTTCCTGTAACGCATTCCATAAATCTTCTGTACAAGTATTCTTATACTGATGACGTTCCAAGTATACATTCATCCCCTTACGGAAATCAGATTCACCGATATAATCATGTAACATGCGTATGACAGAGGCTCCCTTGTTGTAACTTATCTCATCGAAAATTTCATCTATTTCGCACGGATGCCCCACAGGCACTTCAATGGGATGCGAATTTTTAAGCGAGTCCAGCTCTAAGGCTCTGGTATACATATCAGTTACAAATTGCGTCCAAATGTCATACTCTGGGAACAGATGATTTACGCAAAGGAATTCAACAAAGGAGGCATAACCTTCATTTAACCAGAGGTGAGTCCACCATTCCATTGTAACCAAATTACCTGGACACAACAAAAAAACATATTACTATAGTCGAAATGTGTAAATAGCAAAAGCCTTCTACCAAACCATTGATGAGCAATTTCATGACCCACTGTTAGTGCAATTGATTGCTTTCGCATTAATGAAGTATTCTTAGGGTCCACAAGCACGAATGTTTCACGATAAGTGACTAAACCCCAGTTCTCCATGGCACCAGCAGAGAAATCAGATATTGCAATTAAATCCATTTTTGGCAATGGATAGGCGATATTGAAATAGCTCTTGTAGTAAGGTAAAACTTTAGTGGCTACCTCCAACGCAAATTGGCCTTGATCCTTTTTACCAACGGGCGTAAATACTCGCACAATTACACCATCCTCTGATTTACCTTCAATGTAATCATATTCACCAACAACTACAGCCACCAAATATGTGGACATAATCGGAGTCCGGTCAAACCGTATGCGGCGTAAATTGCATTCTAGTGCCTCCTCCTTAACCACAGGCATATTGGAGAGAGCAACACGATCTTGTGGTACTATTAGCACAATGTCAAATGTCGCTTTAAGGGCCGGCTCATCCCAACAGGGAAAACAACGACGTGCATCTGTTGCTTCAAATTGTGTCACACCAGCATAGCGTTCCTCACCCGACTGCGTATAATACTTACTACGGTAGAAACCTTTCATTTTGTCATTCAGCTCACCAGAGAAAATCAGAGTGAGCATACCCAAGGTATTCTTTGGTACTACAGTCTCGAAATGCAGCGATACTGTTTCATTTTCAATGGAATAACATATGTTCGATGGTTTTAATTTCGTGCCATCACTCAACTGAAGCTCAGCGCTGCTTATCGATATATCCAAAGCATTTAAAATAATTTTATTCGTATCAGAAGTGGCCTAGAACCAATTAAAAATAACGTTTATTTTAACTTCACAGTACAGTACAAAACCTTAAACTAACTACTTTCTATTATATCGATTACGTTGGGGTGCAGTGCATTAATATCGAAATAAAACTACATTAATAATTTTTTTTTTCATGTAAAAACAAATTTGAGCAATAATATCTAAAATATATTGTGTTCGGCCAAAACGGTTTGTATAGGCTTGACTTCCTAAACGAATGTTGCTTTGCAGTAATACATTGCAACTTGTTCCTAAAGGCAAACCTTAAAATGTTGACAATGTATTATGTTCCCAAATGCATCACTGTTGTTATCAATACGCACAGAAAAGCAAACATCGCATCTAAACAAATTTAGATGCAAAATATTCTAATATTAACTATACAATGTATCAATACGGTATTAAAACTGTACTGATACATTGTAAACATTCGTTTAGGAAGTCAGCCGTACCGAATTTTTAATTACTTACCTATGTGCCTATGCATACTTACCTCTAATTTCCGTTTTATTCTTACTTATATATTTTCTACATTATGTACATACTTACCTCTATTCATAACTGAAAAAATAGCTTATAACCAATTATATTTGTTAACCTAATAAAAAGTCAGAAAAATTACTTTACACTTAGCAATACCCCAATCAATTTCAAACATAGACGCAATATACCAGGCTGGAGTGGAAAACTACAAGAATTTGAGGCAAACAAAAACAAATGTTGGTTAAGTTACCCTGTACTGAAACGTATAAGTCACCGTTAAATGACGCACGTCATATTTTTGGGGCCAGCTTTTCAGTGCGAGTTTAACTCTATTTGTCGTTTAAACTAAGCTTAAACTCGATTTGTAGTTTAATCAAAGTTTAAACTACCCAATCTAGCTGGGTTAAGCAAGTTGAACCTATCAGTTTTTTCTTGCTTGCACAATTTTTCACATACATTTTAATTTATTTTAATACACTTTTTCCATAATTTAGAAACCTACGAAAACAAAATTGTAACAGATGTGTTGCCCTGCAAAATATCTGCGGTTTAAACTAAATTTAAATTTTAACTCCGTTTACATAGACATGGATTAAATATAGTTTAAACTTGAACTGAAAAACTGACCATTATTTTTTCATTTGTGTTGTATAGCTATGCTTTGATGATACAAACAGGCAGTAGCTTGATCACGAAGATCATCTCTATACTACTGTTCAAGAAAAAAATATGCAGCGATCGTGACGAATGTATTTGCTCCCATTCCTTCGAGTTGCTGAAAGAAGATTTGAAAGAATCGAGGTTCATTACCATTTCGACTGAAGCGTCCAATCATCGTTCCACGAAGACATTTCCCGTTCTCATTCGAATGTTTCTCCCAAAAAGTGGCATTTGCGTCATCGAATACAGTGATTTGTGGTGACAATGCGCCGGTAAATTTTGAAACGTAAAGAGATCGGGTGAAAAAAAGGTTCTTCGTAAATTGCAAAAAATCACATTGTACACAAATCTCTTCGGAATGAATGCAATGGACTTGACGTGGACGAACAGTACATTATTATAAAAAAATACACTCACTTTTATATCCACACCGCGTGTACGAGTCAAGAGATAGACACATGAATTGTGTTTCATTCTTTTTATGTAACATTTTATTTGAATAAAAATTTAATCTCGAAAAAAATATGGTCACTTTAGATTATACCTTCAAACATACATTATGAAAAGTCAATAAATTAAATGAAATTATAAAAAAGTGTTGGTGATTTAACCATCATAATTAAAAATATACAAAAAAAATACAAATCAAGATAGGGCAAAAAATAAGTGAAATGAGGGTGCAAAAAACACAACAGTAACAATTAGAGAGAAAGTGTATTGGGTAAACAAAAACAATAATACACTTAGTAACAGCACCTCAGTAAATAACACTGATACATTACGTACGTACTATCCCCAACTACAACTCAAATGACGGCAGAAATTACCTTAAACGACAGTTCACTACGAAAATTCCAATAAAAATGTAATAAAACATACACCTGTCACAAATTACACAACATAAATAAAATCAAATTTTCAGTTTTGCTCAACTGTAATTACTATTCTACTTTCACTCGTTTAGACCTTATAAAATACGAAAGGATAGGCCTCGGTCACACAAAACTCACCCGCTAGCATCTCGCACTTGCACTTATTGTAAATCCATCAACGTACACAGAAAACATATTTTTAAAAACAATAACCCACTACAACCCACTTTCCAAGGATGGACGGGTCTACGTCCCGGATGCACTCGACCACATGGTCGACCAAGGTCAATTCAACTCAGCAGTATACGGAATAGCTTTGTACGGGAACAACACAAATCATTTCCGTATTCTTGCTGCTACAACAACAACAACAACCCACTATATATAATATATACACTCTAATTTAATTAATAGACTATAAATCAATAACCTACTATAATTTAGCTTAAGACCTTAGTAGCCATAGCTCTAAAATCCTTAACTTGTAATTTTAATTAGAAGTTATTATCTACTAAATAAATAAATGTTTTTTTCTGAATGTTTTTCGAGTGTTCATAACATATATATGACATTTAAAAACTCATTGTTGTGTTATTTATTATGTTTCCTTTTCTGAATGAAAAAAATGTTCGTATTTCTGACAATTATAACTTAGGAATATGGGCTCCTACTTTCATGCACATTCAAATATTCCTTAAAAAAGCTCATAAATTCATCCAAGATGGAGTCATAGTTAATATAATTTATGAGTCTATGATCCATATTGAGGAATTTTCTAGGATTCACAAGTACGATTCGTAAGGAGTGTACACCCAAGATGGAAATAACACTTATACATACCAGTATGTGCTCAAATATGAGCAAACTGCTCTTCAGGAGAGTAAAAAGTTTCTTGTGTTATTGGGTTTCGTTTTTCCACACAAGAATACTAGAAAGCAATTTGTAATATACGAGTATCACCAAATATAGTATTACTACATATTCATTTTTTAAATGTCTTCGATAGCTAAAATGAACTAAACATCAAGCATAAATAATGATACATTTTTCCATATGTGGATCACAAATGTGTAGTTTCCAGAAACAACCAAAGTTTGGAAAATATTTTCGAAATATATTATTCCTAATATATTACTTACTTTTAGGGATATAGTTGTCTTGCCCTCAAAAGTAAATGCCTCCAAATTCGGTGTGAGCTCCAAATCATAATGTGATGGTACAACATTGGTCGGCAGACGTTCAAATTCCTTTGTTCGTTGTTGATGAGAAGACATATTTTTTTGCTCTTGACTTTTTTGAGTACTATAAGAATAAAGACCGACGTCAGCGGAAGTATGTGATAAAATTAGTCGATATTTTTCACAAAGGTCTCCCAACAGCGGTGCTTCCGTACTCTTAAGTGGTGCTCCCAACGAAATAGTAGAGTAATCACGATAGAACTGCTTCTGAACTTTTACAAATTGTTTTGATGATAATACCGTATTCAGATGAGGTTGCTCTATTTGTCGTCACAATGTCAATATTGTAATTCAAACGGTTGGTTAATATATTAAAATTAGTGCAGATTTTTGCGTTAGTACAATCTTACAAATATGGTTAAATACACAGAAAACGTTAGCGACAAGACTACAGTAATTACACATGAGAACGTCTTTCATGAACGTCATATTTTAGGAACATAAGGTAGAGCAATTGAAAACATTTCTCTTGATTTTGGCTTAAAATGTCAAACTCGTATGTTTGTTCATGCTTGTTGTTGTTCTGTTTACATCATCCCCTTCATTCATGAGAACTGTTTCTTATTGCTCTAACTCTACAATTATACTAAGGAGAACTATAATACAATATCATGGTATAATAATAAAAGTAGAGCAATTGTAAAAGATTTCTCTTGACTGTGCCTTACAATGTCGGAAACTCTTTCATTATAGGGTCAAACTCGTGTGTTTGTTGTTTCCTTCTTTACTTCTTTTCTCGTTTTACCATGTATTTGTTGTTTTATTTACTTTTTCTCCTCGTGAGAACGCTCCCTAATGGCTCTACCTTATATTATGACATCATAGGCGCAACCCAAGGTATATTAATAGAGGTAGAGCAATTGCCTGCGCCATATAATATCAGAAACTCTTTTTATAGTGTTCTTATAGTTTCTTTTCTACTTTTGTTGTTTTCTTTTCTACTTGTTCTTTTTCTTTCCCCATGTGTTTGTGCGGCCAACCTTAGAGTACACCCGAATCATTTGACTCAGAGTTATTGAATAATGAAAATCACTTCTAGATTAAAAAGATTTTTGCCACTGGATTTACCTAACAAATTTGAGTGCTATAATTGTATTCAACTGCTATTTATAAAACAACTTTTGTTTTAAAATATTCAATAGTAGGTTAATATTTTATCAAAAGTAGAATATGTAATGAATTCCGAAGGTAATTCTTACTCATGCCAACTTTTGTAATAGAATATAAGAAATACTGAATGTCAATGTAGACAGATTATAATTTAATAAAGTGATTTTTAAAAAAAAATTCTGTAAAACATGTATAAGAGTAAATGTTTTACCTTCTTGCTTTGCTTAAAAGGCATTTAAGAAGTGCTAAAATGAATTTCTTACTCTTTATTTCTTATTTCTTTATGCTATATGTAAGACTGATTCTTACATATAGCATATGTAAGTATAATCAGTCTAATGACGAGCTACAAAAAAGTATAACAAAAAGACTAACATATACTTAAACGAACTACATACACACAAGAAATTCCAATAAGTGAGCAACAACCGAAACAATGGTTTAGTGTCAAAACTGTTTAAAAAATTATTAATAATTATCTTTTACTCTCCACTTTCACACAAGAGCCTTTTTAACGCCTTCAATAAAATGCCTTTAAAGGTACTGTGAACTTATAATAGAATGCTTTAAAATGTATTTTAAAGCACTATATGCTCTATGAGCTGTCAGCATACAGCTCATAGAGCTCTTGGTTGTACCTTATTCGACACTCGCCACCAACGCACATACGTCCAAATATCTTGCGTAGGACTTTTCTCTCAAAAACTCCGAGCACTCTCTCGTCTGAGATGGAAATTGTCCAAGCTTAGACTGAACACTGACCCTTCAATCATCGATCATGCTTTCATTCGACCATATTCTGCTTATGAGCTGGTGCATGCTAGTTATGTCTAGTTATTGTATAGCTAGCTAGTTGTCTAGCTGCCCAATTATTGTCTTGAATTCTTCTTTTTTATATCATTGTCATCATTTCCTGTATCTCCCACTGAATGTTTTCTTATGTAGACAAACGAATTGTCTGAAACACTGCATCATTGCGACACGACGTCAATTTGTTTCTATTTTGACATGCTACAAAATGATATGTAAGTAATTAACAAGGCTGAAGTAATAACATTTAGCTTGTTTCTTTTCTTTCGCTTGAAGTACTACAAATGAATTGGTTTGTATAACATTTAATGAGTTTTTTTTTTTTCTTATTTTTTTGGGGAAAATGTATTTTAACGAAAAATTAATATTGTCAACAACAACGTGAAACTAAATTAATATTCTATTTAATGTCGTAAACAAACTCCAATTTTTGTCAGCTGTGGCAAATGTCATGGCCGTAAGGAAACGTACTATTATAACTGGTATTTCATGTTTTAAATAATTGAAGCAGTTTCAAATATAACGTGAAAACTGAGAAGAATAAAATTGGAAATATAAATAATTCAATTGACATTAATAATAATAATAGTAACAATAATTTAGCGCATTTTTTTTATTATTTAATTTTTATTATTTAAATTTTTAATAATAATATATTAATTACCAAAAATGTGTACATTGAAGTAATATAAGTAGGTAATGCATGCAACTGAACGACTCATATCCCTGGATATATTAGTATGTAATGCATACAACTGAATGACCGATATCCCTGAGCATGAGCCGGTAAAGCGCATAACGAATCGATTCATATCGCAAGGTATGGTGAAGCCAGCGGTCCATAGAATCCGTCATACGTTGCGTTTTTTTCCTGACAGCGACGCATTGACAACTGACGGAAGTAGGGAGCTTAACCAACACATCACTGACTGAGAAAAAAATCAACAGTTTATCTATTGTTCTTTGAAATTAACGCGAATTGAATCAGTTCATAGCCATCAGACTTCGCGTTGTACGGCAAAAGCTGAAGATTGCCCTCATTGAAAATTGACTTCAATATAAAATTTGAATTTTATATTGAATTGGATTGTGCATAGATGTGTAAAAAGTACAAAACGAGTGAAAAAAATGGCCTTACAGTCGGCTGGGGCCGACCAAATTATACCCTGCATATGTAGAGGTATATATACTAATATACCTGTAATACTAAACTACCTAGGTTGCAACGGGTTGACCTAGGCGTATTATTTAGTAAGTTATGGGTGTTTTAATGTTTAAAATAAATCCGAGATTTTGTACGGAAGCTGTAAAAAAAGTGGGCGTGGCTTACCTCTTTCTTATATATCTAAACAATTTTTCAATATCAATCCACTCCCTAAATTTGGTTGTCCTACTCTGAATAGTTCGTAATATATATATATATATATATATATATATATATATATATATATATATATATATATATATATATATATATATATATATATATATATATATATGTGGCACTTAAAGCCCCAAAGGGCTCATGGGCCGAGCTTCTCTTCCATTACTGTTGTGCGTCTTAAATTTTGGACAGTATTAGAATGGACCTACTTATTTTAGCCGGTTCCGAACGGCAGAACACTTGTGACATCACTTTTTCTGAGCTTTGTCACAGAGTTCTTTTTAGAAGCTTTTTCATGGCAAGTTGTTACTGTCGGAAGAATTGCCAATTGCTTGCCGACAGGTGGGTACCGTTCGAAAGAAAAATCTTTTCGATATTAAATTTGTTATGCATCAGGCGGGTATTGAACCACGACCTACAGATCAGAAGGCGAACACACTAACCACTGAGCTACGGCACACACTTGTGTTATAGCGGTTTAAATTTTTTTAAATTTTCCAAATTTTCTATGGAAGCCCTATTAATAAGTGGGTGTGGCATGTTGATTTTTTGTCAGATTATTTTCGACTACCATATTAGCCGAAGTATTATTTATAATTGTTCTAGACAGAATGATGCAGAAGTTACAGCTATTTCAATTTAAAAGAATTTCACTCATTTTGTACAGGGGCTACGATAAACAGTGGGCGTGGCGCGCCCATTTCCTGTAAGCCTAGTTGCTCGTATAATACTAATCCATACCTTAAATCTCGTTGTCCTAGGCTAAATGGTTTGTAAGCTATGGAGCTTAAAATTTTAGTTTAATTCCCTCGACTTTGTATGGGAGACCCATGAAGGAGTGGGCGAGGCACACTGATTTTCTGCCAGATTATTACCGACTACCATATTAATCGAAGTGTCAATTATGGTTATTCTAGACAGAAGATTGCCGAAGTTACAGCTGTTTCAATTTAAAATTTGTATGGGGGCTACGATAAACAGTGGGCGTGGTGCGCCCATTTCCTCTGAGCCTAGTTGCTCGTACAATACTAATCCATACCTTAAATCTCGTTGTCCTAGGCTAAATGGTTTGTAAGCTATGGAGCTTAAAATTTTAGTTTAATTCCCTCGACTTTGTATGGGATACCCATGAAGGAGTGGGCGTGGCACACTGATTTTCTGCCAGATTATTACCGACTACGATATTAATTTAAGTGTCAATTATGGTTATTCTAGAAAGAAGATTGCCGAAGTTACAGCTGTTTAAATTTAAAACTTGTATGGGGGCTACGATAAACAGTGGGCGTGGTGCGCCCATTTCCTGTGAGCCTAGTTGCCCGTACAATACTAATCCATACCTTAAGTCTCGTTGTCCTAGGCTAAATGGTTTGTAAGCTATGGAGCTTAAAATTTTAGTTTAATTCACTCGACTTTGTATGGGAGACCAATGAAGGAGTGGGCGTCGCACACTGATTTTCTGCCAGATTATTTCCGACTACGATATTAATTTAAGTGTCAATTATGGTTATTCTAGACAGAAGATTGCCGAAGTTACAGATGTTTCAATTTAAAATTTGTATGGGGGCTACGATAAACAGTGGTCGTGGTGCGCCCATTTCCTGTGAGCCTAATTACTCGTACAATACTAATCCATACCTTAAATCTCGTTGTCCTAGGCTAAATGGTTTGTAAGCTATGGAGCTTAAAATTTTAGTTTAATTCCCTCGACTTTGTATGGGAGACCAATGAAGGAGTGGGCGTGGCACACTGATTTTCTGCCAGATTATTACCGACTACGATATTAATTTAAGTGTCAATTATGGTTATTCTAGACAGAAGATTGCCGAAGTTACAGCTGTTTCAATTTAAAATTTGTATTGGGGCTACGATAAACAGTGGGCGTGGTGCGCCCATTTCCTGTGAGCCTAATTTCTCGTACAATACTAATCCATACCTTAAATCTCGTTGTCCTAGGCTAAATGGTTTGTAAGCTATGGAGCTTAAAATTTTAGTTTGATTCCCTTGACTTTGTATGGGAGACTCATGAAGGAGTGGGCGTGGCACACTGATTTTCTGCCAGATTATTTCCGACTATGATATAAATTTAAGCGTCAATTATGGTTATTCTAGACAGAAGATTGCCGAAGTTACAGCTGTTTCAATTTAAAATTTGTATGGGGGCTACGATAAACAGTGGGCGTGATGCACCCATTTTCTGTGAGCCTAGTTGCTCGTACAATACTAATCCACACCTTAAATCTCGTTATTCTACGCTTAATATTTTGCAAGTTATAACCGGTAACATTTTTTTTAATTTCCGCAACTTTGTATGGGAGACCCAAAAAGGAGTAAGCGTGGCACACTGATTTTCTGCCATATTATTTCCGACTATCATGTTAATCTAAGTGTCAATTATGGTTATTCTGTACAAAAGATTCTAGAAGTTACAGCTGTTTCAATTTAAAAGAAGTACAGACACTTTGTATGAGAGCTACGCTAAAAAGTAGGCGTGGCTCAACCAGTTTTGGCGAGGTTATATAGTAGTATAATATAAGTCTATGTGCCAAATATTGTTGTCCTAAGTTGTATATTATGTGAGTTAAAGATTTCTAAAATTTCGAGGTTAGTCGCTTCGAATGCTTGGTGTGGCCATGGTTATTGACTGATCATGCCCCATATCAATCCCCTCCATACCCTTGGATCATAGATTACTTATGCCAAATTTCATCGAAATAGTTCAATATTTACTCAAGTTATCGTGCGAACCAGCCAGGTGACAGACAGACGGACGGACGGACGGACATCGTTAAATCGAAAATTTAAGCGACGCTGATCATGAATATATATCTATGTCTATATCTCCGGAGATTCCTTCAAGTGGACACAAACATCTGACCGAAATGAATATACCTTGCATATTGCATTATGCAGGGTATAAAAATAGAAAGCAGACAATAAAACCACAAATATTAATATTGCTGCGGTTGTAAGACAAATTTTTTTTATTTTTAATACATAGAAACCCAAAATCAACCCTTACACATATCAACAATTTACGACTTTTTTCAAAATAACAGGGTTTTGACAATTAATTCTGATAGAGGAAACCAAAGAAATACATGTCTATTGGCCTTCCATCCATTCTCACAGCAAATCTGCATATGAAACCATTCCATCTTTACTTCTGAGTTATGCGGTGGGTATGTTTAGGAATGGTATGGAGACATAATGGGGGAAGATTTTTGTGGAACCTATTAACCTATTAATCTATGTGATGTCGCAAGAGTTCTGCCGTTCGAAACCGGCTAAAATAATACTTCTATACGTACAACAGAAATGGAAGAGAAGCTCTTCCAAGGAGCCCTCCGGAGCTTATAAATGTCACATATTTTTATTAATAACCCTCTATCTCGCCCATACTTGGATAATTTTAGCCTCTTTTTGGTAATGTCTTAAAAACACCTATAAAACAAGGGGATAACGGTAAAAAATGTACCACAAAAACATATCATAAAATTCCACTGTAGACCATGAACGGACCAAAGCTCCAAACTTAACACAAATGCCAGAAAATTGACCAAACCAAGCCTTTGAAGCCTTAATCTCGTCCTTATACCAAGCTGTTGTAAAATGTCCCACAAAACCTGATTTTACGTAGTAAATGTATGGAAAAAATATTCTACGTAAAATTTTACTATAAGCCATCAAGCAACAGAAAATTAAATATTTATTTTGATTTTTCATAAATTAAGCATTCGTGCAAGTGCTTTTACGATGGTAATATTTTACTCAGTGCTGCTTCTCTTTCTGCTCAATTACTGCCAAGATCTTTTGTGTCTACGCCTGTGGTGGCTCCAAAACGTAGACTAGCACTTGGAGGAGGTACTTCAGGTACTGGAAGCTCATCAGAATGTGGCACTGTTATCAAAGCTGATGGTACTTCTCTATAGACAAAATACGTTCGCCTATGTTTATTCAGGTTAAATATGCCTTTATATAATCTCGTTGTGCTCGCCTGGCTCTAACCAACTCATGGGAATACCGAACCACATTGATTCTCGCTGACGTATAGCAATTTTAAAATTTTACTGAAAAAGGAAACATTGTGTTCATTCAGTCATGCTTATCGCAGACATACCAAAAGCAATTATATTCCTCCAAGCAACTAGGCATTTTCCACAAAATTGAGAATTTATCATTCGATGTTCGCAAAATAAGATCTTCACAAATAAAGTAGATTAACTTATTTGATACCTATTTATTTTCTTCTGATTCTACAAAACCCAATAAATGTCGATCAAATTCGTGGGATTCATTGTAATACTCATGTCAATTTTTCAAACGACAAAAATAATATGCTCTTGTTTTTACCTTGGAACTGTCCTTTATTTTTAATGAGTTTTTTTTGCACCAAATCAAGTAGATTATGTTGGATGACGACAATTGTGTTCACTTTCGACAACGTGCTTTCATTCTCAGTGGACATAACGGTAGATCACAATTCACTTAAATCGTCAAAACACAAATTAACCTGTTACAGCTCGAGCGCATTCAATGCATATGATGGATAATGTATGCCAAATTGCGCGCCAACCATCCGGCTCGAAGGACCAGTGTTCTGTTGTAAATGCCCTAAAAAATCATTCAATAGATGGTTGGTTCGTCGGCTGTCCCAAGGATTTGTAAATGAAATTTTTTTTTTTGTTTAATCGTATATTTTGTTGCTGTGACCCTCCGATTCTTCTATTCACAAAAATGAAACCTAAATTCAACCAACCTAGCTTACCAACTATTTGAGTAGAAAAGTGTGTATATCCTAAAATGAAAATTGTATGAGCTCATATTTAATTGGTGAATAAAGATAGTACATAGATGTTTTTGATGAGTTAAAATGCAATGGCATAATTCGGAATGCTGTGTTTATTTGCGGATTGCAAGATAATGTGTTAAAAAGATTTCAAAACAACATTGCAGGAACTGTCGATATTTAGATGACATGAATTTCTTACGTAGACGAAGGAATTCACTGTAACATTGCGACATTGCAACAACTGACTCAGCCGTCGACTTCAATTTATGTAGTTGTATTTTGACATATTATAAAATGGAATGAAAACGATTATGCCGTGGTTATATTACCAATCAATTGAATGAAAAATGAACTCCAAAAATGAACATATGCAAGTCAATCAGTTCTGATTGCTGTTCTCGACACCAATCAGACCAATTTCATCAGTGTTACCAAATGCAATTTTTTATAAAGAAAAAGAGAATGGGAGAAAAGATATTTGTAAATAATGCAATATTGCTTTACGGGTATTGCGTACATACAAGTTTATTATGTTGACAACTGCGAAGCATTATTAAATTTTAAACATTAATTATATAAATTCCCTTTAAAGAAAGCTATCCGCGTTTGTTTTATATTCTGAGTATGTACTGATTGAGAGAATTTTCTGGTTAAGCAAGGAAATTCTGTAACTTTAATTTTATTATTTTATTTAGAAATTGTGTTTTCATGGAGCAGACCTGAAGAACTGAAGAACTTATTACTCTGCAGCAAATTAATGAACGCTTGTGGGATACAAGAAATCCAAGTTATCCAAGTTATAATCGGGAAAAACGGGAACAGGCTCTAGATGATATGCAACAGCATTTGTCTAAAATTGCTAGCGAAATAGCAAAGCATGATATCCGGTCAAAATGTCAGTCCTTTGCAGCCAATATAGGAAAGAGTTGATAATTATTGACCCCAGCACTGCTAGTTGTTGATCTGGCGGTATTTCATTTCCAACTGGCGTTTGTCTTTTTTTATATCCTTTTTAATATTCCATAATTTTGCATCGGTCATCCTTATATATTTTTGAAGGCCCAGAAGTCGTTATATTGTAATTCCTTTGTCAGGAATGTGAAAGAGCCGTTTGTACTTCGTTTTTTTCGCCATTTTTCATCCCACTTTATCGTTCTCTTCTTCGCCGAATTTCGATGATACTTTTTCTATTAACTCAATTATTTTTCCCAATACACTTCTATGATTATCGTTCCAAAAACACACATTCTCAGCATAAATGGTTGCTGTTTTTATCAAATCATTCAGCGCGGTATCCATTATGAAATCAATTGAAATTTAATGCAATACAATTATTTTGATAAAATCATGTGTAACCACCCATCAATCTAAATTGGTGAAACGGAAAATGAACGCCATGATTGGCGTTCAATTGATTGGTAATATTACCACGGCATTAGCAACCCTCAAAAAATTACATTTAGCTTTTGTTGTTGCCGTGTTCATTTCATTCCGGTCGTAAACCATAATGCTGCAACTAGCCACCGACGTAGCGTACGTACGTACCGCCCGTACGTACGAACATACAAAATTGCATTGATTCTCTCCGCTACGAGCAACGTCTACGTCACCGTCATACGGTGGTGAGTTTTCGTTAACACGACGTTCCCATAAGATAGGTCGTGTCAGCTGACACGACCTATCTTATGGGAACGTCGTGTTAACGAAAACTCACCACCGTATGACGGTGACGTAGACGTTGCTCGTAGCGGAGAAAATCAATGCAATTTTGTATGTTCTTACGTACGGGCGGTACGTACGTACGCTACGTCGGTGGCTAGTTGCAGCATAAGACTTTTGCTGCCGACGATATCTTTGCGACGTGTTGCAATGCAATGCAATGTTGCTGATGCCGTGATATTGTAAGCAGATTCACCCGAAAATATTTTAAATTAAACTTTTAAAGTTAGTTGCTAACATTGTTAATTCCAACAGTGTATTTTACGCTTATTCTGTTGAGCAAGGCATACTTTTGGCTGTCACTCGTACATACGTTATGTAATTCAATTACATTTTCCAGTAACAAAGCGAATAGTTTAGTTTAAGTATGTACATTAGCCGTATTTTATTCTACAACTCGATATCTTTCTGCCAATAAAACGACATAGATGCTAAGGGCCAGTTTTTTAATGCGAGTTTAACCCTATTTGACGTTTAAACTCGATTTGCAGTTTTTCAGTCAAATTTCAACGTAGTTTAAACTAAGTTTTAACGCCCAATCTAGCTGGGTTAAACTAAGATTAACCTATCACTTGTTCAACTGCGTGTTCTTGCACTCCAGTACATCTTTTCTTGATGCGGTGTAAAATAAGTTTAAATTTAATCTCCGTTTACGTGAACTAAGTATAAATCTACAATAGTTTAAACTTGTACTGAAAAACTGGCCCTAAGTTTCCTAAACAGAATTGATTTGATTTTTATTTTATATATAAATTTCCAATAGAACAAATTCTTATTTAAATAAATTATAAAATTTATCAAAAATAGTGAACTAATTTGATACAACGTTCCTCCTTTTCCTTTTCTTCTTAATTGTTAAGTATAATTTGACGCTCTGAAATTAGCGAGCATTCTTATGGTTCAACTAGCCACCGACGTAGCAAACATATTGCTTCTGCTTTGACTTGTGCTACTGACCAAAAGCAACAGCAAAGCAAAATGTAAATTTGCAACAGAAGACTGCGGAAAATGCTTCGCATTTGTTCAGTAATCGGTTTCTTCTTTGGCTTTAACCGAAACTGCTGTTTTTGTCAGAAGCATAAGCAAAAACACTGAATAAAACACGGCATTATATCTGTTATTTAAAATTGACATCTATCAATATAATGCAGTATACATGCAGTTATGTTGCGAGTTAATATCATAGATCGCTGTGGGAAAAAACCAAACACTGCTTCATGCACAATATTACAAATTCTTTTAAATATTACCTTTGCATAAGTGCTGAGCAAATTCCGTATTGGCCTTAGTTAAATCCATCAATTTATTTAATTCTGTTGATCAAATAAGAGATAAATATATAACTACTTTTTTTAGGAAATACTTAACGTAGGTGACTGACAATACGCTAGCATTATTTTTAATTTCTAGCAATTTTAGATCCAAGTGCTGATCTGCATTTCTACTGAAAAATCTCAAGACAAAAGCAAATCTGTATATATTCGGAATATTTCAGCTTGACATTTGTATATAAAAAGATCGAGTCTGTTGAAACATCCCTTCACTAGCTAGGTAATATGTTGAAGACCTTCAATAAAATATAATTAGGTCTTCTATAGTGACATCATTTCTTTTAGCTTTCTCACAGAGCTCTTTAAAAAGCTTTTCATGGCAAACAGTTACTGCCGGAAGAATTGCCAATTGCTTGCCGACAGGTGAGAACCGTTCGAAAGAAAAATATCTTCGATATTAAAGATGTCACGGTTGGGGATTGAACCCACGATCTACGAATCAGAAGGCCAACGCACTAACCACTGAGCCCACTAATCGTGGCATAATAACCCTCACAAAAGTGATGAACCTTGCATGATTCGCTTTGCAGATTGCAGAGGCACTCAGAAAAAAGAAATGGCTGTAAGGTTTGCTAAAAAATAGATATATCTCGGAAGAAAAGAGGTTTGGAACTTCCGTAGATTTCGCAATTACAGTTTAAAATACGTTTAGAAGAAATTACGCAGATATTCGGTTGGTTAGTTCTAGTACGCACTATGGCTGATTCGAAAGACTTGAGAGTAGAGGTCTGTTAATTTATTTCTGGCTGTGAGCTAGATAGTAAAGCCATCAAATCTGATGACTTACAATATTTCAAAGCGTGCATAAAACAGCGACTGTACATTGATGCGTACAGTATTGATCATAAAATTTGCCAATTTGGAGGAGTTATATATATTCCCAAGAAGCACATATATAAAAACAAACCACTTAAAGCCACTCCTGTACCAAATAAAATTGAAATACAAGCAGTTCCCCTGGAATATTGGGGAGTGTCACAAGCGACAGAGTTATGTCCGAATACTTAATAGGAATCATATACCATGATTAAAGGGTTTAGAGTTAATGGCGCGTATTCATAGTCAAATTTATATTTAGTATAGACTTTTTTGACAAATTTAGGTTGGAACTTAAAAGGCAATAATTTGTCTTATGCATCGGGAATAAAGCACATGTTTCCAATACAGAAGCAAAAAACGGCAATCAATCAGCGATAATACAGATTATCAAAGGTATATAAAGAGGATGCTAGAAGTAATTGTTCCCAATTACGTGAAACTCTCCAATAATTTTGGTTCCAAAGAAAACCGAAAAGGGAATTAATGGAAAAATATGTAGTCGATTTCAGAAAATTGAACGATACTACCATTAAACAGATTTTTTCACTTCCTCACATCGATGAAATAATGGAGCAATTAGGGTGTAGCAGTTACAAAACTACGCTTGATATATACAATAGCTATTTTTAAGTGGTAGGGGAAGTGGTAAAGGACATACAAATGTCAGAAAACTGCTAAGTCATAAAGAAGCAATTTGCTCCTCACCAGTTCTAGCTTACTTAAGAAGACCTTCCGCAGAATGCACTAGGAATTTTGTTAAACAAGATGGGTCTAATTGGTATCAGTCGTTAGCATCAGCGATGCATGTCCAAAACAGTACCATACATATTTCCACAATGAGAGGACAATGAAGTGTACTATATGGTTTTAATATTGACAACCTGACAAATCTTAACAGAAAGAGACCAACGTTGTACACAGAAGACCAAAATAAGGTACTAAAATACCAAATATAGATATGTTTAATATGATAAGATATATTCCATAATTTTTAAAAAAGGAGATAAATTATTATTGAAGTATCACAACAGCAAAAATAAGTTTAGTTCCATCTGCCCTGGAATGTACGACGCAATGCAAATGAAACAGGTAAATAAAACATTTCCATCAATAATTTCTTCCAATATAGGACTCATACAATTCATCTTGATCGAATATCGATATACTGATTTGGCTAAACTCATTATATATTTTCTTCTAATAACATAACTCCACAGAAAAACCCCTTTCTGTTTGCCGGGTTGAAAGCAATTTTTATAGAATGATATGTTTTTTGGCCTCCAAAATTCAATTGAGTATTCATTAACAAATTGGGTCTATTTATACTCTGTGACAAAACTCTAGAATCTTTTTTTTATCGTTGTCGAATTAGTTATCTTTCGTTCTTATTAGTTTGTTCAATGATATAAATGCACAGGTAGTTCCATTCCCAGTTTTTGTCGGCCATATTAACTACTTGACGTTCAATAGAAAACATAAATTTGACATTACTCACGGACGACAGAATATTAAGGTCACCCCCATCTTTTAGCACTAAGCGGCTCTCAGTGATTTTGACAGCATTGACTGTGTATGTGACGTCACAATGTTACAATGGTTGTTTTATTCATTCATTAATCCGCATTGTTACATTTTTCTTTTCAATTAGTTCTCCAATTTGTTCTTTCTCTCGCAGCTGCACCAGTATTATGTCACACGGTCACAAATCCTCTGATGGGCGCAATCTTCTATCATTCTTGAACGTTACGCTAAGGAAAAGGCTTTCCTCAATTCCTACAAATGGTTCATTTCCTACAGATCCACTCTGAAGAATTGTGAAATTTAGGTGAAGGTGATGTTAATTGAACAATTTTTTCTTTTCTTTTCTACTTTTATTTATTCGTTTCATTTTTATCCTGAGACATGAAATATCAATGGGCAAAATGTCAGTGTTTTTTTTTTTTTTTGAAATTCATAGTCTATGGTATAAGGATATAAGGCAGAGAAATTAAGAACTTTGTTTCTTAGAATGGGTGAATAAAGTCAAAAACGTATTATTATAATAACAAAATAGGTTCTTTATTGTTTGTATGTGTTGTTGCTACTTCTTCATTCATGAGCATTGGTCATTATAGAGATCACATAATAAATGCAGAAAAAAAATTTCTGGGATAGCGTCACTTTTTTAGCGCCATGTTTGTTTGATACGAAGAAAGAGAACAAAGATAGAAAACGAAAAAAGTGCTGTGGTTGAGTGCGTTAATGAAAAAATAAAAAAAACTTGTTTAAAAATTAACAAAACGTAATTATAGAATATGATTTTCGTGATAAAAAAAAGTTGTTTACAATCGTCAAATCGCTAACAAATCACCACGATAATGTAAAAGAATGAAATGTAAACAAAACTAAGAATTTTAAAAGCACTACGTCATCACAAGCCACAAACTTTTCTAAAATTCAATTACAAATACAATAATTGGTAATTACGTGATCTTTACAAATCAGACCATAGCTTTCTTTTATACTCGTATACTAATGCTAATACAAAATACATATGTAACTATCCTCTCGGATTGCGCTACCTCTATAATTATACCTTGGTGCAAACAAAAACTGCTTCGAAACTCAAGTGGGAAACAAAAAAAAAATACGGAGCAATGTTAATAGATACATCTAATGTAAATTTGTTTTATGTTATTTTTAAATTACCGCTCCCAAACCGGCAAGCCTGTAATGTCTGTCGACCACCGTATTTTAATAAATTCTTATACATATTCACACACCAAATTAACCATTTCACAAAACCGTGGTCACAAACCGTCTAGTGGTGGGTAACGTTACAGCGTGTTGCGTTATTGTGCTGATATCCAGTGTTGCTGTACTTGCGCCGATACACTACAGTAAATTATTAAAATGTAAAATGTTTATTACCGACTCATTGGCAAGTAATTGTAGTCAAATTTAGAATCATCCTAAAGATGCTTTTTGAGAGATTTTTGTGTGGGAAATATGTCAAACAAGTCGATTCAAACTTTCACTATAGGTGGCAGCCCTCTCTGTGAGAGGACACACTTAGGCCAAAAATGCCCATTGTGATACCACCGAGCTTCTTTTCCAATACTGTTGTACGTGATAAATTTTGACAGAATTAGAAGGGTGCTACTTATATTAGCCGGTTCCGAACGGCAAAACACTTGTGACATCAGTCTCTGAGTTTTGATTAAATAAATTATTGTTGGATATAGTTAGTACAAAATAAGTGTTGCAGTTATTATTTACAGAATCCAGTGATCGAACAGGGTTGATTCGAGTAAAATTTAACGTTCACAAAATATAAACGTGAAAAATTAATAATTGAAATCGGCTCTGTAATACATATTATATATCATGTCAAAAAAGTAAGAAACAACGGCATTTCAATTAATTCTGGATGTATATTATTTTCTGATCGACCATTTTATTATATTTGCTTATTTTCGATAACAAGTACCACACTACCTGTGGCAACACTGCTTTTTATCCATAACTAAAAGTCCAATTATGCTTACATTACATAGCATTGCATGACGTGAGCACTGTCACATAATTATTCTATTTAATGAGTTTTGTGTGTAACCGATTACTGATCTTTAATAGCTAAAGCAGGTCACACACTGATAACAAATCGAAACGAGCGGTTGGAATTAACTTCGTCACACCAAAGAATATTGAACTAAAGAAGCTGCATACCCGACAGCATGTGAATTTCAGGTAAGACTAAAACGCGGTCCTACTCAAACGGCAGCTATATATGAAAATTTTAACTTAAAATCGAAATTTTTTGAGTGGTGCTCTCGCATTTGGTTGAGTTACCTACTCTTTTGAAAATATTATATTCTTTATGCAAATTTGATATTTATTTATTTATGAAAAAAATATTATTTATATGGAAAATGCTAATAATAATTTGAATGATTTTGAATATTTGAAACGAAAAATTATAATTTTCCCGATTTTGTACAAAACGAAATTGGATTTATCAGGCGCCCATGGAAAACAATAAGCAATTTTTCAATTTTTATTTTTCAAAACACGAAATACAAAATTTGCCTACATCATACAATCATGTACACATGTAGTCATGACAACTTAAAAAATTCAATAGTAAATTCTATATGTATATACATACGTATGTAGAATTTTCATTCATAAATTTTGCATGGAAATCATTCGAAAATTTACATTGAAAATTTCAATTGTTTTTGAGAAATTTTCAACAAAATCTTGCAAATGCTTATGGAGTATGCATGTATTTTTGCTTGCGATTGTCGGTAGATGCCTTACCTCAATTCGTATATAATCGTGTTATCATGGTACATTATATGGCGCAGCCAAGAGAAATCTTTTACATTTTGTCTATCTTTCTTTTACGCAATGGTACCATCATGACAAAGAACTGTCAAAATCTTGGTGTTCTGTTTTGTTAACTTCTTTCTCTTTTTGTTTTGTTCCTTAACTTAGGAAATTGAACGATGGTACTGAAAACTTAAAATTCACATTAAATTAAATATTACAACTTGATAAGTGCATGTTTGATATCAATTATGATTATACCGAATTATTAATAATTATGTTACCATCAATATGGTTCTGTTGCTGTTGCCTGTACAGGAATTTATGTTAGAATTTAATTAGGCAGCTATTAGTTCCACTATCAATAAAACTACTTTTTTACATTTATGAGTAACTTTATTGATAATGGGTAAGCCAAGTCACCACGTCAAGGTTGCTGCCATCGACATGGACCTAACACTACCTAACACTATTTCTCTGAAGGACAAAATACAAAGTATATTCCAATAATATAATGTGGACAGCACCGTTTGGATCTACTGGAATTTTTAATAAGAGTGCTTTTACAGAAAAATCCATGGTTGGCACAGAATCGTGAAATGCAGGAGCAACGAACGAGAGAGGCGGAATAAAAAAAATTAAAAAAGCTTACTACAACCTAAAATGATTAGAAGAATGATTAACATAAATAAGAATACCTGAAAATGTTTTCGAATGAACAACACTATTAAAGAGCACTTTAAAGAAACGAAAATTCTACGCTAGAACACCATATGCACATAAGAAATAAGTAGCAGCGTTAAATGCAATATTGTTTTAAATGAATCATATTTTGGAAGTTTTATACATGAATCCTTTTTTTATTTGGTTTTAAAGATGTTTTCTTGAATTAATAGTTAGGTTATAGTTTTATTTTGATGTATGTAAATACATATATTATACTTTTCTACCTTCTTGCAGATACAGTTTAACTTAATTTACAAGCGTGTGTTTTTTTAATTAGTTTTTTATTTTAATTATCTTATAGCTTATATATTTGAAAATATAACACATATGTTTGAATTACATAAAGCTTGAAATTTGATATTTAAATATCACGATGATACCTGCCGACATTACAGGGAAATATGTGTAGGGTTTGTGCCATTTCAAATCACTTTTAGGGACCTACAACCTAAACTGACAATTTTAAATACCCGAAAAACTCTTGAAATTCAATTTGAACTTCCTTTTGAATAATGTAACTACATACCGTTACCTAAATATTGAAAGCCTCCAACATTTCTATGTTTGATTTGAATCCTTTATCCTTTAGATGTATATAGCTGGTACCCACATGACTTTACAAATATGACTTTACTTTAATATATACATAGATATGTATATATATGTATGACTTTAATTACTACTTACCTTTCATTTACTTACTTGAATCACTTGAATTCCATACTTACTCATCAAAATTTCGAATTGTTTATTTTCCTCGATAGAAAACGATAGAATATTATTGGAATATACCTTGTATTTTGTCCTTCAGAGAAATAGTGTTAGGTAGTGTTAGGTCCATGTCGATGGCAGCAACCTTGACGTGGTGACTTGGCTTACCCATTATCAATAAAATTACTCATAAAATTTAAAAAAGTAGTTTTATTGATAGTGGAACTAATAGCTGCCTAATTAAATTCTAACACAAATTCCTTTACAGACAACAGCAACAGAACATTGATGGCAACATAATTATTAATAATTCGCTATAATCATAATTTATATCAAACATGCACATAACAAGTTGTAATATTTAATTTAATGTTTATTTTAAGTTTTCAGTACCATCGTTCAATTTCCGAAGGTAAGGAACAAAACAAAAAGAGAAAGAAGGTAAGGAACAAAACAAAACCCCAAGATTTTGACAGTTCTTTGTCATGATGGTACCATTGCGTGGCAAAATAAGGAAGATAGACAAATTGTAAAAGATTTCTCTTGGCTGCGCCATATAATGTACCATGATAACACGATTATGTATGAATAGAGGTAAGGCATCTACCGACAATCACAAGCAAAAATACATGCATACTCCATAAAGCATTTGCAAGATTTCATTGAAAATTTCTCAAAAACAATTGAAATTTTCAATGTAAATTTTCGAATGATTTCCATGCAAATTTTATGAATGAAAATTCTACATACGTTTATACGTATGGAATTTACTATTGAATTTTTTACGTTGTCATGGCTACATGTGTATATATGTATGATGTAGGCAAATTTTGTATTTCATATTTTGAAAAATAAAAATTGAAAAATTGCTTATTGTTTTCCATGGACGCCTGATAAATCCAATTTCGTTTTGTACAAAATCGGGAAAATTAAAAACTTTTCGTTTCAAATATTCAAAATCATTCAAATATATTTTCATTTTTCATATAAAACTTCAACGTAGCATTTTCCATATAAATAATATTTTTTCATAAATAAATAAATATCAAATTTTCATAAAGAAATATAATACTTTCAAACTCAACCAAATGCGAGAGCACCACTCAAAAAATTTCGATTTTAAGTTAAAATTTTCATATATAGCTACCGTTTGAGTGGGACCGCGTTTTAGTCTTACCTGAAATTCACATCCTGTCGGGTATGCAGCTTCTTTAGTTCAATATTCTTTGGAGTTACAAACATGAAGAAGGTAACCAATGTAATTATGTATGAAGAAAGATCTACGTAGAAAATAACGATCCAAAAAGCACCGTACGGCCATAGATAGTAATGTACAGGGTTGATGCGTGTATACTAAACAGCCATCCAACTCATTGTACAATGTGTTTAACAAACGGTTGGAGCGTGTATACTCTGCATGAACAAAGCTTGTTGCACAATATGCGTAAACACGTTCCAATCCATTGTACAAATTTGTACAAAATTTAAAACGTATTAATTTTCATACAACCGTTGGATCAAGATCAAAATTTGTTGTACAACCATACTATACATGATACAACCGTTTATACAATATGCACATTGTCTACTCAAGAACACCTCGGGCACTGTTATTGTGATTAAGGGTGAGTGGGCTGTCATCACCAATTATGCCAGTTCTCCACTCACTTCTACCATTCCCCACTCTTCTCTCTCTACCTCTCTCTCATTTTTTCCCTCTACCAGTTCTTATTTTTGTTTACACTTTTTTATTTTTTTATCTATTATTGATCTCTGACTCGTAAAAATGCGCGAGTTCTTTTATCTTTTTGGTATTTACGGAAAATAAATTTAATAAAAAGGCATATTACTTATAATCTTAATGTCGCGTAAATTTAATAAATATTGTAATTTGAATAAATCCGAAAAAGTTTAATTATTTTTACCGTGTACGTATATATTCTGTCCCAATCAGTGGACCTCAATGCAACACCGCGTCAGCCACAACAACAACATACCCATCAACCTCAAGCAACCACCACCACCGTAGCGGTTCACCGGCATTCCTGTCCCGTCTCTTCATTTTATGGTCCTTCGAACCGGATAGGCCCGCAGCCGTGGAGAAACGGCATTCCCGTCTCTTCACACATGTTGCACCAACTGTTAGTGTGTGTATACCTTCCATTAGAATGGTTTTAACCGCTGTCAAAATTAAAACTAACAAAGTTATATGGAATGGCACATAATGGGGACGGCAGCGGTTTTATCGCCAACGGTTTTCAATCGATTTAAACTTATTTCTATTTTTACCGTCTTTTTTACGGTGTTATCTGATTGTTACTTTAACTAATTTCAATT
Source organism: Megamerina dolium (assembly GCA_963854835.1). NCBI lineage: Eukaryota > Metazoa > Arthropoda > Insecta > Diptera > Megamerinidae > Megamerina > Megamerina dolium. The sequence continues at coordinate 26,286,908 of OY978528.1, read as the reverse complement.
TTATATTTGAAAAAGTGTAAACATATCTTTAGTTGTATATTCAGAAACAAATTAAATAAAAATAAATGGAATTGGATTTTTTCCGTCGCCGTCGTCCGCCACAATTGTGTTTACTCGAACGAGTTTCAATGCGGCAACAGAAGTGCTTTACCGTCGTTCGCAGCAATTTTGATTACAGCCTTATACGTTGTTCGCTTGAATTCTGGGTAGAGCTGTAGATAGTTCGTCGTGGGTTTAGAATTGTGTGCTGATTGTAAGAAATTTGATTTTTCTTTCCAACCAAATAAATTTATTCGCAATGTTGTCGAGAGCTGCACTAATTTCAGGTAATGAAGAATTCGTGTAGTGTTTAATATTACTACCCAGCTGCACTCTCAGATATTTTTTTTCTTACATCAATTGTACGACCTCACGAAGTTTATGTAATCAGTTTGATTTTTCCATCTGTTCGAAATGTGTTGACACAAGTTATATGTCTCTCTAAACCTCTATGTCACCGTAGTACAACGGCCCTTTGGAGCTATAGCAGCTAGGGCCGCAGCTTCTGCATCTACCAGTCAAACTTCGCAGCGCCCAGTGCGAACAGAGCATCCCGGTAAGGTACGCCTTGGTTTCATCCCAGAAGAATGGTTCCAATTTTTCTACAACAAAACTGGTGTTACGGGCCCTTACACTTTTGGAGTTGGTTTGTTGACTTATTTGTGTTCCAAGGAAATTTATGTTATGGAGCATGAGTACTATAGCGGTCTTTCTCTTGCTATTATGGCTGTAATTGCGGTTAAGAAACTCGGTCCTGTTGTAGCCAAATGGACAGATAAAGAAATCGATGTAAGCATCTCCAAGACGTATTCAGTACCAAAAAAAAAATCTATTATTTTGATATTTATAATTAGAGAATTGAAAGCGAGTGGAATGAAGGGCGTGTGGCTGAATTGGACAGTTTAAATGAAGCTATCGAAGCTGAAAAGAAGGAACAGTGGCGTGCTGAAGGCGCTCTTATGCTTATGGATGCCAAAAAGGAAAACGTTGCTCTTCAATTGGAAGCAGCTTTCCGTGAACGCGCCATGAATGTGTACACTGAAGTATGTTGCCTAGCTATTGACAAAATATAAAATATAATTTAATGCTTTCTTTAAGGTCAAACGCCGCTTGGACTATCAAGTGGAATGTCGCCATGTCGAGCGCCGTCTTAACCAAAAACACATGGTTAACTGGATTGTTACTAATGTACTTTCTTCTATTTCTCCACAGCAAGAAAAGGAGACATTAAACAAATGCATTGCTGACCTTAGTGCTTTAGCTGTGCGCGCTAAATAGATACATTTGTAACCTATTTCTTGCAAAAAATTAAAATAAATTACGACATAATTACAATTTAAATATTTTTTGGAAGTAGTTATTAAACATTCCAGATTTTGGATTCGTCTTTGATATAGGTCATTCAAAGGCGAATTACGTCGTGATGTTACATGCAGAGGCATTCGCCATTTCTTGGTGATATAAGCCTATTAAACTATGAGACAAAATCAAACTCTGGTTCGGCGTTGAGTGAAATCAAACTGATAGTCTTAGGTCTCATTGCTTTTTTCGAGTTTAGCTCAAATAAGGAAGAAATCCTTACATATATATGGGGTTTTTGGTTTTGGTTCATTTATGAGGTATATTATCAGCCGTACGCTAGATGGCGCTGTAGGTCGAATGATATATATATATATATAAATATATATATATTTGATTTGATAACTTTTTCAGCGGTTTTCCAAGTTCTTTATCCCTCGCATCAAAATTATATTTGAATCATGGAAACCATATTTTGCATGTTGCTCTTGATGGAGCATTCGTTGAGGCTGCCACGTTTTTCTTCACATAGTAACAAAAAACGAATGCTGCTAATGCTCAAGTTTGAAATCGCTATATATTTTTTAACAAAAAAACTAAATAATTGAATAGGAATGCATTATCAAAAAGTAAAAATTATTATTTCGCTTAGCTTTATAATTATAACATTGTAGAAAAAACATATTGATCTTACGGTGAAGACTGAAACTAATAAGTTGTTATATAATGCATTTACTCTATATATAAAAATCGGTTACACCCTATACATGCACGAATTGTATATGTATGTATATATATATATATATATATATATATATATATATATATATATATATACAATTACACATACATATAAACACACACACACACACACATATATATATATATATATATACATATATAATCACATATATAAGTTGATATATATATATATACATAATCATATATACATATAATCACATATATAAGATGCTATATGTATATATGGTCATATATATATATATATATTTGCGTGTGTGTATATGTTTTGGAAGATTTGTGAATGTGTACAAGTTTATTATTTATTCCTTCATGATTTTTATGTGCAGAATAGATTTCATTTATTTATTTTTACGAAGCACGAATTGATTGGATAATTTGGAAAATCGCTGATCCGCACACCACAAAGATAAAGAGCGCCAGTAGCCAAGGTCCCACTGGATATTGGTTTTCTTTCGATTTCTGTAATAAAAAAATTAAATCATAATTCTTTTAAATAGTAGCTTTAATATATATCTGAGGAATAACACCAAAATTAATACAGTCAATTGTTACGATTTGGGTTTTTTGTTGTTTGTCTATACTCTGGACTGAATTCTAGATATACTATCCTGCCAGATGATGGCCCAATTTAGTAAAATCTTCTAAAAACTTATTAAAACACTCACGCAGTGTATTAGTTCGAGTTATTAATATCACAACTTCGAAACCGAAACTTATGCCCCTATTACGGATGGCAAGCAAATGAAGCAAGTTGTGTAGAAGTTGTGACATCAAACTTGTACTATCGATATCAACCGAATTGATTTCTATACGCGGAGGGAATTGAACAGGGGCATTAATAATGCTTAAAATATTAATCGATGTTAGAATTTAGAGGTATGTAGGGGTAGGACGCAATAAATTTAGAAATTTCAACATTTGGTTCGTTAATGTACTTTCCTATTAAAAATTTGCAACGAGAGACCTTTCCAGTAAAAAGTAGTAATAATTGTAAATAATTTGCAGTTCGTGAATAAACCGCGAATAAAATTATAAATCGGAACTACTTCAGAGGCACGAGTAGTTTAAACAACTGTAAACACGACCATCACCAATATTAATCGATCTTTTCAAAAAATCGTATTATCACTACATAAAATCTCTGTATCAAAAATACTGGGTTTAAGCCATGTTTCTGTAAATACTAAAACCTCTTAGTAATAATTACAACTTTTCAATTCCATGGGTGCCGTCACAAGCGTTCTGCCGTTCGAAACCGGCCATACGTAGGCCCTTTCTAACACTGTCCAAAATTTAACACGCACAACAGTAATGGAAGACATGCTCGGCCAAAGGGTCCAAAGATTGATAGCATTTAAATTCACACTACACTTATAAGAGAATTCGCGGACTGCCACTCCATATGTCCAGATATTTAATATTTAACTCACGAGTTATTAAAATACTTGGCATAATTTAATGCCACCTCACCAACAATAAACAATTCTAATTGGTCTTGATAAATTTGGAGGACCAAATAGATACTATTTATAAATTACAAAAAAAGGTGGTGTTCACAATCATCACATTTTCGGTTCCTTTTTTACAGAATGCTCCATGGAAAATTTTTACTGTAAGAAGACTATGTATAGATAATCATATATGTATAGACATATTTTACTGTGCAATTCTGCAACATATCCGTAAGCATAATCTAGTGTAAGGATTTTGAATGAAACACACTTACTGATGATTTCGGTACATTGCCACGCATGATTACATATTTGCAAGCCTTTTCATTAGCGATACGCATCCTTTGTGGTGGAGCCATTTTACCTAGTAGTGGTGCTTGTACTTTGAAGGAAAAATCTGTAGAAATTGAAAGAAATTGTTAACAGTGCAATAATACATCATTCTTTTTAAAAGTCAATATACAGATCTACAGATGAGATGAATTGATCTTGCTGATCAAATAATGAATAAATACACAATTTCAAATTTGACGAGTTAATTTTAATAAGTTTTCGAACTTTTTTAGCGATGAAACACTACCTACTTTTGAAACAAATTTATACAAAAACTACGTACGAAGTTGGCACGAATATAATAATAGAAATGTTGCCAATTAATTCGATTATGCCGTGTCATCAATCATTTACAGGGCTACCAACCTCTTTTTAAATATTGTATTATTTCGCTTATACGGCCATGTTCACATTGCTACAACGAATGAAAGAAGCGTGAAAGAAATGGTCCTTAAACTCAAAAGGAAAATTAGTGTGAAATATCAAAACGCATACACATATAACCCATGAAGCAATTACTATATAGAAAATGTAAACAAACTTTTAATACACAGAACGACACGTCATCTATGTATCAGGCCATTAGCTGTTTTTGATTACTTTTTTCCATACCGTGAATTGTCATAACCTTATCTATTTGAATCATGCGTACAAAACGCGTAATTTTGAAGCGCTTTGTCTTTTCACGAATTGTTAGTGATTATCCTAGCCAGTGTGGGCGAGGTAGGTATAAAGGTAGGCAGTTAGAAAAAAATGGATGTTTTGCGCCGAAAGAACAATTTAAAATCGGTGCAATTAGGCATGTTCTATGTCCACTGTGGTTCGGATTTGACAAATATCCTCACAAGTTTTAAGACTTTGAAGCGATAAGATCAGTAATGCTGTAAGCTTTGCTTTTACGCTTTCTTGCTTACTTACTTACTTACTTATTTTTGACAGCGAACATTCGGTTCGAAATATTCGCCTTTCGCCGGTGTTGTACTTACTGTATAACATGCGCTCTATATTAGGGTTGTGCGATTAATTTTTTGTCCAGAGTTTAATTTATCAAATTATTCGACTAATCAATTCGCTTAATCAAAATTATGATGTATCAAGATTGAAATTATTCGATTAATAAAATATTTTTCATTTTTATTTTTTCTTTCTTTTTGAAATATTCTTTGGGAATAAAAATCTTAAACGCATTCTCATATTCATAGCTTTGGAAAGCTTCCTGTCTTCTTTGTATTGAAAAAAATATAATAAATATTTTGAACATTTTATTCAATATTTCGATTAATCAATATTTTTCAACAAGCGATTAATTGCATAGCCTTACTTTAATCCAAAATTCCATTTCCAATGTATTTCAATTCAAATAAAACCGGCGGAGTTGCACTAATGTGGACACAATGTTCATGGGCAGTACGCTCCTGGGCAGGCCAATCAGTTATATGAGCGCACCAAACAATTCATCTTGTAAAGACTGTAAATCAATCATTGTTAACAATGTAAATCAATCAGCATATTATCGTTACAAAAACAAAATAAAAATGCTGAAAATTAGCAGAGATGGAAAAATACAAAAAAGTAATTATCGCTAATATGCATTATGTAAACTTACCTATATACTTTAACTATGAAAAAATCGCGTAAATGACCGGATAAAATTATATGATTTGAAATGTAACTCTGTTGAACACGCTTTTTTTCTGTAATACGTATAGATAAGTTTACTTAATTTATATTAGAGATAATTACTTTCTCAAACGGTCCAGTCATTAATTTGTATTTTTTCCATCCCTGCTAATTTTCAGCATTTTTATTTTGTTGTTACCGATAATATGCTGATTGATTTACGGCCTTTACATGATGATTTGCTTGGTGCGTTCATACAGCAATTCGTGTTAACCATATCAAATTATACGGTTTATATGGTTATACGATTGCATGAATCCCACTAATTACTCGTTGGTCATATTGGAAGTAACGAAACTGAATTAACAGTCGCTTAAGCCTATATGACACATCCTTTTTTTTGTATTCTATCATAATCTTTTTAATGCATTTAGAAGTAACGACTAGCATGAATGATGTATTTTCTATTGGTGTGAGCCTTCGCGCTATACACGCAAATAATCTGCTGGTGTGAAAAAAGTCGCTAGTGCAAAAAAAAAATTATTAAAAATGTATTTTTCAGATCTTGGCGACTTTTTTTGACACTTTACGCTTCTTGTTTGTCAAAAGTCGAAAAATATAAACAAATCTAATCGGTTGTGGTCAGTTTTGTTGACTAGCTTATGCATGTATCGTTGTTTGTAGCAATTGTGTGTGTGTGTGTATGTGTTTCTAGTGCGTATTTGTTTTGCATTGCATTATGAATATGAAATTGAATTTTTTATCGTTTAATGAGTTTAATGATATTATGAATGAGTACATTTTTATGTAGATTATGTAATTTGTAGAAATAGAAGAAAATTAAACTTTTTATGTGTGTATGGTTTATGTGTGCATTCGTAGAATCGTTTACTAGTTTGGCCTACTTCATGAATTCGAAAATACGAAACGTACATAATTAGTATAAATGTTAAAAATGTTGTGTTTTCGGTCTTCATTTTAATTATTTTTGTTTACAATGTTTTGTCAGTTCCAGTTTAATTAATATAGTTGTCCTTTTCACACAATATATTGCTATCTTTTTTATCATCAGTGACATTTTGAGCTTTTTAATTGAAAAAATGTGTGAAAAAAAGAGGAGCTTTAATAATCTATTACATTTATATTGAATGCGGGTGGATAATATGCACGGGGCGAATCGTAACAAAACGCAATGATTCGTAAACATCTGTTGATTTTTTTCTTGTTATTACTAATTTTATTTTAATTACATAAATTTATAAATATTTCTGTAATTGTTGCAATAATTAAAATCATTAAAAAATTTGTTAAAGCCCATTGTTTTTCTTGAAAAATATTAAAATTTTTCTACTTGATCGAAATTGAATGTTAATTTAAAGTCAACTGCGCAATCACTAAAAAAAAATCACTGCGCAATCACTGATTTCAATTGCTGCCTATTGCATACTCAAAGCGCACCAATGAAGCGTATCAAAATCAGCTCTTTAGATAAGAAAAAGAAACGCTTACTATTCATATATTCTAAGATGCGCATCAAAATCAGATTTTTAGATACGAAAAAGAAACGCTTACTATTCATATATTCTAAGATGCGCTCCAAAACTTACGACCGGGTAATTAATTATACTATGATTGGCAACCACGTTCGTCTTATAACAATGGCATAGCGGTTTCTGCGTTATTGCGTTACTGAAATATCAAGAAATGTATCAACGCAATCAATACCGCAACGCAGTGCACCCACCACTAGTTCTAAATCCTTTAAGAATATCGCGCACTCTGAATCTGTTCAGAGTTTAGTTGATTAGTTATTTCTGGTGTTGATATTAATAATTATTGCTCCTTATTTGATATCGCTGTTGTGCTCAGAATTCAGTACTTTCTTGCTTTAAGTTAAAGTGGTTGAAAGACATATATCGCCAAATTAGTTTGAAAAATGTTGAATGTGCCGGGAGATAAAAAGGTAAGATATAGCTGGTATTGAACATTTGTAACGCTACATCTTGAGGTATATTATTTGAATAGTATATTGGTTAATTTTTCGAATTTTCGGATAAACAAGAAACATAGCATTATTTTGTATCATCTTTCTTTCATATGTTTGTTTTCATAACCTTCAATTGACCTAGAATGGTAACTTATGAAATGTGCGTGACATTCACATGTGTATTCATCCAATAAATGAGATTTCAAATTTATCGAATAGATTTCTGAACTGATTGTGAAGTAATAGCAACGCTTTTATAAACAAGTGAGAAAACCAATTCATAATAAAGGATAATTATCTTTTGTTTGTTGCTATTTGTCTACTTTGCTTCAAATTTACAATGCAAGAACAAGATTGTATCTTGAATATATCTTCGTCGTTGAACCGTTTACAATATGACAAATAATTTCTTATGATGCAACTAACGAGTTTTTTTTTGCGCTTGCTACGACATACTACTTGCAAAGTCGTCTTTAATTTATTTTCCATCACACAGCAGAACTTTGTATTTTTACCACTTTAATGAATACAATAAATATAAACAAGTTGTTTACAAACAAACGAACTATTAACCAAAGAACATGTTTATTCCCCTCTCCACTTCTTGAGATTGACTACCGTCATTAAAAATAACATTATATTAAAATTTGTACGAGAAAGACAAGAAAATTATAACAATTATCTGAAAATAGAAGCAAACAAAAAGTGGAAGGAATGTCAAAATTTGATATTAGTGGTGGGTAACTCTCCGTCGCGTTGCGTTATTGCGCTGGCATACTTAGTAACGTAATAAAACAAACCACACTTAACGAAGATTTTACACTATCAATAGTTTTGTTCACAACTGCAAATTATTATAAATTTTAACCTCTTACAGATTTTTACTGGTGGCGTTCGCGTACTCGACAAATTTGCAAAAACGAGAGAGTAAAAGTAAGAGCAGCATAGTAAAAAAAAAGTCAAAACCATTCGTTTATCTGCGTACTTGATAATTTTTACTGGTTTTCCGTTCACGTACTTTTTCTTAAAATTTCCTGTTTGTGAGGATATATTTCTCGATTTTGATTTTACTCTCTCGTTACAAGTTTTTATTGGGAAAATATGTGATGTTTCCAATCCGTGACGTATTCCAATGGGATTACAGGGAATTCATTTTTATTATGTGCAAGTACTTCCTTCAATTATACATATCAATAGAAAATATTGAGAAATATTTCCAAGATTATATAAAACTAAACGCGACGCGACGTGATACGACCAATCGCATTGCGTGTCGATCAGTTGTACGCATTACCGTCTCATATACCCAGGCGTATCAGTCATTCAGTTGTATGCTTTATCTACTTATATGAATTCAATATACAATATACATTTTTTGTAATTTATAATGCTTCAAATACTTAAAACATACTAAGAAAGAGTATAAAAAGAAGCATTCAATACCATAACTAGGCAGCTATCGCAATCGTGGCAGAGATAACGAAACAAAAGAAAATACAAATTTACAAGAACAAAAAATATTCCCCTTTAAATAAACACAATTTCCTTGTTCCTTGCCCTATCACCAACTCGGCTGGTCTCTTTAGTAGTGACTTCCATTGTTAGTGGGTTACAATAAGTATGCGAGATCACTGAATTCAAATCTGTCATTGCTTTGACTCGGTCAGGTCGCATTTCGTTCCTAACCATTGTATTCCATAGCACTGAATGCTTCAACTTTCATAACTTCTTTGAGGTTAGGAACGAAATGCGTTCTGGTCAAGTAAAGTGCCAGATACTCGAGACGTAACTAAGTTTGACATGTCAGCTGACACGACCTGCTATACACGAGAGCACTATAACCGATTATCGAAAATATAGAACTTGTACTTAGAAACCAAATCGATATAGATTGTCGTTACGTTCTAAGTTTATGTTTCGAATAACTGACGCTTTAAACCACCAACTTCGTCTGGCATACAATATAACTTAAGGTCCATTTACAATAGCGCGTGATGCGAGTGGAGACTCGTATTTAATTTCGAAATCGAGTAGACTCGCTGCAATACATCGCATGTTCATATAAAATAGCGCGAGGAATTGTAGTAGAAGATTTTTCAATACTTGTTTTTATATTTTTCATATTTTATGTGTTCAAATAGTTTTAAATTTTAATTTTCAATTTCAAACAAACGTCACTTATCTTTGAACTTTGAATAAATGTGAAACTGATAGCTGTCACACATTGGCAATGCGAGATTTTTCATAATTTCGAAATAGAGTGCGACTCTCGTGCCGAGTCTCGCGTCATTGTAAACAGAAAGGTGCAAACACAAAGCACAGAAATTATTTTGACAGCTGCTATCGCTTTCGAACACTGCCTCGCAATACGCGCTATTGTAAATGGACCTTCGTGTGTTTTAGTAAGAAGCGCCATATTATGTATAATCACTGTTGTGGTTGAAAATACGAAATATTAATAATGCATGTCAATTATATTTTTTGTTTCATCAAGCTGATATGCTTCTCAATTTGACTCTACTGACTTCAGCTCTAGTATTCAAACATATGACCTGATAAGAGCTCATCAAAGAAATTTAATCGCTTTCTGTGCATGTTCACTGTTTTTCTCTGTGTGGGTTTGTTTTGAAATATGGAAGGAAGGGTAAAGTGGTGCTGCGATACTGCGATAAAACAAATAACTATCTACGTCGACTTATATATATATATATATAAATAAATATATATATAAATAAATAAATATATAAATAAATAAATATATATATGTATATATATACTCGTATATATACTTATATATATATATATATATATATATATATATATATATATATATGCATATATATGTATATATAAATATAAATATATATATATATATATATATATATACATATATATATATATATATATATATATATATATAAATATATAAATATATATAACATATATATATATATATATATATATATATCTATATATAATATATAATATATATATATATATATATATATATATATATATATATATATATATATATATATATATATACAGTACAATCTCGATAATTCGGACACTTGCTAATCCGGACAACGCGGTAATCCGGACACCGGATTGCTTTCCATTGTTGACTCTGTAATCCGGACACCCTGCTTTTTCGCTTACCTCAATAATCCGGACATTTATTTTTTCTTTGTCTTTTAAGCTTTTTTCTTCTGCTGTTTTTTTTTACGGGGAAGCCCCTTTTTTATTTGAATATGTTTGAATAAGTAAACAGCCGATTTCTATGGAAATGTGGTTGTTCTCAGACAGGTGCAATAAAAAGTTGAAGAAAATTGTGTTAACAAGTGGTGTTAGTTATTAAAGTTTATTACATTAAACATTAAAAATGCCACCAATAGTGAAGAAAAACCGTACTTTTTTAACAATTGACCAGAAAAAAGAAATTCTGAACAAGTTAAATAGGGGAAAGACACTTCGTCAACTGGCAGTGGAGTACAATGTAGGCAAATCTACAATTTCTGACATAAAATTAAATGGTTTAAAGATTGATAAGTAGGTCTGTGAAATGGTTTCGAATACAAAAGTCATTAATTTGTATTTATTTATGTTTTTATTCAGTTACATTGCTAAGACAGAAAGCGGCCTTGGTAAACGCAAAACTATGCGATCTGCTGAATACCAACTGATGGAAGAACGTTTGTACAATTGGTTTGTAAACAGAAGGCAACAAAATGCACCAATTTCCTCTTAGATCATTAAAGAAAAAGCTAAATTATTCTGTACCGAAATATACGGACCAAACGTTGAATTTATGGCCAGCAACGGTTGGCTTAATAATTTCCGTTCACGATATGGAATAAAATTTCTTAAAATATCTGGCGAGAAACTATCCAACGACCCAACTGCTGTACAACCTTTCATTGAAAAACTACGCAGAAAAATTTCAGAAATGGGCATTACATATTCTCAAGTATATAATGCAGATGAAACCGCTTTATTTTGGAGGAAGATGCCAGAAAAAACGCTTGCGTTGCATACTGAGAAATCCGCTCCAGGACGTAAAATTGGTAAAGAAAGGGTCACCCTTATGGTTTGCTGCAATGCAACGGGAGAGCATAGACTGAAATTGCTGATGATCGGAAAAGCTAAAAATCCAAGGGCGTTTAAAAAAGTGAAGCTACCGTTAGAATACGCTAACACCAAAAATGCTTGGATGACTGAGCTATTGTTTAAGACCTGGTTTAAAAACTCTTTTGTCAAACAAGTAAAACGATACCTAAAGGAAAAAAATTTGCCATGCAAAGCACTTCTACTGCTAGACAATGCGAGCTGCCACCCTCAATCGTTAGCAGACCTCGATAAGGACATATGCGTTATGTTTTTGCCACCAAACTGCACGGCTCTTATCCAGCCTATGGATCAGAATGCGATTTGAATTTTGAAAATGAATTATCGCAAAAGTTTTTTATCGCATATTTTGTCCAGTTCAGAAAACAGCCTTAGGGATTCTTTAAAGAAGTTTTCCTTGAAGGACGTTGCTTTTTTGACAGCAAACGCATGGGATACGGTGGGTGAAGGTATACTTAAGAAATGTTTCAACAAAATTTTGTATGACGATGGATGGGATTCAGATGATGACCTCCCTCTTGCAATGTTACGCCCCAATAACTCAGCTGAAATAAATGACTTATTAGTCGAAATAGCACCAGACGTATATTTCGATGACGAGATTGATGAGTGGCTGAATGACGACGCGGATAATCAAATTGAAGAAAACGATCTAGACAGCAGTACTCATGAAAGCCAAGATCCAAACAATGATGATGAAAACGAAGAACCAAAAACTCTACACTCTCAAGCTATATCTGCCTTTAACACGTGCATTAAATATGCAGAAGAGCAAGATTTCGCTGCTGGCGATTTTTTGAAACTAGTCAGCCTAAGAGATATTGCACACAAGAACAAAAATGACACAAAACTTCGTCAAGAAAAAATTACAAATTTCTTTGAAAAACATTAAAAATGTGTATAAATCATAAAAAATAAAATTTTAAAATATTAAAAATATGTTGTGCTTTATTTCAGTAGTAAATTTTTCGAGCCATTCTTGTATCTCGGTAATCCGGACATTTCGATATTTCGGACAAGGCTTGGTTTTTAATTGTCCGGATTAACGAGATTATACTGTATATGTATGTATATATATAAATATGTGTATATATATATGTATATATATGTG